>JAVGWX010000021.1:53952787-54542787 GCA_036924085.1 Ariolimax columbianus
ACTGGTAGTGGGGTGACAATTGTGACTGGTAGTGAGGTGATAATTAAGACTGGTAGTGAGGTGATAATTGTGACTGGTAGTGAGGTGACAATTGTGACTGGTAGTGAGGTGACAATTGTGACTGGTAGTGGGGTGACAATTGTGACTGGTAGTGAGGTGATAATTAAGACTGGTAGTGAGGTGACAATTGTGACTGGTAGTGAGGTGACAATTGTGACTGGTAGTGAGGTGATAATTAAGACTGGTAGTGAGGTGATAATATTACACTAGCCGGTAGCACGGTGATAATAATACTTCAGCCGCTAGTGAGGTGATAATAATACTTCAGCCGCTAGGGAGGTTATAATAATACTTCAGCCGCTAGTGAGGTGATAATAATACTTCAGCCGCTAGTGAGGTAATAATACAATGTTTGTAAGTGATGTGATACTAATACATAGTGAGATACAATAATAAAACATTAGCCTGTAGTGAGGTGATAATAATTAAATGATTGGTAGTGATAAGATAATACATTGACGGTATTGATGTGATCATAATTCGATAACTGATAGTGATGTGGGGGACTCAGTGATCTCGATGTAAGGTGTCCGCCTCGGGTGCCGGAGATCGCGGAGTCGAATCACGCTGAAAACTGCGATTTTTTTCACGTAGATCTTCTGGTAAAAATTTCCCTGATCACTGCGTAGTGAGATCAGACTCCCGTGTTCAGTGTCGAGCACGTTAAAAATTCCCTGACAGTTGGAAATCGAAAAGAATAGGCTTAACGGCCACTGCGCGGAAATATTCAATTTAAAAAATCTACCCAAGTTATTTGTACCTTTCCCCAGTTGGTTTGTTAAGAGCAGCTATAGATGGCTCCTAACTGGCTGCGGGTCTACTTAGCTCTAGTGTTTGAGTCTATTAAGATAAGCTCACACATCGGTTAAACCACCTTTCAAGAAAATTGGTTGAATACAAATTCTGTAGTATTCTTAATCAGTATAAATAAGTATAATCATTCAATGTCTGCTAGTGATGATATAATCATTCAATGTCTGATAGTGACATAACCATTCAATATCTGGTAGGGATTAGATAATAATGCAGCCAGAAATACAATAATGCTGATGCCAATGATACAGTCGCTTACAGTGATAGTGATATAAATACAATGAATATAAATATGTGAAACATACACATGAACTCCGCGTTTTCTAATGTTGAACATCCTGCATTTTCGTCTCGAACATCGCTTTAGCAATGACTTTTGATTGTATTGTGTTCAATGATAAACTTTTACTTTAATTATGCCACCCAAGGCTACTAGAGTGACAAACAGAGCTTGTATCTGGCTTACTTAAAATGCAACGTTAGATAGTGTAAAACTAAGTTACCAAGGTTTAACGAACGCTGAGAAAGGCAATATGTAGACATGTTTCCAATTGAATAACTTAACGTCTTTATACTGGTTCAGAAGACTATGCACAGTCTGTATATAACCAGTTTCTTTTAAATTCACTTGATCTAAAAATAACTATACTCATCCAATATATTTTCGAATGCGTTATTTAACACTTTCAGTTCAATTTAAAATATAACATGTTCTCGTATTTTGGGGATTTCCGCTTGTCAGCAAAGGCACGGAACACGAAGCGGAATTCGACTGCATGCCATAATAATTAGAATTTGATGTATACAATATTGACAATGATAGCAGTGATGTCGAAGAAGGAATGTAGAATAAAACTCGTAGTCTACAATATCCAGTCAGTTCGCCAGTTCAGAGAACCTGTAAGTCTAACTTGTTCCCGTCTTTCAAAAAGCTTGTCAGGTGTTGGGTTGTATCCAAACATGGCGAAGTCATCTTTATACACGCGTCCAACTGCAAGAAGGTCTTGTTTACTGATAGTCTTGTACGCTTCTAACAATGCTTGACTTTTCTGTTTGTTCAGTTGAGCATTGTTGGTTGACATAATCACAGCGTTCCTGCAAGCATTGATGAAAGTGTTGGGCAATACATTGTCCATCTCACCCGGTCTAAAAGGGTAACGTATGGAGCTGTCAAGTACTCCACGAATCTGAAGTTTGCGCCATATTCTTAGCCCCATTTGATCTAAGGTTATACATTGAGATATATCTTTCTTCCAATCAAATGTACTTTTGACTGAGTCGTAAACGATGTCCATTTTTGAATCAAAGGAATAGGTTTCTTCGTGTTGAAATAAGGATGACACGTTCAGTCGGCTAAGAAGAAAATCAAGATCTTCCGTTGTGGTCTCAATCTTACCAATAACGTCATAAATTATATCACACATATGACATTCGTCGTAAACTTGACGTAGGTGGACATCATTTCTGTGAAGGTCATACAAGACCAGTCGAAGGAATTGTTGAAAGGTCACATCAGACGCGCAAGGTTTCCTGGCCTTAGTTGCCTTGCCTAGTTTCAGGGCCTTTTCTCCCCAATACGTCCAGTAAAATGGGTTTGGGGAAAAGAGCTTGTCAACGAACGCTGAGTAAATTCTGGAAAATGGATTGCGACCAAAAACAACTTTAGTCGACTTCCGTAAAAAATGTAAAGCTTCAACTTTCGAGAAAGTGGAATTGAGACTATCACAGCGTCCTCGACCTGCCAGTTCAATTGGAATTCTCAACGGTGACGTCATTGGTCCTGGTCTGTTCATTGCTAGAACAACTCTGTGAAAATCGAAAAAGGCAAACTAATTTACACTAACTTAATAATTTTGCTCTAACTCTCTCATACTATTTTTCCTTTTGTCCCTCATTCTCTTTTTCAGACAAACACGAAAGGCAGATGATACAGGTATCAAAGCAAACAACATTACGTATGAATGTAAATATTTTGCTAGGTTTACTGTAAATTTTCAATTATTCATCTATTCAACATTCGGTGGGACACATGTCTTCAACAAATACACTTCAGATCCAACTCTTCTTCTTTTGCTTCTTCTTCTTCCTCCTCCTCTTCTTCTTCTATTCTTTCCTCTTCCCGTTTGCCACGTTTTTGTTTGTGTCCTACACCTGAAACCCAGTTTTCTGGAAAAACGTTGCTGAGGTGAAGAGTTCTTCAAGGCTTCCAAACAGCTTTATGTGGTTGTTCGACTATATAAGCCAGTGCTCAGAAGGAAGTTGCTTACGCATACCCCAATCTTATTGGATATATTCGGCTACCTGTGTCCGCTTATCCGCACATACACTTCGGCGATATAATCAATTTTAACATGTGTCAGCGAAAATCCAGTCTGCTGTGTCCGCTTTCGTGTGGGACAGAATCACTTGCTCCGTTCGATCAAGGCAGTCATAGTTCGATAAAGGTGTTTCGTTTGGTCAACTTGCCTAATGGCTTGGATACGCGTGTTCATTTCTGGAAGGTGATTGTTTGTTCTGTTTGTTCTCGTCCTGCTCCCTTCTTTGATAAATCTGTCAATTCTCTCGTTTCTTGGAATGCCACATTGTGATGGCTTCCAAACGTAAGACTACCAATCTCTTAGTTTTTAATTCATCCAAGGCCTATTTTAAGATCTGGCTGAATCTTCTTGTCCTGTATCCTACGCTTCAGGTATGTCTATGTCTTCCCTGATTTCTTTATGATCGGTCTGTCTGTCTGTCCGTCCGTCTGTCTGTCTGTCTGTCCGTCCGTCCGTCCTCCCACCCGTCTGTCTGTCTGTCTGTCTGTCTGCCTGCCTGAACCCATGCACCTGCCTGCCAGTCCGTCTGTCTGTCTGTCCGTCCGTCCTCCCGCATGTCTGTATATCTGTCTGTCCGTCCGTCCTCCCGCCTGTCTGTCTGTCTGTCTGCCTGCCTGCCTGCCTGCCTGAACCCATGCACCTGCCTGCCAGTCCGTCTGTCTGTCTGTCCGTCCGTCCTCCCGCCTGTCTGTCCGTCCGTCCGTCATCCCGCCTGTCTGTCTGTCTGTCCGTTCGTCCTCCCGCCTGTCTGTCTGTCTGCCTGAACCCATGCACCTGCCTGCCAGTCCGTCAGATCCTGTCAGATGTCTGTCAGATCCTGGTTTGCCTTTTGGCGTCAGGTATATAAGTGACATCTGAACAGAGCCTTGGTGTGCCCTTCGTATAAGGTGGAACTGGCTGCCTCGGATATTTCGTCAATCCATCTTTTTCGGGGTCGGCTTCTAGCTCTGGTACCTTTGTGTTTAAGTGTTAGAGTCATCTGCTGTTGTGTTGCCACATACTTGGCCAAACCATTGAATTTGCTGTTTTCTAATAAGTCTAGCACTGGCTTAGTGCCCATCTGTTTCCTGATCTTATCGTTTTTAATTCTGTCCCATCTTGTCACAAATTCTGTCCCATCTTGTCACAAATTCTGTCCCATCTTGTCACAAATTCTGTCCCATCTTGTCACAAATTCTGTCCCATCTTGTCACAAATTCTGTCCCATCTTGTCACAAATTCTGTCCCATCTTGTCACAAATTCTGTCCCATCTTGTCACAAATTCTGTCCCATCTTGTCACAAATTCTGTCCCATCTTGTCACAAATTCTGTCCCATCTTGTCACAAATTCTGTCCCATCTTGTCACAAATTCTGTCCCATCTTGTCACAAATTCTGTCCCATCTTGTCACAAATTCTGTCCCATCTTGTCACAAATTCTGTCCCATCTTGTCACAAATTCTGTCCCATCTTGTCACAAATTCTGTCCCATCTTGTCACAAATTCTGTCCCATCTTGTCACAAATTCTGTCCCATCTTGTCACATTTAGCATTCGCCACGAGCATTTCATTTCTGTTTCTATTATTCTCTTATCTGTTGCTGTCAGTGTCCATGTTTGACACTGGTAACATAGTGTAGGCATGAAAATTGTGTTGAACAGGGCTCTTTTTGTGTCAATCTTTACGTGCTTGTTCTTCAGTATTGTTGACATGTGGCCAATGATTTTTGGTTTGTTTTGGTGCATCTGTGATCGATATTTTCTTGGATTCTTCCATTTGATGATACTATCTCGGTTTGGTAATTTCCAACAATTCCACGTGTGTCATTTTTAGGATGGTTTTATTTGGTAAGTTGTGTGTGTGTGTGCGTGTGAGTAGGGGGGGCCTGATCGTGTATGCGTCCGTGTTAAGATTATAGTGTCTATAATAATTATTCAGATTTTTCGTAATTTTGAATGGCTCTATCTGTTTCGGTTTTCTATAGTTTGTGATACCTTTGTTTTCAAACCATTCTATAATTTGGATTGTCTGTCTTTATTTCGGTTTTCCTATAATTTGAGTTGTCCGTGTTTATTTAGGCTCTCCTATAATTTGGGATGTCTGTGTTTATTTCCTTTCTCTTATAATTTGAATTGTTTATGTTTATTTTCTTTCTGTGATAATTTAGGATGTTTATATTTATTTCCTGTCTCTTAAAATTTGAGTTGATTATGTTTATTTCCTTTCTCCTATAATTTGAGTTGACTGTTTATTTCTTTTTTCCTATAATTTGGGATGTTTGTCTTTTCAACGAAGAGGTTTCTTGACCGTGCCCTAGTATGTGCTTCGTACACAGGGAGCTTCACTACTTCTGTAATTTTTGCTATCGATCTTTTGCACGGTTGGAACTTGGCTTTGTATCAATTGTATATGTATAGCATTGCTTTCTGAGGGATAATATTTGTTGTTTGTCGTGTCACATCGCTGGACCATTTAGTTTGCTGTTTCTTGATGAGTTCTAGCATTGTACCTATTTGTTTCCTAATATCTTCATTTCTGGTTATATCCATTCTTGTTACTCCAAGCATTTTGCGTAGACATTTAATTTCTGTTGTTACAATGTTTCTTTTATGTTCGCGTGTCAATGTCCGTTTTTGGCACTCATATCACAATGTGGGTACGAATATCGTGTTGTATAGCGTTGTTTTTGTATCTGTTGTCACATGTTTACATTCTAATATCCGGGACATGTGCCCAATGATTTGACTTGCTTTATTACATCTGTGTTGAATTTCAATGTCTTCTTTGCCATCTGCTGAGATTATGTTACCCAGCTACGTGACATTTTTCACTTTACTTGTTGATTTTGTATAAATATATTTGTTTTTGTTTCTTTTCTTGCAATCGTCATAACTTCGGTTTTCTCTATGTTGATTTTCAAACCGTAATCCTACACACAAAAATGATGCCTATTACCAGCTGAACAGAAGAGAGCAGGTCGTGATCTTCAGACTCCACACAGGCCACAACAGACTGAGGTACCACCTATTCAATAAATTGAAGATAGGTGGCACTGACGAATGCACCTGTGGTACAGGGAAAATGACCGCTGAACATCTGCTGCAAAATTGCCCGATATACGAGGACCAGACAAAGCACATGTGGCCATCACCAGTGCCAACACTAGACAAGCTCTAGGACAGTGTCGACAGCCTCAGGATGACAGCTGCTTTATTCGAACAAATTCAAGTTGACGTCTGACAGCGTACGAAGAAGAAGCAGAACCAACCGTAATCCATAAAGGCCTCATTGTTGATACGTTCCTGCAGTTGTTTGTCTGAGGTTCTTACTATTGCTTGGTCATCAGCAAAGAGGAGTTCATTTAAGTGACCACTGAGGTTGTTTTCCTCACTAATGTTGCCTTTTCTTTGACATATTGCGCCTATATATGTGATAAACAGTAAATAGTACACGAGATAGTACACGGCCTTGGCGTATACCGGTCCTAATATGAAATATAATTTGGGATGTCTAGGTTTATTTCGGTTCTCCTATAATTTGGGATTAAATTTATTCTCAGCTCATCCACCAATTCTCTCTTGCTATTTTACGTTTCCTGTCTATTTCATTTTTTTAAATTTTGGAAAACATATTTTTTTCATCGTAATTTCATTATAAGCATGTTATGGTCGGTATCAGCATCTACTTAGGGATATGCGACGAATTTCTTTACTTTATTCCGATATTGTGTTTCCACCAGAATGTTGTCTAATTTAAATCTTTTAAGATTTCCAGGGCAAGTCCACACACATCGTCTTCTGTTTGAGACCTTATCCCAAGTGATTACTATCATTTACTTATTTTGCCTGTAAAATAGTACTAATACGTGTCATCATCATTTATTTTTTCTAGTCCATATTTCCTTACTATTTCTTCACCATGGCCCCTTCAACTGTTGCATTTCAGTCTTTCATTATAATAATATTTGAATGTATCTTCTATAATGTTGAATATCTATTTTACCTCTTCATCGTCATGGTTTGTAGTGGGCATGTAAACTTGTAAAAAACTATGCCTACAATTTCCGTAACTAATCTTAAAGCAATTATTCTGTGGTTGTTAATGTTGACATCTGTTACTTCCTACTACTGCGTGCTTGTTCAGCACGAATCCCACTCCTGCTTGTCCCTTTTCATTTCCATTATCTTTATTTCGGTTCTCCTATAATTTAGAATGTCTGTGTTTTTTTTCCTTTCTCCTATAATTTGGGATGTCTGTGTGAGTGTCGGTTCTCCTATAATTTTGGAAAGTTGTGTTTTTATCGCTTCTCCTATAATTTAGGATGTCTGTGTTTATTACAGTTATTGTATCATTTGGGATGTCTGTGTTTATTTCGGTTCTCCTATAATTTGTGATGTTTATATTGATGGCATCGTCACTGCATATAATGTTAATTCTTTCTTTGTTATCACTGCTCATTCTGCCTACATATGCTTCCAAAATATCATGATTCGCAAACTTGAGGAAGCTTTGTGGTGTCAAACTTGATATAAAATTACGTTTCTGTTCTACAGACTTTGGTTACCCCCGTTTCAGCTATGTTTATATTCTTTTTTTATTAATTTTCAAATTAATTTATGGCATTCATATGTTTATTAATGTTTTTCAGTTGTTGTTTTTTTGTTGTCAAGTGGTAACCTGTCCATGAATTGATGAAAAACAAAGTGAATAGTACACACCTCTGTCGCACATCAGTGGCAACCACCAACCATAAAGTCAAGAACGTGTTCCCACAGCGCTTGATATATACAAACATGAGTAGAAAATTACCTTAATACTTTTCATATATTTTCATATTTGTGTATATGATCAATCAATGAAATAATCTCTACCAAAACCATTTAAATCCCTGCGGAGCATAGGTCCTCAACAAATTGCCGAGAAGTCTTTCTGTCATGCGCCATCATTTCTAGGCTATCAGGGTATCAGGCTATCTAGGCTGTCGTTTATCAGTGCTGCTGTTGATTTCCTAATATGCCAATACTTTGAGCTGTTCAATACAATCTTTTCTGCCTCACCCTATCTCTCTACGCACACATGGATTTAAAAGTGAAATGGTAATCCTTTCGCTTTCTGGCACCGAGTGGTGGATATGCCATCAACCAATCCTCGCCAAGCAGCTCTGTCCTGTGCAATTTTTTCTACTTCCTACCAGTTTTTTAAAATGTTTTCTCTACTTTCGCCCCCAGTTCTCGTTCCCATGTATTCCTTGGTCTGCGTATGCTTCTCCTTCTCTGGGGGTTCCATGACAGGGATTGCCTGGTGATATTGCCTTGGGGCTTTTCTTAATGTATGACCCATCCCTCTTGACTATCTTCCTAAAATTTCCTGTTCCAATTGACCTTGTCCCTCTCTCTCTCCCACAGTATGTCGTTTGTAACTTAGTCAAACCAGTGTATGCCAAGAATCTTTCTCACGCACCTGTTGACAAAAACCCTGTAATCTCTTGTCATTACTTTTGGTCATTCTCCAGGTTTCCGCTCCATACACCAGAACTGGCTTCACATTTGAATGTAAAATCCTTATTTGTGTCTTCCTTCTTATTTCCTCGGACTTCCATCTTGGTTTCAACATTCCGACTGCAGCTCTTGCTTTTTGTATCCTTGTTTTGATATCCTCGTTTGTCCCTCCTTCCTTGTTTATGATACTTCCAAGGTAAGTAAATACCTCTACCTCTTCCAGTGGCGTTCCTCTCAGCATGATTGGTTCTGTGTTTGCTGCATTTACATTAATTATTTTTTGAAGCGACCTTACTATGAAATAATTCCGCAAGCCTGGTTTGTGGCGTTTGGCATAATTCAAATAAGTAAAGAAACAGTTCAGTGTGGTATTTAGAAGTCAAGCTGGAGTTAAAGAAGCGGAGAAAGAATGCGAGTATTTCTTGTTTCGACGTTCGCCCTGAAAATAACGTTATGGTATATTGTGTTGTAGTTTACAGCGAGGCTCCGATATCTGAATATTTTCGACCCGATACTCGCGGTTTTTGCTGGTTTTAGGGGGTTCTGGGTTTGCTTTCCAACTGCGAACTCTATTCTCTTAGTCAAACCACTCTAGTGTATCATGCTTCCAGGGCTGCCGCTTAAGGCGGAATATGATCATAGTCAGCTCTGGATCACTGACCCTAATGCAATCATCCAGCTATGAGACGCCTGATCCTGTTAGCTCATTCATTGTGCTGCAATTTCATCCTCAAATGAGAACATGTGAATGCCAGCAACAGAGGGGGTAATATTGAAAACAGATGCTCATGTACGACAATTCCCTAATCTGTTAACATTACAAGACAAGAGTTAAGTAATAGTTGATTATACTACCAACCTTGTAAAAAATGATGATGCAATTTTTCCTACAGGACAGTATAACATGTTATATTTAGTAGAGATAATGGGACTGTCCTTAAATGCAGGCAGCTTTATAAAGCTACTGTTCCACGACGGACCAAATTTCCTCTGACACTGTTCTATCGTATGCTGTTGTCGTAAGCCAAATGTTCCATTTGGAGACTGAACACTGAAAAAAGTCAGAATAAAAAGAGCACGTTAAAATCGTTACTTGCGTATAAACAAAATGGTTCTTGAATATTCGAGGGGGCTTCAAATAAAAACATTAAAATGTTACAGAAATTAAAAAAACCATGCCTTTATATTGTAACTTGTTAATGGGGTTATTAATGGTGTCAAGAATGTCATGCACGTGCCATCACGGTGCGGACGACAGAAAAATGACATTTTAATTGCAAGAAATCAGCCTCACTTTTGACATGTACCCAAGAGGGGCAGCGTTCTGTTATCCGTTTTTTTTAGCAACAAAGGAGTGAAACCTATAGAAATTCATAGACGAAATGAAGATCCAATAGAGTGATGCATGCTCTTCACTTCAGCAGCTGTATGAGGGGAGTACGAAGTTCCAAAACGGCGGTAGTTCTGTGACAAACTGTTCACGCGGGTCAGGCCCACCGAGTAGTGACCCCAGAATCGATTGCAGTCGTTTACAGCCTCGTAAAGCAAAATCACCGATTGACTGTAAATGACATTTCCAAATACCTGCACAACAGGCAGATTTAGCACACCACATTATCCGTGATGTACTACAGTACCACAAAGCGTCTGCAAGGTTAGTGCCACGGCAGCTTAATCTAGAATTGAAACAACGACGCGCAGATGCCTGTCAGGAACTTTTGCGGCCCTTTGAAGCATAAGCTGATGGTTTCCTACCAAGAATTGTTACTGAAGATGAAACCTGGGTTCACTACCACAAACCTGAAATTAAGAGAGCGTGCAAGGAATGAGGCTATCCCTCCTCACCGAAACCGAAGAAGTTTCGCACGCAGCGATATGCAAGGAAACTTATACTGACTTTCTTTTGGGATGAAGGAGGTTTTATTTTAGAGTACTACATGTCCAAGAGCAACACTGTCACTAATGCCACGTATACAGATCTTCTCAGAAATTATCATCGACCCGCAATAAAATCCAAATGCCGTGGGCGTCTTAGTAAAGGTGGCCTTTTGCAACATGACAATGCTCGACTCCATACTGCCCGTGCAACAGCTGCAACCATCGAGGACCTCCACTTTCAGTGTCTACCACATCCGCTGTAATCATCAGACTTAGCCCCAAGTGATTTCCACGTAAACAACGACTAAAAGAGACATTGGGAGGAAAGATTGTCGGGTCCGATGAAGATGTCCAGCAGGTTGTGCATGAGAAGTTACACACTCAAGCGACCAAGAGAATTGTTTTCTACATGAATCTATGAACTTCATTTGCGCCGGGAGAACTTTAATCGGACGCAATTGTCACCACGTCAAAAAATGATTACAGCTGTGTTTCACTTTATCAGAATAAATTTACCAAAATAAAATATTGCAGGTTTCATTTGATGTTCCCTCGTATTTACACAAATCCATGTATTAAAAAACGTACAATAACAACGTACGTACTTTGTCGTCCACTTGTACTTCCACTTCTGTGGTGACTTCATTTTTCTCACTTGAGCTAAGTGCGTTGCGTCGGTCGTTTGAAGCCTGCGTCGGTCGTTTGAAGCCTGCGTCGTTTTATGACACGTTTATTTTTATATTTGTGTAACCAGATCGTCTTGTCTGTGTGCCTGTAGTTGCGGTTTATCAGAGTGCAATCTCGTGAAATGACCAAACCATCTGAACTTCTGGCTTGACATATTTCTAACTCAGAGGGTATTCCTCACATTATATTCAACGGCATTATTCTCATTCTATCTCTTCCGTTAATGTAGATTATTGTGTGTCTAAGCAAAATGTTCAGCCCATCTTTCCAGCAGCCTATTTTTCACAGTGATTACATAATTGGCCTCTTCGCTTGAGAGCGGTGCACGTTCTGATCTACACGGACAATAAACACCCAGCAGATCATTGTAACAATTGCTCATATTATGCCTGTCAGCAAAAGTCTGAATCTCTTCAGCATTCCGACTGATACGCGCATCCTGCACATCACGGAGCTGTCGCTGTACAGTCGCTCAAGCTTTTGTGAAGGCATCACACACACACGAAAATACATACGCACATACATACGCACATACACACATACGTGTATTCACACATGTAATAATATAATTGATCACATAATGATCCTATATATAATCTCTTGACCACATCGCCACAGTTAATGACAAACGTACGACAACGGTAACCAATTCAAAGATATAGTAGCACATCATGGACAGTTCCTTATTTATTACTCACTGTGTGATTTTTTCTAAGTATGCGCCTTGACCGTGTACTTCTAATCTGATGGTACTGTACTGGAGGTCTGGAAAATGAAAAACACCAAGTACATAATTATATCAATAGCCGGGAAAACTAAACACTCCCATTCCTTAGCTCAGTCATGGCGACTTCACTACTGCATATCTACTGATAAATAGCGAACACGTATTACCACGAATAGGAAAAGGCACAACTTTTTCACACAATCAAAAGTCTCTACTTTTGTTTCATCTCGTCAAATTACCGCTCACATATTGATTCCACTAGTTAACTTTGTCACACAATCAAAAGTCTCTACTTTGTTTCATCTCATGAAGCCCATGGTGGAAAGCCTAAGCAAGGCAATAATGCAAGCCGCCATTGAAACCATCCCAAGAGGAGCTAGGAAAAACTATAAGCCCTACTGGAATGATGAGTTGCAGAAAGCGGAAGAGGCAGTAACAAATGCTAGGAACATGGCAGAGCGAGAACAATCTATGGAGGCAAACATCGCCCTCAAAGCCGCCACGGCGAAATACAAATACACTCTCAAGCAAACAGCAAGAGAAAGCTGGAAAAACAAAACGGAAAGCCTAAACCTGGACAAAAACGGGAACAAGCTATGGAAGCTAGTCAGAGCCACGAACGACGAAACCCCGTCAAACAAACAAATTACCATCGAGCAGGGCGAAAACTTGCTCACAGGTAAGAAAGCCGCAAACGCTTTTGTCGATCACTATGCCAGAGCAAACCACATCGAGGTCCCTGCAGATAAGCATACAGACATTAGCGAAGAGCTAAAGGGGCACGACAACATCAATACGGCACCTGAAGAGCACATGATGGCCAAATTAACAATGAGCGAAATGGAAGAGGCTATGAGAACATAAAAGGAAATCTCCCGGAAAAGACGGGATAACAAACGAAATGCTGATGGGGCTGGGCCAAACAGCGAAGAGGAAACTGCTATAGGTCCTGAACCAAAGCTGGAAAAGGGGAATTGTACCCCAGGCATGGAAAGACGCAATACTGGTACCAGTACCAAAAACAGGAAAGGACAAAACAGATCCAAATGGATACAGGCCCATCAGCCTACTGAGCTGTGTCGGCAAGCTGATGGAATGTATGATAAACACCAGACTGATGTGGCATCTGGAAGAAAAACGAATACTAATTCCACAGCAAGCCGGCTTTAGACAGCACAGATCCAATGAGGACCAGGTCATCCTCATAGCCCAGGAAATAGAAGATGCCTACCAGGCACAGAAACACACAGTAGCTGTTTGGGTGGATCTGGAAAAGGCATTTGACAAAGTCTGGAAAGACGGACTTAGAGTCAAGCTAAGAAGAAGTGATGTTTGTGGGAAAATGTACAAGTGGATCAACCACTACCTCAAACAAAGAACGGCCAGAGTCCAAGTACAAGGGCAGATGAGCAAAAAGGTGACACTCGAGCAGGAAGTACCCCAAGGGGGAGTACTGTCACCCTCACTCTTCCTGGTATATATAAACGACATTACAGAGAATATACCAAGGAGAGTCCATAGCTCAATGTTTGCAGACGATCTGGCTATGTGGACCTCTGAAAAGAATCTCACCATAGCAAGAAATCGGATGCAGCAGGCCCTAACATCGCTGGAAGAGTGGGCGAACTCATGGCTGGTCAAAATAAACGAGGAGAAAACCACATGCACAATATTCTCGCTTTCAACAAAACCTCAAAATACCAAATTAAGTCTAAATGGCAAATTCCTGCAGCCAACCGACAACCCAACCTATCTGGGAGTCACATTTGATCGGCGCATGACATGGAAAAGTCAGATCGAGAGAAACCGAATGAGAGCCAGAGAAAGAATGGCAATCATGAGGAAACTTGCTGGCACAAGCTGGGGAGCAGACGAAGGCATACTAAAGAAACTGTACACTGGAAGAGTGAGACCAGTTCTCGAGTATGGCATTGCGGCATGGACAACAGCAGCAAAGGCGAACTTTGATAAAATTAGCAAACTTCAAAACCAAGCCATGAAAGTTATAACAGGAGGCATGAAGTCAACGCCAATTGTAGAACTTGAAAAGATTACAAAACTGCAATCCATGACCGATAGAAGAGACTGCAGAGCCCAGCTGCAGTCAGAGAAACTCCGAAGACTGACTGACCATCCAATGCACCAGAGACTAAACAATTTGGGAAATGGGAAACTAAAGCGAAGAAACTTTGCAGAAATAGCCAAAGCAAAGATGCACGAAGATCCCATAAACGCACTAACAACACCAAAACCCATCACTACTGTACGAAAACCTACCTGGAGGCAGGATATATTTCCAGAGGTGGTAGAAAATATACCAGGTATTGGAAACAAAAACTGCCAGACTGAAAAAGAAAGGAGAGATACTACCCTAAGCTTCATATCGAAAAGCTACCCAAGCATGGACTGGACCCATGCATACACCGACGGTTCTGTAACAAACACTACACAGAACGGAGGGGCAGGAGCATTCCTGAACCTACCAAATGGCAGACAAATAACACTGTCATTCGCTACTGGTAAGTACACAAGCAATTTCAGAGCGGAGGCAGAGGCACTGAGGGCGGCAGTGGAAGAAATGGTGACACACAATGAAAATGAAAGCCATATAGTCCTGCTTACAGATGCTCTCGCCGTAGTCACAGCGCTAAAAAGCCAGAAAAACACTGAGCTTAATGACTTAAGAGCAGCACTCTGCAAACTGTGCCAGCAGTCCGCACCAAAAAGGGTAGTGGTACAGTGGGTCCCATCACACTGCAACATCCAAGGCAACGAGGAGGCAGACAGACTGGCAAAAGAAGGTGCAAGACTACCACAAACAGATACTAGTATGACGTACGAAGAGTCAAAACGGCTTATCAAAGCCAGATACATGACCAAATGGGAAACCGAATATACTGGTTACACCAAAAACGATGCCTATTACCAGTTGAACCGAAGAGAGCAGGTCGTTGTCTTCAGACTTCGCACTGGCCACAATAGACTGAGGTACCACCTATTCAACAAATTGAAGATAGTGGGTACCGACGAATGCCCGTGCGGTACTGGTAAAATGACCGCTGAACATCTGCTGCAGAACTGCCCGACATACGAGGATCAGAGAGAGCAGATGTGGCCATCACCAGTGGAACTGCAAGACAAGCTCTATGGCAGTGGGGACAGCCTCAGGATGACCGCCGCTTTTTTCAAAAAAATAATGGTTACTGTCTGACTGCGTACGAAGAAGAAGAAGAAGAAGTTTCATCTCGTCAAATTACCGCTCACATATTCTTCCACTAGTGAACTTTGTCACACAATCAAAAGTCTCTTCTTTGTTTCATCTCGTCAAATTACCGCTCACATATTCTTCCACTAGTGAACTTTGTCACACAATCAAAAGTCTCTTCTTTGTTTCATCTCGTCAAATTACCGCTCACATATTCTTTCACTAGTGAACTTTGTCACACAATCAAAAGTCTCTTCTTTGTTTCATCTCGTCAAATTACCGCTCACATATTCTTTCACTAGTGAACTTTGTCACACAATCAAAAGTCTCTTCTTTGTTTCATCTCGTCAAATTACCGCTCACATATTCTTCCTCTAGTTACCTTTGTCACACAATCAAAAGTCTCTTCTTTGTTTCATCTCGTCAAATTACCGCTCACATATTCTTTCACTAGTGAACTTTGTCACACAATCAAAAGTCTCTTCTTTGTTTCATCTCGTCAAATTACCGCTCACATATTCTTTCACTAGTGAACTTTGTCACACAATCAAAAGTCTCTTCTTTGTTTCATCTCGTCAAATTACCGCTCACATATTCTTCCTCTAGTTACCTTTGTCACACAATCAAAAGTCTCTTCTTTGTTTCATCTCGTCAAATTACCGCTCACATATTCTTCCACTAGTGAACTTTGTCACACAATCAAAAGTCTCTTCTTTGTTTCATCTCGTCAAATTACCGCTCACATATTCTTCCCCTAGTTACCTTTGTCACACAATCAAAAGTCTCTTCTTTGTTTCATCTCGTCAAATTACCGCTCACATGTTCTTCCACTAGTGAGCTTTGTCACACAATCAAAAGTCTCTTCTTTGTTTCATCTCGTCAAATAACCGCTCACATATTCTTCCACTAGTGAACTTTGTCACACAATCAAAAGTCTCTTCTTTGTTTCATCTCGTCAAATTACCGCTCACATATTCTTCCCCTAGTTACCTTTGTCACACAATCAAAAGTCTCTTCTTTGTTTCATCTCGTCAAATTACCGCTCACATATTCTTCCCCTAGTTACCTTTGTCACACAATCAAAAGTCTCTTCTTTGTTTCATCTCGTCAAATTATCGCTCACATATTCTTCCCCTAGTTACCTTTGTCACACAATCTAAAGTCTCTTCTTTGTTTCATCTCGTCAAATTACCGCTCACATATTCTTCCCCTAGTTACCTTTGTCACACAATCAAAAGTCTCTTCTTTGTTTCATCTCGTCAAATTACCGCTCACACATTCTTCCCCTAGTTACCTTTGTCACACAATCAAAAGTCTCTTCTTTGTTTCATCTCGTCAAATTACCGCTCACATATTCTTCCCCTAGTTATTTATTTTTTTTATCCGTGTAAAGATTCGAAAAGGGGGAAGAGGGCGGAAGAAATCATCACAGCAGTTGGCTCCTCACAGGAAGCATGCGACAAGTCCTTTTGTGTGTTCTTGCAGTGAAAGTTTATGGAGCAATGTGTTCGACCTAAGAGGTTGGACAATCAACAATCAATCAAAGCTCTTCTTGGTGCATCCCGCCAGCATACACAGCCATGGGCTGCTCTTTCTGCCTCCCTCCAGGTTTAATCATTTAATCGCAGTTCCTTCCAATTCTTTTCTTCATGTATTTGTGGGATTACCCCACTCTCTCTTCTCTAGATGATTCCATGTAAGAGTATGTCTGGTAACGTTGGACGGTGCCTTCCATAGAGTATGTCCTATCCAGCCCAATCTTCGCTTAATTTGTTGTGCTTGTGGCTGTTGTTGGCTCCTTTTACGTGGGTCTTAATTCCACACTATGTCCCTGTCACTTTCACTTTATGCAGTGCATCGTAATTATTGTAAGAACAGATAGTTTGACCGAATGGAGATAACCGTGGTGAGATAAGGGTTGTCACTACTACTCTTCAACATATATATGGACAGAATCATGTTGGAGGACAAATATAGTATATACCAAGAAATGCCGAAGAGGAAGGGACAGAGGCTGATCAGTTTAAAAAAAGTTCAAGATGGCGCCTTATCGGCTGCGAGTCTGAATTTGCTCTGATGTTAGTCATCAGGGCTGATGCCAAGACACGAATTTGACTGGAATTTATGTTTGCATGACGAATTCTGCCTGTATATGTTATAATAAATCATACCTGTAAGGTGCGAGAGCAAGTCCTGGTGGCTTTGAAAAAGGAAAATGTAATGATGAGTAGCATTAAAAGAAACTTGACACATCGAAGCGAGGATGTGATAGTCACACTATTTAAATCATTGGTGAGACCTAAACTGGAGTACTGCATTCAGGTGTGGAATCCTTATCAGAAAGTGGCAGAAATGATACAAATAAGAGCTACAAAAATTATCGTGGAATTACATAATTATAGTTATGAGGAGAGACTAAGAAAAAACTGGTCTGCAGTGTCTAGAAAAGAGACGAATTCGAGGTGACAATTCAGGTTTATAAATTAATCAACGGAAAGGATAAATTAGACTATACCAAGTTTTTTCAAAGTCCAACCGACTACAAGAACTAGAGGGCATAGTTTCAAATTATATAAAGACAGGTCCAGATTGGATATTAGGACAACAAATTTCAGTCAGAGGGTGGTAAATGCTTGGAATGCATTGCCACAGGGTGTGGTGGAGGCAGGGTCAGTTAGTGCATTTAGGAATAGATTTGATGATCACAGTCAGTTTTAAAGTGGAATAAACTGGTTGTATACAGGCTCTAAACCAGTATAATGAAGTTAAGTTAAGTTAAAAAACTTCTTTTTGCAGATGATCAATATCTACTATACGAGAGTGAACACAATCTGCAGCTACATCTGACTGCGCTCAACTCTTTGTGAAAAATATACAGTGTGCAAATTAAGACATCCAAAACAGAAACTGCAGATCGTCTGAAACCATTGAACATTTATGTAAACGGGACAAAAGTTAAACAAGCGCAGACATTCAAGTACTTGTGCAGTTTTTTTCACACAGGACGGAGGTGTAGACAGAAATTGAGACCAGGTGTCAACAATTAAACGCAATAGCAAAACAGCTGTCATCATTATTGAAACACCCTAACATGCTTCCACAAAGACTGCTGATTGACAGTATATTCATGCCAACTCTCTGTTACCAGTGGTAAACGTGGACTAAGAAAATTTCTAGAGATAGATCACGACCATGTGAGATTAGATGCCTCCAGAAAACAATAACTGTAACTAGGAGAGGCACAATGTCAGCGAAACATCGCTGAAAAAAGAGCCGACACTGAATATATTGATGAGAAGAGAATCCAGTGGTTCGGCCGCCTAATAAGAATGTAACATGACCAACTACCACTGTGCGTATAGACCCATTTCAGCGCATGGTATTATGATTTTTGCAAGTTTCAGACCGAGAACTAGATGCATCAATCTTCTAGTTTCCGTAGGCCCTACTTTTCCCAGCGACTTTTTTTTGGCAGCGTTTTCGTAACCAACTTTGTTTTTATAGTTATTGGTGGTCGACCCTAACCTAACCTATTATACTGTAGATGAATTGTCTGTGTTTAGTCTATTCCTTGCCCCTGACTTATTCAACTTGAGTGTCCCTTCTGGAAGCGTTCGCTTCCGCTGATATAGCTAATGGGATGTTGTTGTTTAAAGCCCACAATGAGTATGTTTACTTTTTTGTGCGCCATGAAATGGGCGTTAAGTAGCGGGTTGTAGTAGTTTGCCTTACATCCCGAACAAACTGGTGAAGGTTGTGCTATGCTTGGCTTCATCTGCGTGGCGCTCACTACTACGGTGATCACATTGATCCACATCTCGACAGCCAGGATGTGTTGAAAACAGTCTGTTTCGGGGGAACGCTGCATGGAAGAGAGATTGTGATCTTGGTCAGTGTATTGTGCCTGACTGGACTAGCCTCTCAGTTTCCCAGCTAATGGGATAATTGAAACATGGAAGCTCCGTCACCATTTCAAGGTAACGGACTCGAGAGAGAGAGAGAGAGAGAGAGAGAGAGAGAGAGAGAGAGAGAGTGAATGAGGTTGGTAGCCCAACCATTTTGACTCGTGTCATCCTGTGTGCTTGGAGAACCACAGCTGACCTAGCCCCTGAAGGGACGTGAGTATGTGCAAACTGACTCTATATTCTAGCGTGAGTATGTGCAAACTGACTCTATATTCTAGCGTGAGTATGTGCAAACTGACTCTATATTCTAGCGTGAGTATGTGCAAACTGACGCTATATTCTAGCATAAGCATGTAAAAACTGATTCTATATTCTAGTGTGATTATGTAAAAGCTGACTCCATATTCTAGTGTGAGCATGTAAAAACTGACTCCATATTTTAGTGTGAGCATATAAAAAGCCGTATATTGTATCGGTGTTCCAGATTTGTACTCTAGCGAGGGAAGAACAGAACTCAAATGGACATGCAGCTCAAGTCATTTACCGACAGATTCCGAAGAGTAATTGTTGAAACTGTATAGTAACTGTTCCAAATGGGATGAGACAATGAGTCAATAACAATGCTTTCTTTAACATTTGAAGCTTGAATAGTGTTTTCTGCTATTTTTCGACTAGCTTAGCAAAGGTAGAAAAAGGCCTCCAGGTTCGAAACAAAATACTAAACTCAGTCAGCCGTCTCCCGCGTCGAAGCCTAGATAAATCTTGAGATTGGATCGACCAAACTAAGTTTCCCTAGCGTGTTTGTCGCTCTAAAAAAATATTTTCTGTGCTATCGACCTACCGCAATGTGGTCAAACGTGTAAAACATGTCTGAGAACATAGATTTATATTTTTTTCTTCTTCATAAAATGGTAAAGTTGACAAGAATGCTTAGAAATGTCGCTGCACTAGACGGTATCCGACACAATTCATGATTTGTTAGATTGCTTACAGCCATAAATTCATGGATATTTTTAGGATGTTTAAAAAAAAAGAATTATACTGTGGTAAGTAAAATAAAGTGAAGGAAGAAAAGGTTGACAAAGAGGTCCTCATCGATTAGGAGGAGGCAATAACATTATCTCATGAATTAATTCAAATGGAAACAGAAGGCCACCCGCTTAAAATATGGGATTTTCTTGAAATATACGCATACAAGCACATACAGACTTACCCACATAATCATTTACAATAACATTTAATACGTTAGTTGAGAATAAACTAAATTGTATAATGCAACCAGGAAACTAGATGATCACAATCTTTATCGATATCAGTACATATTTATATAGCATTTTTGTTTGACAAACACAATCTTTATTATAATTTTCTCAATAAGAGAATTGACGTCATCCCTGAGCGTATCATTTCCGTCTTCACAATCATCAGTCACGCTGATCTTCACAATCATCAGTCACGCTGATCTTCACAATCATCAGTCACACTGATCTTCACAATCATCAGTCACACTGATCTTCACAATCATCAGTCACACTGATCTTCACAATCATCAGTCACACTGATCTTCACAATCATCAGTCACACTGATCTTCACAATCATCAGTCACACTGATCTTCACAATCATCAGTCACGCTGATCTTCACAATCATCAGTCACGCTGATCTTCACAATCATCAGTCACGCTGATCTTCACAATCATCAGTCACGCTGATCTTCACAATCATCAGTCACACTGATCTTCACAATCATCAGTCACACTGATCTTCACAATCATCAGTCACACTGATCTTCACAATCATCAGTCACACTGATCTTCACAATCATCAGTCACACTGATCTTCACCGCACCTAGTTTAGCCGTACATGGCGTCCACATTTGTCGTGGTAGAAAGATTGCTTTCCGTGAAACATTTTCATTTACAAAATTCAAGTACTTGTAACTATGGCAACATAAAGGTAAACATGTACTGCTCACCTTCTTTGATTTGAGGACTCTGCCACACAAGCAGACACACAGCGCACAAAAATGTTGCAATCACCAAGTTGCTGCGTTTATTTCTACAACACCATGCTATGAATGGCACACAGGGTCGCCTCATGATGCCAGACTGCCAAGTAAAGAATAGAACTTTCAATCTACTGTGAAGTTGTTCACAATAAAACCGAGAGAATTAAGGTGTGAAAATAAAAAATTAAACATGATATAACAAAGATTAAATAACTGACTGTTCACCTGAAAGTCAAGACCATCTGATAATATTAGATATATGTTGGTTCAAATAGGACAAGGAACAATAGCAGTTAAACTAGATACTTAAGTTACTTTCATTCTCCGTCATGTCATCTAACAAAAAATTAAAGAATCGACACTACCCCAGCAATGGGAAAAAGTCGTCTGTCAATGCATGTCATCTATATCTAAGTCTGTCGTATTTGTATCGGGGTATGATAATCAAATTGTCATGGCTAGAATCTGCTGCTAAATATTCCTGTACTAGTATTTAGCAGTTAATAATAGCATACATTTTTATATGTCAATACCCAACACACACCCCCCCCCCCACCCCCCCCCCCCCCCCAATTGATAGATCGCTTCACCAAGGCATGCAAAGATTTAGCCTCACAATAAGCCTGAATGAAACAAACGTGCTGGGACAAGACGTAGATACCAACCCAGTGATCACTATAGATACATATGAACTGATAGCTGTGGACAAGTTAACTTACCAGGGGTCTCTGATCAATGATAAGCTCTCCCTAGACCTCGAATTGGACAATCGCATTGGCAGAGCTGCTACCATATTTTCTCGCCTTACAACACGTGTTTGGGAAAACTTCAAACTTACAGCCAAGACCAAGGCCAAGGTCTACAATGCCTGTGTCATCAGTGCGCTTCTATATGGCGGCGAAACGTAGACAACATATGCCAAACAATGAGCATAGGATCAACACTTTTCACCTGCAGTGCATGAGATCCATTTTTGACATCTCATGGGGAGATAAGGTTAAAAATACGGCGGTGCATTCTGGCACCTATTTTCAAAGTATGTACACCCTCCTTTGCCAACTTAGACTGCGATGGCTTGGTCATGTTGGTCGCATGGAAGACGGTCGCATCCTCAAAGATGTTCTATGGGCAGCTGGTTAAAGAACAGCTGGCCGACCACAGCTGTGAATCAAAGACGCATGTAAGCTGGACATGAGGGCCCTGGATATGGATCTGACATCCTGGGAAAACATAGCTGCAGATGATCCAAATGGAGATATAACCTGGAGATACACCTTATACTGGGCGAAAATGAACTTATGCAACACAGGGAAGTGAAGAGACAACGTCAAAAGGATAACGAAAAACCCATGAAAAGGTGCTACTCCAAGGTCGCATCATCCTTTAGTCAGGCATGACTGAAAATGGGCCACTACTCCATCCCCCACCCCTCCCAATGTAGCAAATTGAACATATTTGTATCTCATAACTTGAAAAAAAAGTTGCCGCTATCCGGACTAGAAGCAACAATGTAAGGATTTCTAAATCGTTTACTACCAACCGAACTATTGCGGGTCATACAAATATGTATGTATTTGCTGTACTTATATGTTTATGGTATTTTGTAAAAGTGCGTGGATTTTGGTTCATCCTCAAGTGACGTCAATCCAAAGCAATACTGCATGCAGCCACCGAGACCATCCCAAGAGGAGCAAGGAAAAACTACAAGCCATATTGGAATCATAAACTACAGAAAGCTGAGGAAGAAGTCTCAAACGCTAGGAACACGGAAGAGAGAAAGAGCAATCTATTGAAGCAAATATCTCCCTCAAGGTCATCAACGCGAATACAAAAAAACACTGAACCAAATAACAAGAGACAGTTGAGAGAAAAAACAGAAAGCTTCAATAAAGATAAAGAAGGGAACACAATATGAAAATTAGTCAGAGCCATGAATGACGAAATACCATCAAATAAACAAATTACCATCAAGCAGGGTAACAACATGCTTACTGGAAAAAAAAGCAGCAAACGCTGTTATAGAACATTATGATAGAGCAAACCACATTGATGTCCCTACAGATAGGCATACAGACATAAGTGAAGAACAAAAGAGCCACGACAACATCAAGATTGCACCAGAGGACCACATGATGGCAAAACTAACCATGAATGAAATGAATGAGGCCATGAGAACTTTAAAGAAAAAGAAATCGCCCTGAAAAGATGGGGAAACAATTGAAATGCTGATGGGTTGGGCCAAACAGCAAAGCGGAAGCTACTGTCAATCCTGAACCAAAGCTGGAAAAGGGGAATTGTACCGCAGGTATGTAAAGATGCTGTACTTATACCAGTACCAAAGAAAGAAAAAGATAGAACAGATCCAAATGGATACAGGCCTATCAGTCTACTGAGCTGTGTATGAAAACAGATGGAGCGTATGATAAACACCAGACTGATATGGCACCTGGAAGCAAAATACATATTAATTCCACAGCAAGCAGGCTTTAGACAATACAGATCCACGGAGGACCAGATCACTCTCACAGCGCAGGAAATAAAGGATGCTTACCAAGAGAAAAAGCATACAGTAGCGGTTTGGGAAGATCTAGAGAGGGCATTTGACAAGGTGTGGAAAGAGGGACTTAAAGTCAAGCTACGAAGAAGTGAAGTATCTGGAAAAATGTACAGATGGATCAGCCACTACCTCGAAAACAGAACAGCCAGAGTCCAAGTACAAGGGCAGATGAGCAAAAAGGTGGCACTGGAGCAAGGAGTGCCCCAAGGGGGAGTACTGTCACCCACACATTTTCTGGTGTATATAAATAACATCACAGAGAATATACCAAGAAGAGTCCACAGCTCCATGTTTGCAGACGATCTGGCCATGTGGACCTCTGAAGAAAATCTCACTGTAGCAAAAATTCGGAGGCAGCAGGCCCTAACATCGTTGGAGGAGTGGTCGAATTCATGGCTGGCCAAAATAAATGAAGAAAAAACAACATGTACGATATTCTTCTTTGAAACAAACCACAGAACACCAAAATAAGTCTTAATGGCAAATATCTGCGGCTAAACGACACCCCAAACTATTTGATCGGCGCATGACATGGAAAAGCAGATCGAGAGAAACCGAATGAGAGCAAGACAAAGAATGGCAATCATGAGGAAACTTGCTGGCCCAAGCTGGGGAGCAGACGAAAGAATACTGAAGAAACTGTACACTGGAAGAGTGAGACCAGTTCTCGAGTATGGCATTGAGGCATGGGCAACAGCATCAAAGGCAAACTTTAATAAAATTAGCAAACTTCAAAACCAAGCCATGAGAGTTATAACAGGAGGCATGAAGTCAACGCCAATTGTAGAACTTGAAAAGATTACAAATCTGCAATCCATGACCGATAGAAGAGACAGTAGAGCCCAGCAGCAAGCAGAGAAACTCAGAAGACTGTCAGACCATCTAATGCATCATAGATTAAATAGATTTGGAAAAGGGAAACTAAAGCGGAGAAACTTTGCAGAAATAGCCAAAGCAAAGATGAGCGAAGACCCTATGAACACCATAACAACACCCGATCCCATCCCTATCGTACGCAAACCTACCTGGATGCAGCATATCATTCCAGAGGTGGTAGAAAATATACCAGGTATTGGAAACAAGAACAGCCAGACTGAAAAAGAAAGAAGAGACATAACCCTGAGGTACATAGCGAAAAACTACACAAGCATGGACTGGACCATGCATACACCGACGGTTCTGTAACAAACACAACACAGAATGGAGGGGGAGGGATATTCCTGAGCCTAACAAATGGTAGAAAAATAACACTGTCAGTGGCAACTGGAAAATTTTCAAGCAATTTCAGAGGCACTGAAGGCTGCAGTAGAAGCAATGTTGACAGACGAAAGCAATGAAAGCCAGATATTCCTGTTTACAGATGCCCTGTCCATGGTTACAGCACTGAAAAGCCAGAAAAATACAGAACTTAATGATTTAAGAGCAGTACTCTGTCAACTATGCCAGCAGTCCACACCAAAAAGAGTAGTGGTACAGTGGGTTCCATCCCACTGTAACATTCAAGGCAACGAGGAAGCAGACAGACTGGCAAAAGAAGGTGCAAGATTACCAGAAACAGATACTAGTATGACGTACGAAGAGTCAAAAAGGTTTATTAGGGCCAGATACATGGCCAAATGGGAAACAAAGCATACTAGCTACACAAAAAATGATGCCTATTACCAGTTGAGCAAAAGAGAGCAGGTCGTGGTCTTCAGACTCCGCACAGGCCACAACAGACTGAGGTACCATCTATTCAATAAACTGAAGATAGGTGGCACTGACGAATGCACCTGTGGTACAGGGAAAATGACCGCTGAACATCTGCTGCAAAACTGCCCGACATACGAGGACCAGAGAAAGCACATGTGGCCATCACCAGTGCCAACACTAGACAAGCTCTATGGCAGTGTCGACAGCCTCAGGATGACCGCTGCTTTCTTCGAACAAATACAAGTTGACGTCTGACAGCGTACGAAAAAGAAGAAGAAGGAGAAGTGACGTCAATCTATACTTTTAAAGGTCGCCTTTTATCTCTGCTGGTGTTTGCCTTGGAAGGCTAGCTTGATTTCTTGGTGGTGAAATGTTCGTCTCATGGAAATCTCAATGTATTTTTTAAAGGTTTTTGAAGCAAATTTAAATGCCCAACTTCATTTAAATCTAAATGATCTGTAAGATGTCAATGTGTCATTGTTGCCAGGATATCACATTAGAAGTGGTTCCGGTTCTGGTATTAAGACCAATGTTTGGTTTCTGTTTGACAGATTGACTGACGAACACAAACGGCGAGAATTATAATTTAGCATGTATTATGTATTGTTATAATACTGAATGTATCCAATGTATTGTCATAATATTATATGCATCACATGAATTTTCATAATAATTACATGTGTTCTATGTATTGTTAAATATAACATGCATCAAATGCATTAGCGTAATATAACATGCATTTTGTGTATTGCAATACTCTTACACGCGCATTATACAATACCTGTCTAAACAGATCGTATAGTGAATAACTGATGATAAGCAGCAGTTGCATTAGTAAAGGTACGATTACAAAGAGTTAAAAGTGACAAATCAACAACAATGATCTACACCTCATGCAATGACAACAGCAATGTAAAATACCGAGGGGAATTCTTTGATTGCCTTTCATGCATTATGTATAGGATCAATGAGATCTGACGGTGGTAGACTTTACTGAAGAACAAGGACAATCAATCACCATATGAATACTGCATAAGAATATACACAAGTGTGTGTGTGTAAAGTAATCGGTGTCACCATGCCAGACGACGTCAGAAATGAGGACATTAGAAATGTACTGAGAACTAGCGCTTGTGCTGAATACATGTTAAGACAGAATTTAACATGGCTCAGCAATATGATTATCTGAAAGAAAAAAAAGTTGTCATATGACTTTTTCCCATTGCTGGGGTAATCGAGGGGCTTTTAGACTTAGAACTACAGGTCGCTTCGTCACTGCTGTCGCCACATCGTGTACTGTCTATGTTTGTTTATAACTGATAAACAGTCGTTAGACAGGCATGGAAACCATTCGGCCAGGCGCTCCTCCGCACTGTGATATTACTACGCAAGATGATCTGAATATAATTTTCAAGTGAAAGACTACGTGACAGATGGATAGATTATAAAGCAGAAAACCTACAAGAACATGGACATAGAACAATCTACGCAGCACACGCAGCACACGTAGTATAAGACATGCAACTTAAGCGCCCAACGCTACTCGACACGAACAATTGCACGAAAAACTTTAAAGTTTAAATACTCTGGAATCACATCTCAATATACTCATTCTTTAGTATGTTAATCTCCCTGTACTTCAACCTTGCATCTCTTCTTTCTCTGACTTTGGCATTCAGTCGCAGAATGTATTATTTGTTCTGTTTACTCCATTTTCATCTTCCGTAAAATGAGCATTCAATGTATTGTTACACTTACCACGTTCTTCTTCTTTTGTGTTTTTTACATGATCTCTCTCCCCTTCTCGCCTCCTCTCCCCTCGCCCTGCTCTCTCTCTCTCTCTCTCTCTCTCTCTGTGTGTGTGTGTGTGTGTGTGTGTGTGTTGTATGCATGCTTAATATATTTTGTGTCATTAGTCATTGTCTTCATGCTCTGCCATTGTATGTCTATCTTTAGTTCAATCATATTTTATATGTAACACTAGTCTGATTTCATTAACAGTCTGATATACTTTAGCTGTGAGTTGGTAGCTTTTGACATTCAAATGTCTGCTGGACAAAAACACACGTCTACCTCAGTTGTCATGTTGTGTAGAGTGTGCTGTGTATATTGATATGTGGTAGGAACAGCTGGTCTTGCAGGGCGGTTAGCCTTGGACACAGGGTCAAGAGGTGCTTGACTGATTACTTGTAGAAGTGACATAGTCTTCAATTTGTTTCACGCAGTGGATCTATTCTATCCAGATGTTCATTGAGAGGAGCACGAGCTGTTCTCAGCTGGAAGGACAAACTCTGGTTGTTTTGTTTTTTTCAATTGCTTGGCTGGATCCTGAGAATCTGGTTATGCTTGGTGTCTACAATTTATTTGGCCTTTTTGGGTCACTGATTTAGCCATTTCTGTCCATAGTTGTTTCTCAGGATCTGCATGCAGGTCTGAAGTGTGATACTAGTTAGAAGATGTGGTAGTATTGTTCCGCTTCTTGCCGGCTCATCACACTTCTAATTTTCCCGAACCCCTCTTCGTAATCTTGACAGCTTGATATCATGGTTTTAACGTTTCTAATTGAAGATCTGAATGACAAAACAGATAATCTTATTTGTGATTTTGTCTGATGCTCTTACTTGTGATTTTGTCTCATGGTCTTACTTATGATACCGTCTGATGATCTTGTAATATTGTCTAATGATCTTACTTATGATACCGTCTGATGGTCTTACCAGTGATGTTGTCTGGTGGTTTTACTTGTGTGAGTGTTTGATTATCTTACTTGTGAGTGTGTGATTGTCTTACTTGTGTGAGTGTGTGATTGTCTTACTTGTGTGAGTGTGTGATTGTCTTACTTGTGTGAGTGTGTGATTGTCTTACTTGTGAGTGTGTGACTGTCTTATTTGTGTGAGTGTGTGATTGTCTTACTTGTGTGAGTGTGTGATTGTCTTGTGTGAGTGTGTGATTGTCTTACTTGTGTGAGTGTGTGATTGTCTTACTTGTGTGGGTGTGTGATTGTCTTACTTGTGAGTGTGTGCTTGTCTTACTTGTGTGAGTGAGTGATTGTCTCACTTGTGAGTGTGATTGTTTTACTTGTGTGAGTGTGTAATTGTCTTACTTGTGAGTGTATGATTGTTTTACTTGTGTTAGTGTGTGATTGTCTTACTTGTGTGAGTGTGTGATGGTCTTACTTGTGTGAGTGTGTGATTGTCTTACTTGTGAGTGTGTGATTGTCTTACTTGTGTGAGTGTGTGATTGTCTTACTTGTGTGAGTGTGCGATGGTCTTACTTGTGAGTGTGTGATGATTTTGCTAAGTGAGATGGTCTTTCTTGTGAGACAGTCTGTGTCATATTTGTGTGTTAGTTGACTGCCGTTGTGACAGGATGTAATGTTCTTTCTTCTGAAAGAGTTAGATGATCGTATACGTTTGAATGCCGAATTTTTTTACATGTGAGTGTGCCTGAAATTCTTACTTGTCAGAAAGTCTATGGTCTCTCTTGAGAGAGTCATATGGTCTTACTTCTTAGTGGTTGGTGATCTAACGGAACCATTTCTCGTGATCTTTCTTGTCAGAATGGTTGATTGTCTCATATTTTAGAGTATTTGATGGTCTTACCTGTGAGAATAGTTTAATGTTTCAAATGTTATAGTATCCGATGGTCTTACTTGCGAGAATGGCTGATCGTCTCACCTTTTAGAATGTATGATTATCTTACGTGTTAGAGTGTCTTACCAGAAATAATGTCTGACGGCGAAAGTAGTTGATTGTCTTTGTAAGCGCACAGTGGTAGTTGCTCAGATACCATTCTCATGCGATGAACAAAATGATCAGCAAGTTCGATTAGCTGTCACGATATTTCTATCGTTTACATTTCACATTTGATCTCTTCATCTTTGTTTCCATATCTTGAACGTTGGTCATCAGCCATGACTAGTTCATGTAATGATTTGGATTCTTAATTTCGTGGGCTGAATAGCACTTCTGGTGAAGTGATTTTGTTGACTCTTGTTGTTAATAGCACTTCTGGTGAAGTGATTTTGTTGACTCTTGTTGTTAGTTTGTCCATGTAAATGTTGTTCAGCAGTATGAAAAGCAAACACACCGGTCGTACTCTTGAGTTTACAGAATAAAACCAGCATCAGTAATTCCATCATTTTGTGTGTGTGCGTATGTGTGTGTATGTGTGTGTGTATGTGTGTGTATGTTTGTGTATGTGTGTGTATGTGTGTGTGTGTGTATGTGTGTGTGTGTATGTGTGTGTATGTGTGTGTATGTATGTGTGTGTGTGTGTATGTGTGTGTGTATGTGTGTGTATGTGTGTGTATGTATGTGTGTGTGTATGTGTGTGTATGTGTAAATGTGTGAATGTGTGTGTGTATGTGTGTGTATGTGTGTATGTATGTGTGTGTATGTGTGTGTATGTGTGTGTATGTATGTGTGTGTGTATGTGTGTGTATGTGTGTGTGTATGTGTGCGTATGTGTGTGTATCTATGTGTATATATATGTGTGTGTGTGTATGTGTGTATGTGTATGTGTGTGTATGTATGTGTGTGTGTATATGTGTGTATATGTGTGTATGTGTGTATGTGTGTGTGTGTGCATTTGTGTTCAAGTGATACAGTGTTCTCACATTGCCTAATAGTTTTACTTGAATCCCATAGATTTCTAACTTGGTCCTTAATTTATTTCGATGAACTCTACCAAAAGGTTTCCTCTGATCTATACAAGTTTTGTTTAGGTGCTTGTAATATCATTTTATTCTTTCGTTTAATTGTCTTAATGTAAATAAAGCACCAGCATTTTCCGTTTCGTAACAGACTCCAAATGAATCTTTGCACAACTGTAGTTCAACTGGTCTTATTCTTTGTTCAAGCGCTTTCGCATACATCTTTGTTGTGTGACTTATTAGTGATATGTCTGCATGTAACACACGTCTTTTACTATTTATTATCTTCCAGATTGGTAATGTTGTAATTTGCTGCCTGTCATCTCGAGCCCTTCTTTCTATGCTCTTGTAAAGATTTTCTCTTGCCACTACGAATTGCTTCAGTTGTTATGCCTTTCTTACCTGATTATTTATTTATGTCGTCTGTCTGAATAGTTCTCTCTATTTCTTTAATCAGTATATCAGATGTTTTTTCTTTGTTGGATACCTGTTGATTGCACCTAGATTCTTATTGCGTTGAAAAGCTTACAGCCTTTCCTTACTGTTGTCTTGCGTGCTCGCTAATTATTATTACCGGTAAATACATTTTACCTATTTAGAATTGAAATAGAATTGAAGCTCTCATCTGTTTACTTGTTGTGAATGCCCACAATGAGTAGGTTTTCAATTTTTTATGCGCCCTGAAAAGGACATTGAGTGGCAGGTTGCAGTAGCTTTCCTCACATCCCGAGCGTGCTGATAAAGGTGGATCAGGGTCCTCCAGTTGGTTGTGTTATCTGCGTGTCACTCACTACTACGGGGATCACGTCATTCCCTCACCTCGTTAGCCAGGCTGCCATGAAAACAGTTCATATCATGGGGAGGGGGAGGGAGCTACGAAGACAAGGTGATGGTCTTAGCCAGTATGTTTTGCCTGACCCTGACTAACATGTACGATCAGTATATTTTTCCTGACCAGTTGTTAGTTCTTATCTAACAGCTTCCTCTTCTAACTTTGTTATACAAGTATTAGGATTAATGACTTTCCTCTTTTATGGCGTTTCTTTTGTGATGTTGTTTGCTGGCTGACAATCAGTAGCTGGATCTATATATTGTGCATCTTTGTTTTGTTGGGCAGATTGGGCTCATTAGCTTCGGTTTGCAGTCAATCGAAGAGAAGGTAAACTCTGACTCTAAACCCAGGTAGACGAAGCTAGCTAGGGCTACATGAGTAAATCCGGACATAAAATCCGGAGTGGTAGCACATAAGGTAGATGGTTTCAAAATTGCGAACTCATTTCGGCAGTTCCTGCAGCTGAGCTGGTGCCAAATTGTCATCTTTGCATTTATTTGGATTACAACAGGTAGGCCGAGAGGGGGATCTTGCAGTTTGGGCAGCCATGGTTTCCATATTTAGAGCCCAGGCATGCGCCATAGAGATGCTACTAACAGGGCGCCACGCGCATGGTCTACAGAAACTGAGATACCTATGATGATGTTTTGTTAATATGTAATTAATTTGTGATGTTATATTCCATGTTTTGATATACTTTTTGAGTGTTTAAAGATGGTGTTTGTTATTATTAGAATGTGATCAGTACTTAAATGTACCAGTTGTTCAGCATTGCTGTTTCGATATAATAAGATGCCACTGAACCATTACGAAATGATCATTCTTCTTGTTGACCTCTATTGATAATGTATGGAAGACAAGTTAAGATTGATGGCATGTTTTTCTCGTTGCTGGCGTTATTGCAACTGCTTTAGGTGTTCATCTTTCACTTCTGTTTATGCAATGAATTATGCTTTATCTGGGTGTACAAAATATCATACATAATGCATAGCTTTTTTCTGTGCGTCTAGACCGCTCCATACAAGTACATAATTTATATGGATCTCCTAAATGTTCTGTGCCTTTTTGTTGATACCTATTAACCCGCGAATGTATATGTTAGTTTTGTTTCGTACAGTCTAACAAGTCCGGGAACTTTTATTAACCCGCGAATGTATATGTTAGTTTTGTTTCGTAAAGTCTAACAAGTCCGGCAACTTTTCATCAAGTCCATTCACTTTTAATGTCATTATAGTTGCCTGCCAAGTGTGAAGGCTTAAGCTGCTCACGACGAGTAGTCCTTTAACGTTTCCAGTCAATATACCCTTTCATGCAGTCCGTTTATTCATCATTGTCCACAAGTATTATTAATTTATAAACTATTTAACCTTAATATCCTTTTCCCATTGCACACATCTCTGCATTCTTTACCTATGGTGATGTTTACTATGTGGCGGTCAGTCATGTTAACACTGCCACTTATACATTATTCCCCATTTGATTATAGTCTGCCCTGTCCAATCATCTTCTCTGCCGACGCAATTTATGGCGTCCATATCTTGATTCTCCTTTCCTTGACGCATATTATGTTCCTGCCTGCCTTTTATCATGTTTACTCGAATATATTGTTTAATCTGGACCAGTTCATTTGCAAATTTTACCAACACACGTCCAAACACGTATATTTTCTTTATAATTGGTGTATCCAAATGCAACTTTGGTCCAGCCACATTCCTTCATTTTAGATGCTTTACGGGGACGGCGTGGGCTAGTGGTTAAGTGACACGACTCACAATCGACGGTACTGGGTTCGATCCCCATCATGGCATCGGCCGTTACCCCGGAGAAGCAAACCCTTAGAAAATGCAGGAGGAAGCAGACCCTTACATAAAATAGATGCTGAAGTCGGATGCACTGGGCCGACAGGCGCAAATTAAAAACCACAGTGCAGCGCACACCGCTTTGGGAAATAGATAAATAAGGCGAACGCAAAAAAAATCTTTTTTTTTTTGGTAATGCTTTAAAACGTTCACATTGGGACTTTGACCATTTGAAGATACACAGATTACATTGATGGTATATTAGGAAAACTAGTCACTCTTCAAGTTTTATAATTGCCATTGTCTTGAGCGCCGTTAGATCTCGTTTAAATCTCGGTATGGTTTGATCTACATTGTATTTATATCACTGGCTGCGATCATAATTTATTCAAGGATAAGTTAATCTGCCGCCTAAGTCTTAATAGGCAGAAAGTAGAATAACAATGTAAACCTGCCAAGCATGTCGCAAGAACCGGTTAAGGAGATTTGGACCATGGATTGACGATCCCACCCTGTTGAAACTTTAAGCCAGAAAATCGTCAAAAGATTTGGACAGGTTAATCAATAGGAAAAATGCACATCACCCTATCAAGAAATAAGTTCTTTTGTCAAGACGACTTATGATGTCGTAAGGAATCTTCGTTGGCTTAATTTGTTTGTTTAAAAAGAAAATCTCAAAAATTGGTAGCCAGAGTGTTGGTACAATGTACGGTAAGGGGAAGGCTGCACATATGGCAACAACAATGAGGATTTATGAAATAGTGGTCTGGAAAATTGCTGGAAAATGGTGAAACAAAATGGAGATAACGACACTGTTGCAATTCTCCATGCACAAGAAAGCCACCTCTGATGAACTGTCTAATGCTTGCAGGGAGGTTTGCTTCAACCATGAAGCTGAGATCAATGCACTTGAAGCCGCTTTGTACCATCTGAGGGCCATTTGTGATGCCTTTCCTTCAAAGGCCCAAAACTTTGTCGATGACTTGGCTCTTCTGTCCCATAATTGTATTAAAATAAACAATTAAATAAAAGTCCTTTATGAAAGGTAACAAATTGAGACCGATGATGCACAGAAAAACTAATGTTATGAAAATAACTAACGACAATCAGATTGTGTTGGAAGATAAACTCATAGAAGATGTTGAATCAATCATATATCTTGGCAGCATTAAATGAGTAGATATTGTAGAAGGTTCGAATACAGATAAAATTGAAATACAAAAGGCGAATGAAACTTTCATTGTCTTAGGGAACTTATGAAAATCGAAAGAAATTATTATAACAACAAATTAAACATCTTTAACTGACATATAAAATCAATTATAGTGTTTAGCTCAGAAACATGCAGAAAAAAACTAAAATTATTTAAAATGTACAGACTGTCATAGATGTGTGACTGATTGAAAATGTTTTATAAGATCACAAATGTGGAACTGTTGGAAAGAACCAGACAGGTAAGGGCAGAACATGTGATAAGAAAAGAACGCTCACATTGGATGAGAAATACCTTCAGGAAATATCTGATAGAATTACAAGACAGCATGTGTCCTAAAATCTACGGTGCAAGATAGATGTAGACCAAAACACACATGGACAAAATATACTCGAGACAAATAGTCTAGATACAGGACAAATGCTCTCAGAGCGGGAGCTGGTCAACTAGGACAGGATGACATGGCATTTATTTCTCAAAGACGTGTGCTCCACTGGGAACTAACAAAGTTTTGAGAAAATTTCAACCTGCCATACCTTTCAATGACGTACCCATCATGGGTATGCTAAGCAAATCAGTCTTTGCTTTGAAAGAGCAACATATCATTTGAATAATCTCTGAGATAGACACGACCTTGAGATTCATTGCGCGACCTCTTGTGTGTCATTAGTAATTTCACTGCTATCCTGGCTTTATATATGATGATGTCATCTCTAAATGTTAATGACTTTCTTGACTGACGGTCGAATTGTGGTTATTGTTGTTATTCATTCAAAATATAGTGCAGGTGAAATTAGAAATGTCATGGGCACTCCAGGACATGTGCATATAAGTTCGGATGCCAATGACAACATAGCTGAGTGCAATTGTTCTCAGCTTAACGGTTCATTCCACATTCCATCAAACAACACGTCTAGGTTCGGAAGTACAAACATTCTCGAAGCCAACGGCCGCAACAGCGGTTTCTTCATTAGTTGGAAGCCCTTGAAACCATTATGAGTAAATGACCAAGAATTAAGCCAGGTTTTCTTCACATACAACCGTAGGCGCGGAGAGATCACTAGTTTTCATATACATATATATTTTTAAAACAATTATTATTTTCATGTTTTTATCTAGTTCAAAATCAAGTTTTAAGTATCTCGGCTCAGTTATAAGCAACAATGGAGATTGCTTAAAGGAAGTCAGACTGAGAATGGCTATCGCAATGCAGAGGCTGACTAAAATGAGAAACTTATGACTGTTCTCTAATAAAATGACGAACATAAAAATCCTGCTAACTTGCATCTTCCCTATGGCAACGTATGGATGTAAAACGTGAACCGCAAACACTTAAGAAAAAGATTGCATCTTTTGAACTAAAATGCTTGAGAAGGATGCTCAAAACACCATGGATAGCGAAAAGGAAAAATGCAGATATCATTCACGAACTGGATATATGGAGGAAGACTGGTCATGAAAGCTAACATATTTTGGCCACATCAAACGCCATAATGAACCGCAGAGAACGATACTATAGGATATGGCGCCTGGAAAGCGGGGCAGAGGCTGACCGAAGAGAAGATGGACAGAAGAAATCACGGAGGTCCTGAGAATGACAGCGACAGAGGCGGGAGTTCTGGCTAAAGATTGAGATTCTTACAGTTCGACTCTTCTGAGAGCGAAATTATACAAAGGACATGCTACATGATGATGATGGTGAGTCTAGAATAAAAATGAGAAAACAAATATTTTAAACTTGCATTTTATGGCGATAAAGTGTTTTAAACATACAGACTGAGGTACCACCTATTCAATAAACTGAAGATAGGTGGCACTGACGAATGCATGTGCGGTACTGGGAAAATGACCGCTGAACATTTGCTGCAAAACTGCCCGACATACGAGGATCAGAGAAAGCAGATGTGGTCATCACCAGTGGCAACACTAGACAAGCTCTATGGCAGTGTCGACAGCCTCAGGATGACCGCTGCTTTTTTCGAAAAAATAAAGGTTGACGTCTGACAGCGTACGAAGAAGAAGAAGAAGAAGAAACATACATTTTAAAATTGTGTACAATTGTAAGGTCTATTTATATTCCTGAAATACCAAATGGTATTGTCCCCTGCACAAATGGACAGAACACATTAAGTATTTATTAACAGTCTCTACAGAAAGATCACAGACATGAAATGTCAGATGGTCCAAATGCCAGTATCATTATTTCATATCATTTTTGAATGTTTTGTAAAACTGGCCACAGTTTGTTTCATCAGCCATGGGACTCACATTGTGTTCATCTTTCTCAATTGCCATTCATTTCCATTCACAAACATGTTCATTAAGGTTCACCATCTCCATCAATACTTACTTTTTTGTAACGCCCTAGCACATTTATTATTTTGTTCTGTCCTACATTATTACGGCCTTTGATAGAGTCAAAAGGAGTCAATTATTGGAAAGAAGAGGGGATGAAAGGGGGGGGGAGGGGCGAATGGTTAATGTTGGAATATGGAAATGGGGAAAGTTACTACATAATATACGAGCCATGACACCAGCTACTGGGTAAAGGTTCGAACAACTCTCGACCACAAAAACTGGTTCCCAGTTAAGAGTGGGGTACGTGATAGCTGTGTTCTATCATCTTTTATTCATCATGTATATGGATCACCCAATTCTACCGACAATAATTAAGAGAAGATTAGATACTAAGATAGAATCTGTGCTAAAGGAAATCCAGTTTGGGTTCCGCAAGTATATAGGCACTAGAGACGCAGTGAGAACACCGGGGTCTCGTGCAAAGATAATGGTGGAACAGCATAGAGTTTTCTTGTATCTGCTTTATTGACTATGAAAAGGTTTTTACATGTTGCCATGGACTTAACTTTTCCTTCTTTCAGAACAGCTTCGGGTGGATAGAGCTACTATTGAACTGATGCTGAACTTGCATGAAAAATAAACAGCAAATGTAGCACTCGTGGAGGAATTATAAACCCAGTCGAGATAAAGAAATGGATGAGACAGGGATGTCTTTTACCTCTAAGACTATCTAATCTGAATTCAAAGGTGATGATGGCATTAGTCACAAAAAATTGCAACATTTGGGGTCAAGGTAAACAGAGAAAGAATAAGAGATATCAAATTTGCGGATGATCAAATGAACAAGGAGGAACAGAGATTATCAACAACTACTCACCAGAATCAACGACACTGACATTTCGAATGAGCATAAATGCTAGTAAAACAAAAGCCATATTAATAGCCAAACGAACTCACATTAAATTAATTATCAGCATCGAGGTGCAGATAACTGAACAAGTGCAGTGGTTTTCATATTTGGGACAAATTATTACAGACGTTGCCAACTGTGAGGTTGAAATTAGAACTCGGAAAACAGTAGCAAAAAAGACTTTTTAATTAGAAACAAAAACTTCTCACTACAAATAGCATCAATATTGAACTTCAGAAAAGAATAAGCCTTACTCGTATCTGTCTGTGGCATTGTACGGCTCTAAAATATGGACTCTAAACAAAAAAGATGAACAAACATTATAATCTTTTGAGATGTGGTGCTATCGTATAGGATGTTTAGAGTAAACTAGACAGAAAAATGTCAAATGAACAAGTGCTTAAAGATATAGGGACTTATAGACAACTAATGACGAGCATACAGAATTGCAGATTGTATTGGCTTGGTGTCATAAATTGAGACATGTAGGCATATTATTTATTTAAAGTACTAGAAGGCAAAATTCTGGGGGAAAGAGGAATGGGGCGCTCAAGAAACAATTACGACACACAGGCTTGGAAGAAGATTGACGTGCAGATTTATGGTGACCTGAAAAGATCTGCTGAGAACAGAGGACTGTGGCGTGACATGATTAGAAGGCTTCAACAACAATCTCCGGACAGATTAACCTTATGATAAATTAGCCAACCCAATGGAAGGAATCTCTCCACGAATTGATTTTCGTTGCTGATCAAAGTTACTTCTCTGATAGCGGCGATGAGCTACTACGCCACTGCACGTGTCTCGACTCCACCTGCCATGAAGATAAACAACAAGAAAACTGAGCCAGAAAACCTTTACATTGGGTTTGTACACAGCCGTGGAAACACACTAAAGCAGGTTTGGGAGTTCAAGTACCTGGGAAATGTCTTTACTGAAGGCTGCAGAGTGAACAGGGGGAATAGAAAATCTAATTCACAAGGCAAGCAGTGTATACTGTCAGCTTGCACTTATCCAAAATCACTCAAATGTCACTAAAAAGAGTTCACTAAAAAGAGACTGATATGCACATCCCTACGTTATGTCACGGTGTCAAACATGGACCTTATTTGAAAGCCGCAAACGGTATTTCGAAACCTGCAAGATGCACTTCGAGCACAGTGCATCAGGAAAGACAATTCATGACAGAATACGCATCATCACGAGGAGACAAATAGTTAAACGGTTTGTGACTTTAATCAAGCGCAGAAAATAGACTGAGGCATTTGATCATGATGCCTTATGAACAACCTGCAACAAAAACATGGACGTATCGGTTCCAGGAGCTAAGGACCACTGCGACGCTACATGGAGGCGTTCATAGCGATAATACTAAGATCGAAATGTCAGTAGCACGTGCCTCTTTCTTAACCCAAACCAGAAACCTCTGCAAACCTCCTCTGCAAGAGCAAGAGCAGTAGGACAATAGAAGAAATACAAAGTTCCATCCTGAAACCAGCCACTGAGCATGGTACAAGATATGATGTTTTCATAGTAGACAATAACATAAGCAAGTAATGCCCCAGACGCACCAAGGCAGAAAAAAAACGAATTCTGCGTTATACGGCCACATGGCCTTCTTCTAGGACAAAGAATAACACAAATGGATACACATTCATAATCACAAGAATAACAAATAGCATAGACAATTTAATATTTGACTAGGAAGAAGGTCAGCTAGGAATGTTGTGAGATATAACTAAATTAAAAAATGATCAATACGAATACACATCCGTTTTAAAATGTGTGTATACATATGTAGATACACACATACTAACTCTCTATCTCTGGCTATCTCTCTCTCTCTCTCTCTCTCTCTCTCTCTCTCTCTCTCTCTCTGTCTCTCTCTCTCCCCACCTAAATCTATATATACCAAAAACGTATTTGACACACAGGCACGCAAAAAAGAACAAAAAATACAGAAATGATAAGTGAGAGACAGAGAGAGGAGGAAAGGGAGAGAAAACTGAAACAGAGAAAGTACAAGATAGGAATTAACAGCGGAGCTTACGTAAGGGTATGTATTTAAACCGTAAGGCTACGGTGCTAGAAAGAAGAACTAATCGATTCTACAGCTCAAACGGGTATCGATCATAAGAGGAGCACGAGATGATGCCAGTGGCACTGATATTCCCCTTCTTCTAGTACCCAAAACTATTATAATGAAAGCGGACCGGAGAAATGTCGTTAACAAAAATCGTTGATGGAGTGAGTTCAAGGCTAGTCACCCAGATACATTTACTATTGCACCTGTGAGAAATGGATGAAATTGTGAGACGTGTTGCTAAATGGTCCTTTAACATCGAACACTGGTTTAGGGTGTGCCGCTAATCGTGTCTGAGTATCATACTGACGTGTTGCTAAATGGTCCTTTAACATCGAACACTGGTTTAGGGTGTGCCGCTAATCGTGTCTGAGTATCATACTGACGTGTTGCTAAATGGTCCTTTAACATCGAACACTGGTTTAGGGTGTGCCGCTAATCGTGTCTGAGTGACATACTGACGTGTTGCTAAATGGTCCTTTAACATCGAACACTGGTTTAGGGTGTGCCGCTAATCGTGTCTGAGTGACATACTGACGTGTTGCTAAATGGTCCTTTAACATCGAACACTGGTTTAGGGTATGCCGCTAATCGTGTCTGAGTGACATACTGACGTGTTGATAAATGGTCCTTTAACATCGAACACTGGTTTAGGGTATGCCGCTAATCGTGTCTGAGTGACATACTGACGTGTTGCTAAATGGTCCTTTAACATCGAACACTGGTTTAGGGTATGCCGCTAATCGTGTCTGAGTGACATACTGACGTGTTGCTAAATGGTCCTTTAACATCGAACACTGGTTTAGGGTATGCCGCTAATCGTGTCTGAGTGACATACTGACGTGTTGCTAAATGGTCCTTTAACATCGAACACTGGTTTAGGGTATGCCGCTAATCGTGTCTGAGTATCATACTGAAACGTTACACAACCGTGCTTGTTGTTGCTGCTAAGATTAGTCACGGGTCAGTGTTGAGTCGGTCCAGGCCAACAAGCCACCCAAGTGTATATCCCATCTGATATGTTAAAAAGAGATCAAGAAATATCTCAATCGTAGAAGGCTCGGAATGAAGGACAGGGAGATGGCAAAACAAGATGTGAGATGTTATTCTGGCATCATCATGAACTTCGTCAGATCGTTCTTCGTGGAGCTGTGAAGATGGAATGTTAGAACACGTTTCCCACTGCCGGAGGGAGGCTGGTGGAAAAGGGTAATAAAAATATCCGCTGAATAGCTTCAGGATTTAGTCGCTTGCGAAAGACGTTTAGCATGTTGTGGGCTTTTTCAAGAAAGTCCTCTTCGACCTGGCACAGACAACGAAAGCTTAACAGATGAGAAAGAATCAACTCAAGAATAAAAGTTAAAGGAAGTGTAACAGCGATAGCTTTGAGTATAAGTAGGTTTATAGTAGACTGCGGGACGATGAGGCTAACGTCTGGTCAGGCAATACACACTGATCAAACAATGTCAGCCAGGGTCAGGAGAAATGTACTGGCCAATAAGAACAGTCGATAAGAACAGTATGGCTAACAAGGTGAGGTTCTATGTGATCCCTGTAGTAGTGAATGACACGCAGATGAAGCCAAGCGTTGCATAACCGACGAGAGGACGCCGGTATTCTTCATTAGCACCCTCTCGAGATGTCAGGAAAACGACTACAATCTGCCACAAGTTCCGTCCTTTTCAGGACACACAAAAGGGTTACCAACCCATTGTGGGTATTAGCAAACAACCAACCAACTATGTTAGACTGGTCAGTAATGCACATTGGGATCATGATGTCAAGAATTTTGCTTTGATGCTATGGAGATATCAAATTATAAATCGGATTGTCGGATTGAATTTGTTGACAAAGTCAGAGAGGAGATCGTCAGACATGCAATTGTCAAAGTATCAGCGGTATATCAAAGGAAAGTAGTCTTCATGGCGAGACCAAATTACATATTCATAATGGCTCGTATATGAACATTTTAGTTGTCCATTAGTGCCCATAACAGATCCACTGATCTGGTCAAAGATATGATCGTTCAATTAAAAGGTGTCGAGAGTAAGGACAAGCTCGTACAGGCGGAGACTAGTAGATGCAGCAATGGATGGGCCGATCCGCCTGTCAAGCAGGGTCTGACGGACTGCGGACTGACCGTTGAGATGACAAATAGAGAGAGAGAGAGAGAGAGAGAGAGAGAGAGAGAATTAAATGTAGCAGGAAACGGCAATACATCCGATCTGCACAGAACTCACTAGAAGAAAGAAAAAGTCATTTTAAAAAATAGCTATCTCGCCAAATGCATGCTAGAGAACATGTTTTGGCACCCATTTAAACTGCAGCATGTCCCGTAAATTAAAAATGTAAACAAACCTCATTTTCGCTGACATTTAAAATTAATGTGAGACTAACTAACTGGGTATTTGAATAGCGTGCTTTAGTGGGTTTGGTTGTAGGACACGGACATTTGGCAGCGTCTTTTACCGTGTTAGGGTGTGTCTTTACTTGTATTATCTACTTGTGGTGGGGAGCCGCTGTTTTGTTAGGGTGTAATACAACAAAATGAACAACTGTATTTAAGAGTCAAAATTAACGTAGCAGCTACAGTTATCCTGCTTGATGAGTAAAGTATATACGAAATAAGTAAGCAGAAAGAGATTGGTAAGGGAGAGAAAAGTAGAGAAAGAGGATGATTGGTAAGGGAGAGAAAAGTAGAGAAAGAGGATGATTGGTAAGGGAGAGAAAAGTAGAGAAAGAGGATGATTGGTAAGGGAGAGAAAAGTAGAGAAAGAGGTTGATTGGGAAGGGAGAGAAAAGTAGAGAAAGAGGTTGATTGGGAAGGGAATATCAGACCAAAATATGTGCGCACCGATTATTGTAATTGTACAAACACTGTCCAAAGTGCACCCATCCTCCTCTAACAAATCGTCTATGATTTGAGTATTCTCATAATTCAAGAAACTAACTCAAAGACATTTATTACATTCAAGTGTTCAGCTAATACTCATAGCCAAAGTGTAAGGAAGCACCACTACAAAATTGTTAATCTGATGTTTTAAGCAAGGCACAAAACAGCACAATCCTTGCTACTGTGAATGACGATCGCCCGAAAAGACTGGCATACAGACAAGATAGTATTGAGAGTATCATTAATGTGGCATCTTCAGCGCGGCTATTTCATTTTCTTGTTGGAATGTTTTAGGAGCAGACGAGAGTAATTACATGTCATATGTGGCCATTCCGAAAGGGAAACACGCAAGCCACGGCAAACCTAAATATGTGCAATTACCCCTTTGCAGAAACTGAGCTAGACTGCTAGACTCAAAACTACTAGATCCCATTTTCGTCCAACAAACCAAGGCAGAAGGACAGTGTAAAAAAGCGTGATGGAAAAGGACAAAGAATCAATAGCGAACGGAAAACACAAACATCTGTTCTGGGAATAATGGTGAGAAGAGAAGAATGAAAAACGGTATAGAACCAAGATTAAATGAACAGGCCATATATTCAATGAAAGGAGTTTAAAGTTGCAGTATAGACTGATAAAATCAATCAGGAAATATGGCATATCTACCGTAAGATAATTAGAAAAATATTCAGACCACCCTTTCACAAACCATTCAAGATTTAACATTAAATAATTCACATCAGGGGATAAAGGGAGTGAACTCCTGGTTCCTGTCAGAGTAAAGGTACAGTATTGCTACTTTGAGCTGGTATTAAAAATATAGTGAAATATGTCAACGCCACTATCCTTCTTCTTCTTCTTCGTACGCTGTCAGACGTCAACTTTAATTTGTTCGAAGAAAGTAGCTGTCATCCTTAGGCTGTCCACACTGCCATACAGCTTGTCTAGTGTTGCCACATGTGCTTTCTCTGGTCCTCGTATGTCGGGCAATTTTGCAGTAGATGTTCAGCGGTCATTTTCCCTGTACCACAGGTGCATTCGTCAGTGCCACCTATCTTCAGTTTATTGAATAGATAGTATCTCAGTCTGTTGTGGCCTGTGCAGAGTCTGAAGACCACGACCTGCTCTCTTCTGTTTAACTGGTAATAGGCATCATTTTTTGTGTAGCCAGTATGTTCTGTTTCCCATTTACCCATGTATCTGGCCCTAATAAATCTTTTGGACTCTTCGTAGGTCACACTAGAATGTGGTTGTGGTAGTCTTGCACCTTATTTTGCCAGTCTGTCTGCCTCCTCGTTGCCTTGGATGTTACAGTGGGATGGAACTCACTGTACCACTACTCTTTTTGGTGCGGACTGCTGGCATAGTTGACAGAGTACTGCTCTTAAATCATTAAGTTTATTATTTTCTGGCTTTTTAGTGCTGTAACCATGACCAGGGCATCTGTAAACAGGACTATCAGGCTTTCATTGCTTTCGCCTGTCAGCAACGCCACTAAACAACGTTATTTGGTGTCCATCAAGGGTGTGTTCTTGTCCCGACATAATTTTGCCGCCTCATCGACTGGATTCTTGATCAGATTGAGAAGCAGAACTAGGAAGACAACAGCGGACAGCTGCATCTGACATATCCTGATTTACGCAGATGACGTGGTCACAAGATGCAGATATAAACACTGATGAACTCTAAAGCCACCGTTTCAAGATTGGGATTTAAAACCAAGATATAAAACATCAGTCGCGGCCCTACAGTGTCAGAAACTCATGTTATCTGCAACTATGTAAGTTCCACAGAGAACTTCATATACCCGGGCAGCAGCAAATCATCCGATGCACGCAGTCACCCGGACATTATTAGAAGATCAGGCATTGCCCGTCAACAATTGGAATGCGATGTATTTAGTCTGGATACAGAGAAGGCTCTAACTGGTAACCAAGCTGAGCATCTACAAAACCTGCGTCATCCCCATCATGGTGTCTTGTGTCGGAGGTCTAGACTATCCTGCAGCATACAATGGTCCGATTAGGTCCCAAACGTTGAAGTCACACTACGCACACGTCTAGACAACATTTACGCCACGCTACATTATCTAGACCCGTCCTTATTCTGGCACGTGACCTGACTTCCCGAGCATGTCACGGCCAGCAGCTTTTAAAGCAGGCTATGAACATTAAAAGCAGCCAGCGGCTCTATCCTCCGTGGCCCCGCCCCCGAGACCGCGACCGCATATCCGGCTCTGTCAAACAGGAGTGACTTTACCCTCACTGGGTGCATGCAGTCTGGACTTCAGCTATCCATGGTGGAAATGGTCGATTGGCCCGAGGGTGCTCGCTGCGAGGCAGACTTCCGCTACTACTGCTACTTTATTATCCAAAATGGGATCATCATCATGAAGCATATCCTTTGCAGAACATCGTTCCCATTATATTCCGTCTGAAAAAAAACTCGATCTCTTGCCAAATCTTCAGACTTCTCCAGAGTTACGCACAAGCATTTCTTGACATCGTGGTTCCATCGCCTTTTTGGTATGCCTCTGCCTCTCTTGTCCGGCAGCATACTTTCTATTACCGTTCTCGAAAGACCGTTTTATCTTTTGATGTGGCCAAAGTATTTCATTTTTTCTGTTCAAAGTTACATTTACAAACAATTTCTCCTCTATGCCAACTATTGTCGAATGTCTACGTTCTTCATTTTTCTCAGTCCACTGTATTCTGAGTACCGTTCTAAAACATTTCGACTCGAAGGACTCGACTTTCTTCCATGTTTTGCGGCCGTATGCTGCCATGGGGAAAACAAAAACAGGTTCTCGAAATATTCGCTTTTGTTCGTTTGCTGGTATTCTGTAAATGTTTTCTCAGGTTGTGTAGCCTCTATATTGTCATTACCAATCTCCTTCTGATTGAATTTGAGCAATCACCACAGCCGCCCTATTCTGTAATTCAGATACTCGAAGTCCGTGACTTGTTCTATTTCCACAACTCCGAATTTGAATTTATGTTGTCTTTTTGTTTTGTCGGTGGTCATTATCTTTGTATTCTTTATGTTTACAAAGAGGTTGTGATCTCATAGCTGCATTTGCTTAGAGCTGCAATTAACTATTCTAACCTCTCTGCACTGTTTCATAGTGTCACCGTGTCGTCTGCGTATCTTAGCTATGGGATCTCGTATACCCTGATAGTAAAGGCAGCGAAACTTTCGATATTCTCATCCCCTCTAACGTTACTCATTACGCACTTTGCATAAATGTTCAATAGGAATGGGGAGATGATACATCCCTGTCTTACTCCCATTTGTACTTCGAACCAATCTGATGGTTAACCAGATCCTGTGACAGCAGATTGTTGTTCCTGATATATTGATTCGATTAGATGGATTACATGTACTTAGTTCTTAGTTGACCTGTACGTCTACAGAGGCAGATGCCCATGTGCAGGTCCCAGCTCTGGTGTGAGCTGGATGTAGCCTAGTTGACCTGTACTTCTACAGGGGCAGATGCCCCTGTGCAGGTCCCAGCTCTGGTGTGAGCTGGATGTAGCCGGGAAAAGGGTTTCCTGCTTAATAGACTCAAACACTAGAGCAAAGTAGACCCACAGCCTGTTAGGCACCATCTATGCTGCTCTAAACAAACCACCTAACCATCGCCGGTGTGATGCAATGTCACACAGTTAATCGCCTCTTACAACATGCTTTCTGTGGGGCAGTGGTGCTGTTATTGTCTTTGTCATATACAAAAACCCTGACATACCACTCGGGAATTTACATGAACTGGAAATTGTCATATACAAAAACCCTGAGATACCACTCGGGAATTTACATGTACTGGAAACACTTTATCTATCATGATTTTCACAAATTTCTTATGTTTTACGAAGTGCATATTGATCTCTTCAAAACTGTTGGTCACTCAGCACTGTGTCAGATCCGCAGTACATGATAAATGCGAACACTGGTCTGTACTAGTTACGCTTGTATGTCATCGCACCCTGGTGACTTTCTCTCCTCACCCCCCCCCCCTTTTTTTCTTTTTTTTTAGCCTTTTTATTGCCGAGCTTACTTCTTCTTCGAATGTGGGTTCAGGTTCTCTTTCTCTATTCGATATTATTGTGCCTGTTTGCTTTAAAGTATCTTCGTTCATGGTTCCACAGTACTCCCTCCATCTTTTCAAAATATCTTTAATTTATGTTAATATGTTGTCTTCGTTATCATTGATGACATGTGGCACTTGTTGAAACTCTCTTGTCAGTGTTTTTATATCCTTAAAGACATCTCCCTCCCTGCCTTCTTGTTGTGCTTATTCAATGATTCTACGTGTTATCATTGTGTACTTTGTCTTGTCTTTTCTTATTTCTCTTCTGATTGTTTTTGCACAGTTTGTATATGTAGTGCTTGTTCTTTCAAGTCCATGGTGCTTTAATTTTCTCATATTTTCTAAGAGCTTCAGTGTTTCTTCCAAAATGTTACTGTTTCTTTTGCGACACCCTTGGAAACATTATAATGTAGGGAAGCATTTCAATACTACTATACAAAGTGTGGGGAAGCATTTCAATACTACAATCCAAAATGTGGGGAAGCATTTCAATACTACAATCCAAAATGTGGGGAAGCATTTCAATACTAGAATCCAAAATGTATTGAAAAATGTATCCGACATAAATTTTTTCCCTCCCAAAAAGAAAATGAAGCATATGTGCTGTCATTCGGCAGGGAGGTATAGTAGATCATCGTGCACATAAGTGAATACCTCCCTCCCCCGCTTATTGCGTCAGTCGCTAGCAACCAGCCTTTCAGTATTGAGTGTAGTGAGCACCCGTCGGGTTCTCATTCACCACGAAATGGTGGAAAGAATTGAGCAGCAGTGTTGCATCACATTTTGCCAAATGCTAGACGATACCAAAGTGGAAACCATTGGGAAGATAATCTCTTCAAAATTAGCCACACATCTGTGGAGATCGGATCACGTTCCAATAGACCCACAACAATCATAATGATGAAGTCATTGACAAGTAAGGACCTTGGTCTTATAGAACCGTCATGTCATCATCCGAGGTGGGGCTAAGCATTGGTTTGGTATGCTCCATTTTGAGCGATGATTTGACTATGCGGAGAGTGTTCACACAACTCACGTCGAAGCCTGCTAGCAATGGAGCAAAAGCAAATGGCGACACCGACTTCCTGTGATCACTGGTGGGTTTATGAATACGACGCGGAAATCATGTAGCAGTTGTCACAGTGGAGACATTCATCAACCCTAGACCACACACACACACACTAATACCCCCCCTTTCCTTCTCCCCCCCCCCCCCCCGATGAAAGGGACCTGGCTTGAGTCACGAGAAGACATTATGCGGAAAGCGACGAACCAGCTGTAATCCATTCCCAAAGAAGCTTTCCAGAAATGCTTCGAACAATGGCGGGAATGCTGGGAGAAGTGTGTGGAGTGCCAGGGACATTACTTTGAAGGAGGTTAGAGTTCCAAATCTCCAGGTGAGTAATTGTATTTTTCCGGCCCAAAGGTCGTATACATTTTGAACACACCTCGTACGTCTATCCAAAATGTGGTCACAGATTTCAATACGACTTAGAAAATGTGGTGAAGAATTTCAATACGATTGTCTAGAAATGTGTTGAAGAATTCTATACTTTTATCAAAATATGGTGATAAATTCCAATTTCACTATCCAAAATGCAGCAATGCCCGAAGACTGGATCTATAGATAATGATAGTCTCTTCCTAATTGTAGTAAAGATCCCACACTGCTAATTAAACAAGGATAACTTTTGGGGGGGCAAATTAGTCCAGAAAATTGTAGCAAGTAGTAGTGTACGTATGAGCAATTGAGAAATTACACAAGACAAGTTAGGGGAACACGTTTTACAAGTTCCCTGCTATCGAAACGTTAACAAAAATAATGGCTCTTCAAAAGTATTGTTCAGAACTTTAAGATACAAAATAAAAGATACGAAACAGTTGAATAAAAAGGAGACACACATAGAAACGCTAAATAAGACGGCTAGAAATAAAAACGAACATATGAAGTACTCGATTGTTCAAAACGTATGTGGAGGAATGATAGTCAATGTCCACAAAGCATGCCCCGTCTTATTTAACTATGTCTGCCTTGACTTAGTTGTTTTATTTAATATGTCTGCCTCGACTTAGTTGTTTTATTAAACTATGTCTGCCTTGACTATTAGTTGTTTTATTTAACTATGTCTGCCTTGACTTAGTTGTTTTATTTAACTATGTCTGCCTCGACTTAGTTGTTTTATTAAACTATGTCTGCCTTGACTATTAGTTGTTTTATTTAACTATGTCTGCCTTGACTATTAGTTGTTTTATTTAACTATGTCTGCCTTGACTATTAGTTGTTTTATTTAACTACAGTTGGTAATAACGTGGTGGCGTTTGTCTAATGTCTTAAAACTTTAACATAATCAATGTAGAATGCAGTTGTTGTTGTGTTGTGGAGAGAAATTGGATACTGTAGAATGTCTGATATAACATCTGCAACGCAAATCTACAAACATGACAGGTCCTGGTGCTTAAATGAACTACCGGTTTATGTCAAAGTCAAACGACAAACCCAGATCATCGACGCGACATTTGCCGCGCACTAGCTTCAAAGTTTAATCAAGTCGATGTGCTGTTGGGGGCACGATCAGTTATGTATTGACCATCTGCGTGACACATTCAAACTACCATCTTCAAGGCGCGTTAAAGTTAGTATTTGTATATTCAATGAGAACAACAATATATACCCGGTACTTTCTTCCTAAACGACGAAATGCCATCTCTATCGATCGCACTATATGAAGCGTGTGCCCGTGACAGTAATCATGATGTTTGCCAGATTCAGTGTAAGAAAGATATGCTCGTTCTTGCTATCGTAGTCATATTCACATAATCGATGTCTTGTGAAATGTTACAAAGTGCTTTTAGTGTCTCACCTCAAGCTTGATGTTTGATTTTATTAATAATTTGTGTCTGTTTGCGTTGAATATTTGTCATAACCGTATTCATGGTACATATCACGATCTTTGAGCCTACAGTTGCTCGCAAATTGTACGGGGATCGATCCTTTCTCGTGACATATAAGTTTATTATTAGCTTTGTTCACTTTCATGGTTTGCTATTTTTTTCAGAAGACGTTTTGTGTTGGAGGGGGGGGGGGGGGGGAAGAGAAGGTGAGGGTTTGCTTTGTTCTCGCCCACATATATAATGCATCATGTTTCCAGACATTTAATTTCTGTTACCCGGTACTGGGAAAGATATGTTGCTTGGCTGGCATCAGTTCATGTTTTTCTCCTGCAAAACTTCATTGCTACTTCATAACTTAGTGCTGACGGCACGGCTCTATTGACCGACAAGGTTAAGATTTTGGAGTGCTGGGCGGATCATTTTGACGCCATTCTCAACTGTCCGTCCATCATCAGTGCACCTAGCACTGTACCTAGCATGCCATAGGATATTATTACCGGAGATTGACCTTGAGCCTACCGAGGCAACGGTCAGTTCGATGTCCAAAGGCAAGGTTCCCGGCTCTGATTCCATTTCGGCAGAGATCTATCAAGCAGGTGTCATGTGCTTCATCAGGAACTGACTTCACTTGTTCGTTGTATTTGGAAAGCCAAGAAAGTTGGACAGAAGATGAATGATGCCACAATTGTACACTTGCATTCTCAAGTAGCTTTCGTACAGTAAACTCACAACAGACAGACGCTCACCAAGGGAGCAGAAGAAACGCTACAGAGACTCGATGAAAGTGTCTCTGAAAATGTTCAATATTGATTTCACCTCCTGAGAGATGCTTGCACAGAACTGTACCACCTGGCGCGATTGTATCACTGAAGGTGTATATCCATCGTGGAGGCTCAGCCAAAGCGTGCTGCCTGAAAATGCAAAACTCACAACAATTCCACAGCCGGTTCCCCACATGTGTGCCCATAATGTGGCGTTGATATGCAGTTCCAGAATTTGTCTTTACAGCCATAAGAGAACACACTTCGCAGCAATAGTCTGATGTAGTCTCCATCTTCGATTGCATTGGATAACCATTATTATTATGCTGATGCCTTTATCTTCCAAATTTCGTTTTCTAAAGACTTCCCCAAAGGACCGCTGTTAAACGTTTGAGGAGACTGTATCGCTATGACGAACGCTTTGTTGTATTGTTATGTTGATTGAACAGTAAAATAAGTTACTTGCGACAGAGCAGCTCTCATATCAGTTGATCACACCTTTCTTCAATATCATGTAATTTCAGGGCATTTACTGCCAGCAAATGGACTGTTTATAGACAAAGAAAAATCTAAAGTTGGACCATAAAAAACACACGGAACGATGCATTGAGCGGAACGTCCGGATAGACAAGCAGAAATAAAGAGCAAATATATCCGACTGATCCAGGCTAGACACACTGTAACAATGCTAGCGTAATATCTTAGTCTAACCAAAGAATTTGAACTACCCAGACAATAACAAATAATGGAACTTCTTAAACCTGTGAAATACGACATCATTGAGCTCTGTGAAATCCGTGTTTATGCCGAATCGCACCTCCGATGGCATGACGTTGGTGACGAAATTCACATTGGTGCTGGAGAAAGTCGATATTACATCGGTGGTATGGCTTTATTGTTGGCAGTCGCCACGCACCAAATATTAAACCAGTTCAGATTTGTCAGCTTCAGGACTGCAACAATAAAAGTAAGAGGTGAGTCAAAGCAGCTAATTCAGCAGTCGAGCACAAGGATCATTGGAAGCAACGGGAATAGAGTTTTACAGAAGAATGTTGAAAATTCCATGAACTGCAAATACATCGAATAACGTGATACTTGAAGAAGCACACAAAAACAGCTTTTGCCAAAAATCAAGACAAGGCAGTCATCCTTTTTCGGGGATGTCATGAGAAGAGGCTGGTTGGAAGACAATGTGGTAGAGGGACAGAGTGAGACAAATGGTGCACATTGTTGATGAACAGCTTGAAGGAATGGCATGGAGACAATTAATTGCAGAATTGATAAACCATGCACGTGATAAGATGAGATAGAGATCTGTGATCGTGAACACTAACCAATATGCCCACCAAAATGTTGTTCAATGTGTCCATCTGTTGTCAGGCAAGCGTATTACATATCGACCCCGCAATGTTTGCAGGATATTGCTGCTTCTTCCACAACATCCCAAGTGTTGTCTAATTTCTTCGTTTCCGATCTTATCCCGATCTAAATTTTTATGACGTGTCGTTCCATTGTTCTATAAGAAGCTCCCAGTAGCGATTGTTCTATGAGGTCCTGGCAAGCTTCTCAGCATCTGCTTTGCACACGTTCCACACTTCGCATCCGTTTATCATTACTGGAATGGCCGTGGAATTGAAAGTGTGTGCTCTTGCCCTGGTGTCTTTCATCTATTGGAGGTTTTCCTTAATGGAGTAAAAGGAATACCAATCTGCCTTTCGTTGTCGAGAGATTTCGTGGTCGATTTTATGGTTGGCATTTGTCGCTTGGTCTAGGCGGATATAAGAGATGGCATCCTCCGCGGTCTCCTTTCCTAGATTGATGTCTTGCTTTGACAGTAAGGCGCGTTGCTACTGACTTGTATCTATCTTCAGCCCAGCAGCTGACCCCATCTTGGTAGTGCAAGCATTGTTGAACGTTCTCAATTTGTTGAATGATGAGCACGATGTCATCTGCAATTCGTCAATGGGTGAGCCACTCGCCATCTATATTTACATCTCTGTCGATCCAATTTAATTGTTTTGTGAAAGCTCTTCGAGGGCCGCTGCAAATACGAGTGGCTTTGGGGCGATGGTTCGCTCGCTGTCGAACTACTCTTGCTATGTAAACATATACTGGACGGTGGTATACGGTGATGGCTGTGTGGCAGCCGTTAGTTTCCTCAATCATTGTTTTTTTTTTTGCGTTCGCCTTATTCTCTAATCCCCAAGGCAGTATGCGTTGCACTGTGGTTTTTATTTTGCGCATGTAGACCCAGTGCATCCGACTTCAGCATGCATTTTATGTAAGGGTCTTCTTCCTCCTGCATTTTCTAAGGGTTTGCTTCCACAGGGTAATGGCCGGTGATGTGATGGGGATCGAACCCAGCACCTTCTGGTTGTGAGCCGTATCACTTAACCACTAGACCACGCCGTCCCCTTCCTCAATCAGTTTGAAATAGGGAGACCCCATTGAACCGATCAAACTTGACGCAATTCTGCACACCATCAAACAGTAAAAATCAAACACTGCTCCGAGATCAGAACTATAGACGTTCTTAAGACAGAGAGAGAGAGAGAGAGAGAGAGAGAGAGAGAGAGAGAGAGAGAGAGAGAGAGAGAGAGAGAGAGAAACTCTAGCAGATCAGCTGTCAGAGCTGTTCAATAAATGTCTATATTCAGTACAAATTCATCACTAGTGGAAATCTTCAAATACTGTTCTAATCCACAAAAAGAGGAGATACTGAACATCTTGAGAACTACCATCCAATCTGCCTGCTATCGGTAATGTACAAGATATTCATAAGAGTCATTGACTTCAGAATCAACAGACAACTCGATGCACACAAACCCCGAAAACAAGCCGGATCTATGAAAAGATTATCCACCATTGATCACCTTCACACGATCAATCAACTAATAGAGATGCCCTTATGTCTTGTATTTATTGATTATAAGAAAACCTTTGACAGTATCGAGAACAATGTTGTCATAAATGCTCTCATAACAAGGATATCTCTGAAACCTATATCAAACGTTTTTATTATATATATATATATATATATATATATATATATATTTAGCGAAGTGTTAGAATAGACAAGATAGGATGAAATATTCAAAACGGTTTTAAAGATTTAGAGAAGACATTTATTAAGCAGATGCGAAATAAATTAGAAATTGAAATGGCCATTTTTGTTTAATCGTAGGGAGATCTTAGCAAATACTCGAAGCGGCAATATGAATTGATCAGCTACTCGTATTATTGAAAAGGTAAGCTGATTTTTCCAGCCTAACACAGCGTAGGAGTCAGGACAATTGGTATCAAAGGGACGGTCAATAAGGCGCTATTTTTTCTCCAAGCCAACAAGCGCAAATTAGGCCGGTCTTCATTGACGGAGAGTGTTAAATTCCAAGCTCTTGAAGTGTTTCAACTGTTGTTTTAGTACAGTTTTGTATAGTTTTTATATTTGAATTTTATTATTTGATTGAGTTGCGTGAAGTTGTGTAAAATTTCGGGTTATCATATCAGTAACATTTTAGGATTTGGTGAAAATACTAAGAAAAAAATCAGGATACGCCATCAAGAATGATTCTTTCGATTCAGTTTGCCTTTTTTTTAAAAATCTATTGATGTTTTTGTTTTTTCAACATAAAGTTCATCTGATAGGAAAAATACCAAGACCAAACTTAGATATGTTACAGAAGGATGGGAAATATACTAGAACTTTTCCAGAAAAGTGGTACCTGAAATACACATGATTACAAGCAAACAAAATTAAACAAGCCTATCATAGTTATTATTGCTTAATGTTCGGTGTGGAGAAATCTTGGATTACAAATAGTTATTCGACATTTTAAAATTATGAACTTGAAATAAGTTACTAGCAAGTTGCACATTAAAAATATGCTTTACATATTCTGGGAAGATACATAATTGATTTTTGTATTTCAGAAAGTGTTCATATTCAAGTTGTTAAACATTACATCAATGTTTTGCGAATTCGAAAAATTGTAGGCCGTCTCATTAATGTGGTGTATCATTTGCGAAAACAAGAACAATCTTTTAGAGCGTATATTATCTAAATTAAGGAAATTATTTAGAAACAAGGACCGTTTACAAAGTAGCTCGATGTTGAATGGCATATCTTCTTATATTCAGAATGATTTAATTGAATCAGACACTATTTCCATAAATGAGAAAATTCGAAGTTAAATAAATGAGGCAGGTTTTGTGTCAATTCAAATGGAATTATACTACCGAGGTTTCTGTAAAGGCACAATTCAGCTTTATTGTTAGGTATGTTCATAACCAAAACATTGAAGAACTTTTTTAGGGGATTCTATGATGCCTATGGGGCTGTCCAAGAAAGTTATTACCGTCGTAGAGAAATACAATATGGAGGAAAAGCTTAATTGCCACCCAAATGAAAGAGCATCGGTTATTGACGGCAGTCCCGGCGGAGTGCAACCCATCCTACGTTGAAAATAACTGAATACAATTTGTGTGCACTGTTAAGCGGCAAGCTGAATTTTATACTATTACACCATGCCAAAACAAAATGAAGTTACATTTTTCACCTGCAATCTCACTGCATTCCATTTCTTCATCAGAAGATCTACATTTCGCGGAGAAGTGCTTTGACAGCACTGGTTTCATCTATCTAATTCAGCACATACACGAAGTAATTTTCGTCATTGTTAAGTGTGCACCTTTATTGTTTATAACTCAGCTTACCCTAAAATTATCATCAAGCATTGCTACCACGTCTCGTTACTGTATATATATGTAACAGTTCCAGTCCAAGCATAAGCGTTTAGGGCAGGGGTGATATGGTCGGCTACTCTGAGTACAAAGGTACCTGAATGTTGCCACGGTCACTGTCCGTCTGGACACTACGCCAAGGTCACTCACCGTCTGGATACTTAGTCAACAAAGGAAAACGGGGAGGGGGGGGGGGGTGTTGGGAGGAAAGAATGTGTTTGGTGCAGGTAGACGCTAGATATTGGCAGCTCTGATACTGCTTGAGACTATATACTACTAGACACGGTTTAGCTCAAGTAGACTGGCCACGGAGAGAGAGAGAGAGAGAAAGAGAGATAGAGAGAGAGAGAGAGAAAATATAGCTAGGAGTCTGTTTAGCTCACCGATTTAATAGAAGAGTGATTGATAGGCTGTTTTTACGAATGTGTGAGAATAGGGTCGCTGAACCAGCATACGCCTTCCAGTCTTGGCCAGTCGCTCGATAAGGTGTGTGTTGGGCGTACTGTGTCTAAGAGAGATCTAGATATATGTGTAGTGTGTGTAGACACCAAGGGAACGATGTATGTTCTGAAGAGTTACGTGAGTGTACAGATCGATTAGTAGAGATCTAGATGTGTGTGTGGTGTATGTATAAACCAATGGAACGATGTATGTTCCAGAGCGTGGGTATACGCAGATCGATCGAGTGTGTGATCATATGTGAGTATACGTTGGATAAATTGAATGTATAATGTCCAGATCACCCGCCTGATGGGATCTGAGTGTCACAGAATATAAACGCGAGGACGAGTTTTTGAGAGTGTGTTGAGGGTGCAGATAGGGGGAGGGGAGTGTGCGGCTAGAGCTGTGTTGGATTAGTTGAAAGCAACATCAATAGCTTATGCTTATAAACTCTATGTATCTATTTAGATAAGACGTATTTCTTGTATTGTTTGTAATCACATTGCACTCACTTTAATAGTTGCTGTAAGAGTATGATATAATACATATGCCACCTGCTATGTGCTATGGTATTTGCTGTGTATGGTCATGAACGATGTGGATACATGTGGTAACATTCTAGATAAATAAGCTCAGTGAAAACCTGGACCCTGCTACGTATATATATATATATATATATATATATATATAAATATATATATTTGCTTGATTACTTGATAACTCGTTTCTCAGCAGCGGTTATTCTAACTTGGTCTCCAACGTTCTTTGTCCTGGGCAATGGAGGTCTAGTGTCATAAGCGCTGTCGGATTTCGCACATAAGCTGACTAGGTTGCCACATATGACCTCATCTTTTGTATGGGCCTTATTTTGAGGCTTCTACAAAGTTGTAAATGTAAAGTTGACAGAAAGTGACCTCAACTTTACTTCCAACCACTAGTTACGACACTAGTTACAAGCTGTCTTACTGGTGTATCCTGACTGTTGTAAGGAAGAGCAATGGACTCTGACCAATCATTGGAGGTCACCTTCCACCGCGGGAGTACCAGACTGTTGTCCACTTGGTACACTGTTCGTACCTTCTTCTGTGGGTATGTCACCGGCTCACTGATGTTTCACCTTGTTTGCGCGAACTACTGCACCAATAGTAATTGTTATAGGTCGAAATTGCGCAGATTCTGCATTCGCATGTTGCGGAGAGTAAGGCAAGGCAGTGCCGTTTTAACACATGTGCATCATGGGAAGCTGCCCGAGGGCCCCACAACGATAAGGCCCTATGTCAATGTGTGTATGTATTAGCAGTTTGTGATATGTGAATGGGCAAGTTGTTTATGTCATGTAGAGCTTTGTGTAAATCGTAGTTTATTGTCCATTGCTTTTGCATGTGTCCACATTTAAGCAGCATTCCCTTCTGCAAGGAGTACAGAAGAGTGGACGGGAGATGCGTGCAGGGTCCGATCACAGCAACCATCTAGAACTGTCTGGATGAACGAAAAGGCCGACGAGCCCCCGCGAGACGTCTTCTGTGTTCTCGATCTATACTACACTGCACATCGAGGAGGCACCAAACGAGTGTGTGTGTGCGTGTGCGTGCATGCGTGTGTGTACCTCCACCCCTGGAAGACGACCCTAGGCAACGGCTCACCACGACGACGATAGATGAAAGAAGATAAAGAGAACCTGGAGCAGACTGAAAGACTTGCGGATGACAGATTCTTACAGACAGAATGTGAAGAGAGCGATGTTCTGCAAAGGACATGCTGCTACATGATTATGAAGATGATATATATACTTGTAAATAGATAAAGAGATACATTTACAAATGCACATATATGCAACCAAACATTATGTGCATATAAAGACACATACAATGATACAGAAATGATACAAATATTACTAGAGAGCCAGAGAGGTGGTGTAGTACACAATGGCAGAACTGAGAGAGAGAAGGAGCGAGAGAGAGAGAGAGAGAGAGAGAGAGAGAGCAAGAGCGAGAGCGAGTGAAATGAACAGTATGGAATTCACTCAAACTGTAAGGTTAAGACATCCCTTAAGGAAACTTAATTGATTCTCGAGTCAAACCGGTATCTCTCATTGATAGAGTAGGAATTAAATTATAGTGACTGATATCAATCTTCCCCTGAGGCAATCACACACTTGTAAATTACATCTACAAAAGAGGATATATATGACTGCCTAAAAATCTGCATTCGTTCTGTTTGTTAAAAAAACAACAACCGAAAGTGAAAAATATCACACATTATGGAAGCATAGACCTCTGGACTATAATGAGAAGCAGAACAAATGCAGAAATTGATGTGGAGCAGAGAAGATTTGTTGAAAAAGAATTCACAGACAGGTAGTACGCATGTTATAAGAACACGTGTCTTCTGCTTTTTCGTTCGTCTTTAATTTTGTAATGTCATTTTCGCAATTTACATCGAGGATGCCATATCTTGCGACTTTCAGCCCGACACATTCGGTTTTAGCTCAATACTTCGCATTTTTGTGGATCGAGGTTGCCTTCCCTCTTCGACCCATGGTCTCTTAGCCAGACTGTAAAGGCACAGCCTGTTTCCAGGGTCGCCACTTAGAGGCAGAATAGAATCTTGTTCAGATCTGGGTCACTGACTGGATGGCTATGGGTCGCTGACTTCTGTCACTTCGTTCACTGTGGCTTCGGCCCAAGAACACATGTAAAACATTAGGTAGTTATTAAAATGTTGTGAAGCTTACATTTTTGCAGCAGATTTTTACGAAACACAAAATGGCAAACAAATGACAACAAACATCGCAATACGAAATAGCAACCAGCAACACTGTTCTGGGTGGACCAAGCACAGAGTTAAACAACGTTTATTTAATGATTTCGGTGCTATTGTGAGTTCAGAAATGCGATTCCAGCTTGAAAATAATATATCTCAGTAATTGTAATTAAACACATGAAAATATATATTATTAGTTATTGTAAGATATGTGTTGTGTCCCGTTTTTAATCTATAACAGGTAAATATAATGCATTTTAGCTCATTTGAGGTATGTAAAAAAATATGTCTTCGCTGTATAGTATTTTAATAGTTCTACAGTACTGTAACCCATGAAAATGTGTGGAAAGGTCACTCATGAAATCATGCGTTGCACGCGCTTCTACTACAAATTGTCAACTGTTTGATATGCGTCACAAATGTTGTGTACCACGTCGTTATCATAATACGTTTTAATTTACAAAGGCGAAATATATATATAATTATAATGACGTTGAAACTTTACATCAGGTACACTTAAAAAAATATCAACAAAATTGTATATATATTACCCATGTGAAACCAAATATGGAAGTCTGTATCATCGTAAGTCAAACCCAGAGCATCTAGCGTGAAAATGGCATTTCGCTAATACCCAGTACATGCATTAGTTGTTTGTTTTTCATCTACAAATACCACTAGAGACCGAGAAAGAAAAAAGTTAACTTTGAAAAAACAGTTATTAAACAGTAAATTGATAGAATGTTGTATTCTAAAGAAACATTTACGTTAATAAATTAAAAATTTTTATTTAAAAAAACGACAGTGATATCACTAAAACTACATTGTAGAAAACTGTAAGAGTTGCTAGCTTAGCATTACGCAGCTTACAGGAGTGTAGAAATATAATTTGTGAAAAGTCTCACCTAGTAGCTATTAGAAGTAAATATTTACAGGAAATTAGAGAAAAGCGAATAGACAATTACGATATTGTGTATATATCGTATCATCATCATCATGTTTATGTATGTATGTGTATATACATGTATGTACATCATGTATTTATAGATGAACACGGATAAATGCACGCCATACTAATTTAAAGGAATGACAATCTGTAAATTAAACAATAAAGAGAAATCTACCAAGAAGTGACGACAACGACTTATAATAGCCCACGCAGGTTAACAGACATAATGGACTATTGAAGAATGAACTCATGTTTGTTTAAAAATCAACCGACAACCGGGACTATCATTCAGAGATGAATGACCACATATTTAGAAATTGAATTGAGAAAACTTGACTTTGGCTAATAGATAGACCCTGTTGTCCGGTAACTGACAATGCTTTTTATCATAATGATGTGGCACTGGAAGGTCCCGACACCGGTGAGTACTATCGACAAGATCCAACTTTGGCTATCAATAGAGAATTATCAATTTACGGAAATGCACTTCATACCTGAGTTATTGTCACTAGTAAAGAATACTTACCGGACAAACACATTTCACATTGTCAAAGTAATTCAAGAGCGTGGTCATTGGAGTTAAAGATTGGTATCGTTCCATTTGGAGACACGAAAGGAGTCTCCATGAAGATTGTAAACCAATAAAGCAGCCAGACGTCCCCTGTAAACGATTTTCAATCGGTCAATCCTTTTAACACCTTGGCACTACCATGGAAAGTAAAAAAGGTATCGTGTTGATTTCAATCAACATCCGCCAACAAAGATACACTATTGTTTGAAATATGCATTCAGAGCAAATGCAATGTACTAGTGGTCCAAGAGATCCATCGTGCAATCTTTGACAGATGACCAAAAATAGACAGAATTACCCCTGTTGAGGAGATACCACATAAGCAATACGTGAGCGCCATTTTTGTCCCACAAAATCTAGATATAAACTCAGTGGGCCAAACCTTCAGAGGAAACGCAGAGATCTTAACAATCCGAACCCAATCAAGTACAGGGACATCAGTATATAAGCCAACTAAATACAACTCTGTTTTCACAGAACCTGACAACTTCAGATCACAAAGCAACAAAATAGTCATGGGAGACTTCAACTGTCACAGCACTGCATGAGGCTGCAAGGGACCAGATGCTAATAGAGAAGAGCTGGAGAACTGGGCCGAGCGGAATGGACTGCATCTCTTGGACGAATCCCGAAATTTCCACTGTCTTTTAATAGGTGCAGATGGGGAAAGGTTGCAATCCTGACAACATATTTGTTAGTGACAAGATAATACACCAAGTAGAGAAGCCCATACTATTGACGCAACACAGGCTCATATCATGCACCGTCGCGGCAGTTGTCAAACCGGAAAGCATACCATTCAAAAGACGTTTCAACTTCCAACGAGCCAAATGGGGTCAACTCACTTATGACCTAGACAAAGAGATGCATAAATTAGAACCAACCCCCACAAAATATGAGGCCTTTGTCAAACTAGTACAAATAATTTCTAAACACCACATACAGAAGAGGCTGAAGAACTCAGTATATTCCAGGCCTTAACGATGAATCAAGGGCGCTATACAAGCATTACCAAGCACTATTTAAAAGTGAGCCTCTCTGATGAAACTATTTAAAAGTGAGCCTCTCTTTGATGAAACTATCCAGGCGGCTAGGGAAGACCGACTACATGCCATGTCAGAGTCAAAAACAGAAAAATTGTGCCACTTGGTGGAAGACCTTGAAATGAAATAAAACAGTAGACGCGCCTGGAAACTTATTAAAAACTTGAGTGATGATCCAGCGAGAGCTCCTGCAGACATAACACAGGTCATCCCCAATCAAATAGCCCACCAATTACTACTGAACTGGAAAACCACTCAAAAAGCAGAGCAAACCAATATCCAGCGAGATTGTACACAGGAGAATGACATTGGCGATACCTTTCTACTTGCAAGAACTAAATGATGCAATACATCAAATGAAAAACAGCAAAGCAGCTAGCACAGATAACTTGAGGACAGAGCAAATTAAAAACTTTGGACCAGAAACTATTACATGGCCTCTTAAGTTTTTCAACACATGCATCGGTTCTATGCAAATTACTAAAATCTGGAGAAAATCCCATGTGGTTGCTCTGATAAAACCAGGAAAAACCCCCATCAGAACCTAAGAACTTCCGACCAGTTTCACTACTGTGCCATCTCTATAAAGTCTTTGAAAGAATGATCCTGAACCGTATCGCCCTCCTCATAGACAAGAAACTCATCAAGGAGCAAGCAGGCTCCAGGCCTGGGAGATCATGTTGCGGCTAGATTCTTAACCTGGCACAGCTGATCGAGGAATGGTACGAACGTAAACATATCACAGGAGGAACTTTTATTGACTTAACCGCAGCATATAACACCATAAACCACCAGAAGTTGTTTGCTAAGCTATATTCTATGACACCATAAACCACCAGAAGTTGTTTGCTAAGCTATATTCTATGACACCATAAACCACCAGAAGTTGTTTGCTAAGCTATATTCTATGACACCCTAAACCACCAGAAGTTGTTTGCTAAGCTATATTCTATGACACCATAAACCACCAGATGTTGTTTGCTAAGCTATATTCTATGACACCATAAACCACCAGATGTTGTTTGCTAAGCTATATTCTATGACACCATAAACCACCAGAAGTTGTTTGCTAAGCTATACTCTACGACACCATAAACCACCAGAAGTTGTTAGCTAAGCTATACTCTACGACACCATAAACCACCAGAAGTTGTTTGCTAAGCTATACTCTATGACACCATAAACCACCAGAAGTTGTTAGCTAAGCTATATTCTATGACACCATAAACCACCAGAAGTTGTTAGCTAAGCTATACTCTATGACACCATAAACCACCAGAAGTTGTTAGCTAAGCTATACTTCATGACACCATAAACCACCAGAAGTTAGATAAGCTATACTCCACGACAGCATAAACCACCAGAAGTTGTTAGCTAAGCTATACTCCATGACACCATAAACCACCAGAAGTTGTTAGCTAAGCTATACTCCATGACACCATAAACCACCAGAAGTTGTTAGCTAAGCTATACTCCATGACACCATAAACCACCAGAAGTTGTTTGCTAAGCTATACTCTATAACACCATAAACCACCAGAAGTTAGCTAAGCTATACTCCATGACAAAGGACGGGCGTCTCGCAAACCGCATTAAATGTATCCTGCAGAATGGGCGATCCTACGTCACTTGGGGGGTAAAAAACGTTGATGGCAAAACCAAAAATGGGCTGGCACAAGGAAGTGTCCTGACACCTATGCTATATAATATATACACCGACGATCAACCTATAGATACAGAGGGGACACAATTCATATATGCCGACGACACAGCAGAAGCTGTCCAGGGAAAGGGCTTCAAAGAAGTCCAACAGAAACTGTCAAACGCTCTTGATGCCCTTGCTCTATATTACCAAAAAAAATCACCTCAAACCAACTCAAGTATACCATCTCAGAAATACAGAGGCGAACAGAAAGTTACTGATCAAATGGTAAGGACAGGATCTAGAATATAGCACGACCCTCAAATACTTGGGAGTAAATTTGGACCGCACGATGTCTTATGCCGCACATTGCCATGAGACAAAACAGAAAATACTTGCGAGAAATAGTACCATACGAAAACTGATTGGCACAACATGGGGAGCAAACCCAGATGTCCTCAGAACATCAGCACTCGCTTTGTGTTTCTCTGTAGCGGAGTACGCCACACCAGTCTGGAAGAATTCTGCACGTCAAACATATAGATACAGCAATAAATGAGACAGACCGTATAGTTACTGGATGCCTAAAGCCTACATCAACTGAAAAAATATACCCTATATTCGGTATAGCACCACCAGAGATACGAAGAACTGTCGCGTCAGAGATAGAAAGAGAGAAATAGGTAAATGACCCAAGACACTCTATGTTCCGACATCAGGTGCAGCACGCAAGCCTAAATTCAAGACGCAGTTTTTCACAGTCAACCCAGCCCCCATACAGACTAGTCTAGGAAAATGACGCATTAAAAGTTGGCAATAGCTAACACAAGTACCCTTGAACGAGTTACGAGAGGAACCTGTGCCTGGACATCTGCCCTACACAACATGGAAGTCACTAAATAGACTTCGAACTGGTGTATCACGGTGCAGGAAAAACCTGAAAAGATGGGGATACAGGGTTGATGAAACATGCAAATGTGGAGTAACACAAGACCAGAACCATCTGATGATCTGTCCAAACCTCCCGGAGATTTGTAGCATAAATGACCTGCTGAGTGACAGTGACAGGGTAATCCACGTGGCTGAATACTGGAAGAATGAAGTATGTCGTAGTGCCTAGGACAGGGGAAGTAAGTTAGCATTGTACCATTCCCACTTAAATCCTGCAGAATTAGTTTGGAAAAGGTTAAAGGACAGGTGGCAAGTGACAACAAAGACTTCAAGCTATCAGATGTCAAGAAAACTGCAAATGCGGCCCTCTCATATATTAATTAATAAATAATGATGGATTAAATGTGTGGACCATGTAGTGAAAGAGCAAGACTATTGACAGAACGAGGGTTTACAGAACGTAATTTTTGTTTTAAATTTGAGATAAAAATACAAATATTAGTCACATCATTTTATTTTAACACACATATAATCAAGATTGATAAGGAAACATCATTTACTATCAATTAACGCAAGTATTGTAAAATGTGCTTTGTGTATATACGATCATAATTTGCTTAATTGAGAATACAAAGAAAACTTCCTGTTTTTTATTTTGAAAATATATAAATTTAAACGGCGTGTATTTCTTAACTTAATTTAACGTCTTTATAATTGTTTAGAATACTCACCAGAGCATGTATACAACGTTACATTTGATTTACCCTGCTCTAAAAGCTATTCGCATTCAGTCGATTCTTAAATGCATTAACTGCCCCTGCCTCCACCCCCTCCTGGGGCAATGCATTCCAAGCATTCATCACTCTCTGGCTAAAAAAAATATTTCCCAATACCTAATCTGGACCTTTCTTTAGTTAATTTGCAGCTGTACTCTCTTGTTCTCGTTGGCGGTTGTATTTTGAAAAAAAAACTTGTTATAGTTTAATTTAACCTTTCCTGTGATTATCTTATAAACCTGTATTAAGTCACCTCGGATTCTTCTCTTTTGTGGCCGGTTTTTCTGAGTCTTTCCTCATAACTGTAATTCTGGAATCCCACTATCAGTTTTGTCGCTGTTATTTGCATCCTTTCCATCATGTTTATATCCTCTCTATGATAAGGACTCCACACCTGTACATAGTACTCCAATCTAGTTCTCATTCATCATGATTAGCTCTTTCCGTCTTGTCAGACGATAGTAATTGTGCTTTGAAAAGGTATGCAACTACAGTCCATGGCGGTAACGAATGTGACTCGTAAGACCAATCCGGGCAGAGAAGCATCTTCCACAATGTGTGCAAACAAAAATATAACCGTTTGCAGCATCGCATGGTGTGGCGTGTCTTCTCAAACTCTGAGTCTTTAGCCTATCAGCAATCAGTATCTCCTTTGACTGTATTCCATGCTTAATCCAGCCCCTCCATGTAACACGATCCATGACGTCCTGTTCCCATGATTCCAAATCGATGCCTGCGTCATTCATATCCCGCTTGCATACATCCTTGTACCGAAGTAGTGGCCAGCCCCGAGACCTTTTCTCCAACGGTAATTCCCCATAGAGAAAATATTTTGGTATTCTGCTATCATCCATCCTCCGAATGTGTCCCAGCCAGCGGAGCCTTCGATGACTAAGCATGGACAAGATTGTGACAGTGCCCGTTCTCCCCAACTCCTCTGCGTTGGTGATTGTCTTGCTACCCAACGCCAAGGATTATGCGCAGGTACCTCATGTGATGGCTGTTTAGCCGCCTCTCCTGGTGCATCTAGGTCTAAACAATGCTTTATACAATTTGAAAATCACTTCCTTAATACTATGTTTAATATTTATTTTTATTATACCGTTGCATTTATTTTTATTCACTACTGCCTGGACTTGCTCACTCACTTTACCTGTATAGTCTATTATAACCCCTAGGTCCTTTTTCTTATCTATAATTTTAATATTGTTCTCGACAATTCTGTAATTATGTTCTATATTGGATCTACCCAAGTGGATGACTACAATTTTCTACTCATTTGCCATCTCACAGACCATTCTCGAATTTTTATCGAAATTCGACTTCAAAATATCCATTTCTGCTGTAGATGAGACACTCTTTCATAACTTTGTGTCATTCGCAAATTTTGCAATCATGGATCCTATTATCAATGTTCAAATCGTTTATATATATCAAGAACAATATTGGTACCAAAACCGAGTCTCGTGGCACTCCACTTTTTACTTCACACCACTCACATTACTCCTTATTTATGCCCACTCTCTGGCTTCTTCCCGTTAACCAACTTTCAGTCCATCCAACAACGTCCCGTCCATCCGACAACTTATCTACCTATTCCATGTGATTTTAACTTTTTAAATAATCTTCAAAAACCTTTGCAAAATCTAGATAAATAATGTCCACTGGCTCCCCCTATCTATCATTTTAGTAAACCCCCCCCCCCCCCCCATGAATTACAATAGATTTGTTAAGCATGATATCCCTCTAGTAAACCAATGCTGACTATTTCTGATTATATTAAACCTTTCAAGATGCATTACAATGTTTTCTTTTATTATTTATTCTAACAATGTCCAGACTATGCTCGTTAAACTCACCGTCTATAATTTGCTGAATCTGATTTCTTTCCATTTTTGAATAAGGGGATCACTCCTGCATCTTTCCAATCTCTGGGAACAATCCCTTTTGCAAGTAATTGAGAACAGAATACAGCCAATGGTTTTGCTAGTTGCTATCTAATTTCAAATAGCAATTTTGGATTAATATCATGTTGACCTAGACATTTATCCACTTTTAATCCCTCCAATTTGTAAAAAAACCCCATTTCTTCCGTAATAACAATAGATTTTAATCCCACTTTATCCATTTTACATTTGAATATATATCCTTGTGGTGAGACCCTTCCATTGCACTTTGGTTGGGCTAGCTTCTGAACTACCATAGATACATACAGACGCACACTTGCATCCAAGCACTGGTTTCTGCGTCCTGATATCGCCCAATGGACTACGGTCTGGGGTGAAATGAGCGTGCCTCCGCCAGTAGAAACTAGTGAGGCAAACATATAAGCAACAACAACTATATATATATATATATATATATATATATATATATATATATATATAACTCTTGGAGCAGATTTCTTTGCGAAGACTGCAAAAGTATTAGTAGATTAGCTGTCTCCCTATTTTATCTTATTATTTTACCTGTGATATCTATGAGGGTCTATCTTGTCTTTCGTTCTTTGTTTATTTCTAACATAAGAAAAGAAGCTTTTACTATCAGTCTTGATTCTTTTAGCAAGTTTTTTTTCGAAGTCTATTTTTGCTGCTTTATTCAATGTTTGAGCTATGTTTTGCTTGTCCGAATATTTTAAATATGTTGCTTTCGATTTACCTGCCACGATATATTTTTTCCATGCTTTATTTTTAGCTCTTCTACATTTAACTGCAAATCTAGTTATACACATTTTATGCTTGGTGTTTACCTCCCTTCACGGAACACATTCCACCTTTAGTTGATCTAAAACTGTTTTGAAACTCTCCCACTCTTGTTCAACATATGTACCTCCGAAATATTTTTCCAGATTATGTGACTGGCTGTCTCTTTCAACTTCTGAATATATGTCTTAGAGTAGGCGTATGCTCGTGAGTTTATGTTTACTTATATCCCTGCTATAAGATCCCAACGGATGATCTTTATCCCCTTCAATCGTGCCTGAGTTAATAATAATTAATTGTCAGAACGATGACAGGAAATATTCTTCGATGTCCTCACGCTTTTATCTACAAAAGCAGCTAACAGATAGCATTTTTATACAAAATTCATTGCATCACTATTTTGAAAGAGAACCATTATTCTTTGAAAACATGCGAGATACTAGGCCGAAAAATGTTTGCTAGTGTCACCACATGAGACCGAGGGAGCAATGAAACGTGATGAACCACCTTGTGGGAACATCATCATGCCTCTATTACCGTGAAACTTAATAAAGAATAGTTAGGATACATAGCTATATTACTAACAAAATCACAAAATGGCAATATTGGTAACTAAACATAATATCATCAAGACACGAACCGTTACTTACAAAGAAGAAACAATTATGAGAAACCAGATCGTACAATGATATTTTGCAAAGAACGGAAACTACATTTGTCTACGCAGCACATGTTTAAAAGTACAGATTGCCAAATTACACAAATTGAAGACATCAACACGATCTATTAAAGAGAAAATATTATTCTGTATGTTTAAAAATGAAAGGAATCTAAAGATAGAAACTGCAGAAATGTGGCCGTGCTAACTTGAAAAAGCTTGAAACATGATGTTCATACCTTCTGCCTGTCCACAATTCACAGATAATTCCAAGAAGCAATATTTTCCGGCGTGATAGTTTTCTCCAGGTGACTATAGATGTACAGAGTCAGAAAAAGCGACTTGACTCTACATATTTGTTTTAACACTCGCACTCGCCAGGGTAAGTCAAGCAGATTTGGTGAAGTACACTCCAGGCTAGAACGTTCTATTATCTGTCTAGTGCTATATGCGAATCTCATGTCTAATGTGTTAAGTGAGTTTCTTTCTATTGGTAAATGCGAATGTTTTGTTTTGTGGGATATGTGAGTGTTTGTCTAGTGATATATATGAATCTTATGTCAAGTGTGATATGTGAGTGCGTGTCTAGTGCTATATGTGAACATTTTTGTTTTGTGTGATATGTGAGTGTCTGTCTAGTGCTATATGTGAACATTTTTGTTTTGTGTGATATGTGAGTGTCTGTCTAGTGCTATATGTGAACATTTTTGTTTTGTGTGATATGTGAGTGTCTGTCTAGTGCTATATGTGAACATTTTTGTTTTGTGTGATATGTGAGTGTCTGTCTAGTGCTATATGTGAATCTTTTGTTTTGGGTGATATGTGAGTGTCTGTCTAGTGCTATATGTGAATCTTTTGTTTTGTGTGATATGCGAGTGTCTGTCTAGTGATATATGTGAACCTTTTGTTTTGTGTGATATGCGAGTGTCTGTCTAGTGCTATATGTGAACATTTTTGTTTTGTGTGATATGCGAGTGTCTGTCTAGTGCTATATGTGAACATTTTTGTTTTGTGTGATATGCGAGTGTCTGTCTGGTGATATATGTGAACATTTTTGTTTTGTGTGATATGCGAGTGTCTGTCTAGTGCTATATGTGAACATTTTTGTTTTGTGTGATATGCGAGTGTCTGTCTAGTGCTATATGTGAACATTTTTGTTTTGTGTGATATGCGAGTGTCTGTCTAGTGCTATATGTGAACATTTTTGTTGTCTAATGTGATAATGTGAATGCCTGTCTAGTGTTATATGCAAATTTCATCTCTAGTGTGATATGTAAGTGCACGTCTAGTACTATATGTGAATCTTTTGTCTAGTGCTATAGACGAATTTCATCTCTAGTGCGATATGTAAGTGCACGTCTAGTACTATATGTGAATCTTTTTTCTAGTGCTATAGACGAATTTCATCTCTAGTGAGATATGTGAGTGTCTGTCTAGTGATATATGTGAATATTTTGTCTAGTGCTATAGACGAATTTCATCTCTAGTGAGATATGTGAGTGTCTGTCTAGTGCTATAGACGAATTTCATCTCTAGTGTGATATGTGAGTGCTTGTCTAGTGCTATATGTGAACCTTTTGTCTAGTGCTATAGACGAATTTCATCTCTAGTGTGATATGTGAGTGTCTGTCTAGTGCTATATGTGAACCTTTTGTCTAGTGCTATAGACAAATTTCATCTCTAGTGTGATATGTGAGTGCCTGTCTAGTGCTATATGTGAACCTTTTTGTCTAGTGCTATAGACGAATTTCATCTCTAGTGCTATATGTGAACCTTTTGTCTAGTGCTATAGACGAATTTCATCTCTAGTGTGATATGTGAGTGCCCCCGCGCGCAATGTCTTCTGTGTTCTCAACCTATACTACTATGCACGTTGAGGAGGCGCCAAACGATGTATGTAAATGTATGTGTGTATGTATGTATATATGTATGTATGTATATGTATGTACGCATGTGTGTGTGTGTGTATGTATATATGTACGTATGTATGTATGTATGTATGTATGTATGTGTATGTTTTTGCTGACGACTACGCTCTAATGAGCAACTCAGAACTGAACATGCAGGTTGGAATGGACCAGTTCTCTGCCGCACGCAATAATTTTGGCCTGACCATAAATGCCAAAAAAACAGAGGTCATGTACCAACCAGCACCAGGCATGCCGTACACAAAACCAGAGACTACAGTCAGCGGGCAGACGTTGATTGCCGTAGACAAATTCACATATCTGGGCAGCACGCTGTCGAGATCTGTCAGCCTAGACGATGAGGTGGCAAGCAGAATAGCAAAGGCCAGCACAGCCTTTGGTAGAATGCGCTCGATGGTCTGGGCACGTCGTGGCATCAGCGTCAAGACCAAACTCAAAGTCTACCGTGCAACCATCATTCCAACCCTACTATACGCTTGCGAAAGCTGGACTGTATACTCTGGACATGCAAGGAGGTTAAACCACTTCCACACAGGTTGCCTGAGGCGAATATTCCACATCCGATGGCAAGATCGTGTCACTGACATCGAGGTTCTCTCAAGGGCTAACATGCCCAGCATCCATGCACTGCTAGAAAAAGCACGACTAGGATGGGCCGGACACCTCGTCCGTATGTCAAACGAGCGGCTCCCAAAGAAGCTTCTCTACGGCGAGCTGAGAGAGGGATGGCGCGAGAGAGGGCGCCCAAAGAAACATTTTAAAGACGGTCTGAAGGACTCACTAAAAAGTTGCCAGATAGACATCGACAACTGGGAATATCTTGCGAAAAACAGATCTGACTGGAGAAGCGCAGTCAAATCGGGTGTAGCTGCTGGTGAAGATGACCGTGTTGTGAAAGCCCAGAACAGACGCGAGACGCGGAAATCCCGAGCAGAGGGAACACCATCCCCTTCCACAAACCTCGTGTGCCCGATATGTAGCAGATGTTTTCGTGCTCGCATTGGCCTGTTCAGCCACATGCGCACCCACACCCAACAGGGAAATCTGTGACAAGGATGATGTCGGCGGTCCTCATCGACAACGATGGACAGCTATTATGTGTATGTATGCATGTATTGTTGTACGTATGTATTGTTGTACGTATGTATGTATGTATGTACCAGTATGTATGCATGTATGTATGGGAGTACCTGTCTAGTGATATGTCCGAATCTTTTGTCTAGTGTGAATTGTGACATCCTTCGGGAAAAACAAACGTGTGATCTTGGTATTAACCGAATGGATGTCTCCTCAAAGTATGAGTCTGGCACAAACTCATCATTGCTAAAAGCTCTTATTTCATTGCTTTCCTTTGCATTTTTTAAATATTTCACTAAAATAAGTAATAATGGGTTTTAAAAAATATTAGAGGTGCAACCAATCCTAAAAGGAAAAGCAATGAAAACAATAACTGAACTAGCAAACAAATCCCAACTCATAAGGAAGTTTGAAAGTGGAACTCGCGTCTCAAACTAATCATTCAATATGGTATGGCGAAATCGACAATATCGTCTTTAATGACAAATAAGGGAAAGAATAAATACATAAACATTTATTTCATGTACATTTATAGACTATATAGATTGTATGTGTGATGGAATTACCAAATAAACAGTCATCTCAGGATCTGGATCGGATAAAACTAACTTTGTGGAAAATTTGTTACGACATTCGTACAAATCACATTTTCAACAGCTTCTTTGGACAAAGACAACAACCTCCCGAAGGAGAGACCAAAGCATCATTTTCTGACTCGCATTCAACACATGCACTTTGACAGTCACTTAACCAGAATTCAACCACAAAATACTGGGGCTCCAGAGTACCGGCGTTGCACACATGGCTATGAAATTCTTGAACAATATCTTTTTGAGTGTTCGGCGTTCCTTCCTCTGAGGTCAGACAAAACGGAACACTCTGTACGGAGCTGAGCAGCTCACAAACACTTTCAGACACCATTATCTGGCATTGTGCCAAAGGACAGGAGCCCACAGGCAACTGGATTAATAACCAACGAACCATCCATATATATATATATATATATATATATATATATATATATATATATATATATATATATATATATATATATGAAGCTCAGCCTAGTCATAGAGCATAATACTTGAAAGCCATAAAACTGGTCATACTTACTGACTTAATCTGGCTGTTGATGATGCTATATTATACTGATGTTACTCGCTGAGGCTATATTAACGAGTAGAGCTTACACTAATCTGCCACCTGGACACATGAAAGTTAAGGTGGAATACCAGCACTCACTTGTAGAAACAGCAGATTCAGATAGAAGAACTACAAAGACTACATGGCTTCAGGGTGATATTGATGAGTCTGTCTCTCGTTATGCTTTTGTTAACCTTCAGTAATAAAATACGTGGTGGCGAATGTTGATCCGTTATCACTTAATTCTTCGGCTTTTTGAAAAGTACATTGTGTTGTAGTTAGCAGCGAGGCTGCACCTTCCGGGCCGATACATCTGGTTTCAATGCGGCATTTTTGAAATCGGGTTTGCTTTCCCTCTGAAAGTTCTATTCTTCTTAGCCAAACTACACAAGTGCAGCCTGTTCTGTTCTGTTTTGTTCTAGGAGTCGACTTCACTGCACTCCGGGCATACACATAGGTGCTCTGTCTCTCTCAGCAGATGGCGCAAAGTGTGGATGCTGATGGTGCCTGTAGCCTGTTAGTTGTACACCTTCCTGTTTCGTCCTCTCGGGTTCCATGATCCACTGAATCCTAATTTGATTCCAAAGTGTCGCAGCCTGTGCCTTGCAGACTCATCCAAAGCCGTGTCGTTTTCCAGCAGATGGTCCTTGATAACCTTCACTATGTCACCTTTATCCATGTCCGCTGTGCCTGTTATGGGTGCGTGTGACGCCAAAAAATCAGCTCGCTCGTTGCCCGGAACCCCTGCGTGACCAGGACAGTAGATTCACACCAGCCCCTGGAGTATTGAGGTCTCCAGCGCTGCTATCCACTCATGCCGTAGCCACCCATTCTGCACCTTCCGAAGTAGTGTTTGGGAGTCGGACACGATGATTGCTCCTGTTGTAGATGTCTCAGACAGCCAACTCAGAGCTTCAGTCACCGCCTCCATCTCCATTCTCATACTTGATGTTGTAGTCTCGGATGCGCCACTTCGTTCAGGTCTTTTATTCTAGCCGAGAAACCCCAGCCTGATGTTCCACTACTTTGCACCGACCCATCAGTGTATAAGATGGTATCACTTTTGTGCGTATTGGCGCCTATCAGCTGGTTTACTGCGAGCATTGTCTGGCTATTTCGCCCCTTCCTACATTCACTGCTCATGGTTATGATGACCTTGTGGTACTCTGTTAGTGTATCCCCAGTGTGGACCCATTCCTCTCCCTTGACCATCGTCTCGACTGCAGTCACCTCTCCTATAGTTCGTTCTGCCTGTGCCATCCATGACATCCCTCTTGATTCTGGTTCCCTTGATGTCCGCAGTGTTATTGTACAGCGGGTGCCTGATGTCCGCAGTGTTATTGTACAGCGGGTGCCTGATGTCCGCAGTGTTATTGTACAGCGGGTGCCTGATGTCCGCAGTGTTATTGTACAGCGGGTGCCTGATGTCCGCAGTGTTATTGTACAGCGGGTGCCTGATGTCCGCAGTGTTATTGTACAGCGGGTGCCTGATGTCCGCAGTGTTATTGTACAGCGGGTGCCTGATGTCCGCAGTGTTATTGTACAGCGGGTGCCTGATGTCCGCAGTGTTATTGTACAGCAGGTGTCTGTTGTCCGCTATGACTCGCACATACGCTGTAGCCTGTGCCACTTTATGCCTGGATGTTACTGATGGCAGTCCCAGCATGTACCTCATCTGTATTATCGGGGTACCCCTGGTGCAACCCAACACGAGCCGCATTCCTTCATTTTGGATTCGTTCCAGCCGTTGTGATCTTGATAGGGTGAGTATCACCAATCCATAATCAATGACCGACAGAATCAACTGGCGATAGAGTATGAATAGCAGCCGTTGTTCCAAGTTGGCAGCTACCATTGTCTTGAGTGCACCCAGTCCTTTCTTGCATCTTCGTATAGTTTGGTCGACTTGTATGACAGGCTGCGTCAAATGTTATTCCGAGATATTTGAACCCGTCGCTTCTGTCTATGACACAGCCATCAAATGTGATGCCAGAGAGGTTGTCTTTCACGATGTAGTTGTTCAATGAACACCACATTACATCGGCCTTGTTTGGAATAATCTGTGCACTGGAGTCACCACACCACTTTGAGATTACCTGCAAGGTGTCTTGAAAAGTACAGCCTGTTTCCATGAACCCCCTTGGAGGCGTTAAAAGATCTTGTCACTGACCCTGACGCAATCAATCAGCTATGAGTCACTGGCTGCTATTAGTTCATTCCCTGTTGCGTCTTCGCCTCAGTTATCATACAAAGTTCCTCTGCAAGTTCACAATCTTTTCACAAGAACTAGAAACAAGCCATCACCAAGGACATTAACACTATGGTTAGTGTGTTGAAGCTTTCAACAAACGTTTGATTGATTTTCCCAATCGCTGATAAAATGACTCCAGTCATACATCATGGCTGTTCGGAGAGCAGCCATGAACGGAAATATAGCATGTAGGGAATTAGAACGCTGCGTTCTCAATCCCTGATTTCTGAATGATGAAGATTAAGACTGTTTATGGTTCCATTAGCTCACATGTGTACACTCCTGCTCCATCCTCTCCGGAGCCCCTACCTGTCCAAATAATGTTTGATGTCAAACCCTTACAAACTGTGGATAATGATTTCACCATTTTCATTGTCATCATACAAGAGACAATCAAGGAATTCATTATGTTTCTCGGTGGATATTTTTAAAAGTCAAAATGTCAGCTCTTTCACTACCACCATGACCAGGACAGCTGAAAAACAGAAGCCCTTCAGATTTTGAGGCCTCGTGTCTTATGTAAACTCCTGCTATGGGCATCCAAGAATTGAAAGTGAGACAATCTTATCTGTCCTGATTAATGTATTCTCATATAATAATGTTAAGTCTGCTGTAACTGCCCCAATCTCTATTCTCATATTAGAGGTTGCTGTCATGTATACTTCACTCTTACGAAGTTACACTGACCTCAGCACAAGCCTCTCACTTGGCGAGAACAAATAATCTACTCAACCCGCCCATCTGCGACGCCATGTGGAAGGGCAGGAGGAGAACAGAAGAAGAAAGTCATGTATGTTCAGCAACAACCATGTATATTATTCTAGTTGTGAATACCCAACTTGATTTTCCACTCCTCAGCACAGATCCGTATGTTATCTTAAGTATTATCATTTAGCTGTTTAACCTCAATGTCATTTCATGCGGGACTCTCTGCGTGCGTTGGCAGTCTGTCACTGTATTGTTCGAATGGATCCATTATTCCACTTTGGCAGCCTTCTCGTCCATTACACGTTCCTGAATGATTGACAAGTTCAGAACCTACGCGCCTCTCTCTTTAATTCCGCTGTGCTCCTGCGATGTGCTACAGTGCTGAGACATGGACACTTACACAATAACTGGAGAACAAATTGAGAGTGATCCACGCCTCTCTTGAGTGGTGCTTGGTCGAAATCACTCTTAGCAACCAGCGCATGCAAAATCTTCACAATTCTGACGTACAACAATTGTCCTTGTCAAATGATGCGGTAATTTATCCAGACAAGGCAAAACAGAGATGAGCATGGCAAATGATGCGGTAATTTATCCAGACAAGGCAAAACAGAGATGATCAGGTAACGGCGAAACGATGAAGTGAGGGCGACAGCAAAATGGTACACCTTGTGCAAAAAGAAAGAAAAAAAGACCGCGGGGAAAGACCTCCAATGCGTCAACAACATCCGAGATGCCTCTGGTAGAATAATTACCACCCACTGGACTTACGTGGCCCAAGACAAGACCCGCTGAGGACGAAGTTTGGGCCCGTAACAACACCGATGAACGGATATAGATCAATATGGATCCAATCTTCCACTAATACCGTGCGACAATGGCAACAGCATCAAACTTGTGCTGCGAGATGCACTCACAAACGACTAAATACCAATCCTGGCACTACAGATTGGAGGCACACATATGAAGAGTCAGCTGTGGAAGCGACGTACGTTCTGTTCTGTCGGGTGGCACGCTTTTTCTGAGCTTCGGCGATGGAGTTACGCTCTACGATCTGAGCAGCTTGCGTGATGGAAGTACGTAAGGTGCAACGGTTCAGTGCAAGTATCTCTAAGGAGGTGACATCAATATTGAATCTCTAAATCGTTTCCTCTGCCCCCTTGATGATAATCTGCATGTTCTGCGTTCACTGTACAGCAGTTGCTTGGGGAGGAGCACATGTCGGAGATGCTAAGAATTTCAGAAGTTAGGTACTTTGTCCTACTATCTGATCTTGAGCAGCCTACGCTGACAGCCTAAGTGAAAACGATTTAAGTATATGGCGTGTCTACTATACACTGGCCATGTTTCTCTGGCATGCAGCAGAGTGGTTAACACTTCAGCATGATGCACCTTAGTGGTGACATTTGTGCCTTGTCGGTTCCAGACGTCTGCAGCCTCCCAAAAGCAGAACTCGTCTGTGCAATCCTGCAGTTGACCTCAGAGTCGATATTCGCCTCCCTGGTTAGTGTACTGCCTATGTAGGTGATGGCCCGGAGACGCTGGTTATATACAGTAATGTTTTGTTCGCTGTAATGCTTCCCTGGAGCAAGCTAAAAGAGTACCTCAGTTTTTGCGTTGATTGAGAACCAAGCTACTGCATGCCGCCGAAATCTCCGTCATGATGGACTGCATATCTTGTCCTAAGAGATCTAAGATGGTGGTTTCACGCACCTTGGTGTAAGACTTCAGGAATCTCGGACGGAACAGTCGTCGTTGCATAGTATAACTGACAAGCCTGTCAGTAGTAATGCCATGACAGCATCAGAGATCATTGCTGCAAAGATCATGCAAAAGAGTGTCTGTGCCAGGACAGACACCGTTTGTGACTAGGAAGGCCACATAGAATTTTTCTTCGTGCAATACTCAAGTATTCGTGAAATTGGCCGACAGCTGCAATAAATCTGCAGGGGCAACCAAACTTCGCCATTATTTTCCAGAGTCCCTCTCTAATGACGGTGCTAAAGGACCTGGTCAGGTCGACAAAAACTGCGTACCGGTACCGGTCTTCAAATTTGTCTTGGAGTTGACTCTAAATCCTGGTATTCTTCTTCTTCTTCGTTCGTTCTCAATCTCCCACTACTAAACCCTGAAGGGTAAGTAGCAGAATGTAGTCCAGAGAACGGAATGTGTTGTATCATTGTTTACAGCTTGGCTGTGATATTTGCACCTTTCGGTCCAACACATCCGACTTCAGCAAGCATTTTTTGAGTACCGGGTTAGCATTCCCTCTTCGATTCCTGCTCCTTAGTCAGTCTGCTCTGCTGCAGCCTGTTATCCAGGATCACCGCTTGGAGGTGTAGAAGGGTCTTGGCAGCTATGGTTCGCTGGCTCTGATGCTAGCAGTCAGCTATGGGTCGCTGACCACTGCAGCTCATACGCTGGTCAGCATCTTGCGCTACAGAATCCTGGTATTAAATCAGTCACACGAGTCTGATGCCAGGTATTCAAATGTTGAGGAGACTCATTTCGTTTTTTTGCATTGGTGTACCATATTGGACCAAGGGCCTCCTTGAGGCCATCTCTCCCTCCCAACCTGGGGCGTCTAAAGTTGTAGGGCCACCAGGACGTCACTCTACGTTATTTTCGAAACAGCGCGACATATATGATGTCAGTGAAGAAAACTCCACGTCTGATTTCTACATTGCGCATTTGGTCACAAAGAGAGATGATCTCACGGTTAATTGAATGAGAGTTCCTTATCTTTTGGCCCAAGAAGATTTACGAAAATACGTTTTCGACTAGACAATCTCCAAAAAGCATTTTTCCTTTTGGGCAGAAGGTGTTGAACATGAACTGGATTTTCTTTCTATTGTTTGGTAGGCCAACTGCAACGCTTGTTCTGCCGAGCTGCGGCTGAAGATGACTATGTCATGAGCGAGCCTGAGATAAGTGAGTTTTTCTCCATTTGTTTATATCTCTATCTCCCCATTACACGTTTTTAAACACTGACCACTGGGAAGAGTTTTAGAGAAATTATGTCACCCTGTCGGGTGCCACAATGTATTGATATGATGTAGAAGAGAGTGATTTCCGTTGTCAGTTCAATGTTTGTGTTCTAACCTCTATCAGTTGAGGGTATTGTTCTGCAATACCCTGATTTCTTAGAGCATTAAGCACCACAGTTATGTTGATGCCATTAAAGGCCATTTCATAGTTCAGGAACACCAGGCATAAATGCATCTGTACTTCGTTTACTCCCTCAATTAATCGGTGTGACGATGATCGATTGTTTAGTAGCCTTTTCAGAAACCTGACTGTTCTCGTGGTTGATTCTCACCAGTAGCCAATGTAACCTGTTGACAATCACTCCGGAGAAACGTTTAATGGACGAGAGCAAATAGATCAGACGGTAATTTGCAAATTTGTCATTGTCCCCCTTTTTTGTGTGGATTGAAATGGTTTTTAACGTTTTCCATTGGTCAGGAATTTAACAATCATGTAGACAGATGTTGAACAACATAGCTACATGTCCAGCTAATGTGTCCCCACTAGACTGAATTACTTCGTTTGTGATTATGTCGTTCTCCACCTATGGTTATTGGTCAACAATGTGGTCACCTGTCCAATAGTTTTTTCTGCCTGCACCCTCAATTAGATCATGCCCTTGATGTTGGGAATGTTCCTGCACAACGGATGCCTTGTGTCTGCGGTAACTCACATATAGGCACATATAGTTAGGGCAAACAACAAACAGTGACTTATTGGAAGGTACCAAAGCAACATGACTAGATTATTCAAACGATAAAGTAAAGAAAAATAAGATCAATCTAATTGTTATAGAAAAACATAACAACTGGTTATATACAATTCTGCAGTGTCTTCTAAACCAGTATAAAGAGATTAATTCAAAAAACACGAGTGTGACTGGAACCTACAAGTGCAGAGAAGAGTGAAGTACCAATGAACACATGATAAAGAATAGTAAAGGAGGAAGCCATAGAGACATTTTTAATTAAAAGTAGTGCCTGGAGACGAAAGTCAGTGAAAAACAATGGCTAAAGTGTGGCTGATTAAGGATCAGAAAATAAGTGAGGAGATATTTACTTAGCACTCTTATTTTGATACCTGAACACAAACATGTAATATAAGAACATCCTAGGTAGCTCTGCATTACTGTCTGACTAAAGTGTATGAGCATTAATGTGCTGAATTCTCTGTGTACAACATCAACCAATGGGCAAGTTATTTAAGATAATTTTGATGCAGATTTAGAATACCTCAAACTAAGAAAGCATGATTACAGCTATCAGCTTTTTAAAGTTTCATGACACTACTCTTAAAAATTATGAATAAATTAGCTATCTGAAAGAATTTTGTAGAAGCAATATTCAATTCGGTACAGGAATAAATGAATGGGCAATCGATGTTCCTAGAGATCAGAAGAAGAAATGTGAATGCAATGGCACGCACATTAATCTCCAGTTTCAAAACCTGCAATTCTTAATCAGCTAATTACAAATGTAAAAAGTTCTACAAGCTCACAAACATACAAATAATTTTGTCCTTGAATATGACAATATCATTCATGATGGTAATAGAATTTCTGAAAACATACTGACTAACATACATGAGACAGCCAATATACAGCATACCGTACACTAACTGCCACACACTATCATGCAACAAATACTGATGGTCATAACAGAAGCTGCCTACTTGTCGACTTCAGCCGATGAAAACCCATACAAATGTATGTTGTGGCCGTAGGATTGGAACTATTAAACATACACACTTCTTAAAACATTAACAATGAATTTCTTTAAACTTGAAACTTTATAATGCTACAAAATTACATACATACTAACTTTTTTTTAAAACCAAATACTCACTGTGATTCAGATATTTCTATAATAATTATCGTAAAACATTTTTGTTTTCAATTGATTGTTTTAATGAATTATTGGATGAATTGTCGATTTGAAAAAAAAAGGTACTGTTCATCTGGTATTTGAAATGTATGTAAGATGGACTGTTGCACACTGAAGTAATGTGAATAAAATCTGTAAATTACAGGTAAACCAATGAAATTATGAGTACAAGTTGACAGTTATGGAAGCTGACTGCCTTTAAGCAAGTCAAGGACAGACATAAGATAGTCATGCAACAAATACTTTTGTTCATGATACAGTCTCAACAAAATTATATAGATCACTGTTTTCTACAACACGCACCAAAGACATGCAATTATAAAAATGTGTAAACAACAATGAGTTCTGTTTGTATCAGTTTTAATTTTACACTTACATGGAATTACAGCAGTTTCAAAAACATTTTTCAATGTTACTAATTCATGACATAAAGCAATTTGGTGTAAATATTTCAGCTATCGAAATATTTGTTTTATGCCTACGTAGACCTCTGATGATCATGCTCAAAATTTAGGGCGATTTTTGTGGCAGGGTTAGGAAAAATATAAGATTCCTTTGTTCATGATTTGCTTCAATGACTGCTTGTTCCTGACTTTAACCTATTGCACAGTATCTTTGAGCTTAATCATATATGGTGATAGTGAGTTTTTCATACTTCTAAAAGTTTGGACAATTTCACTTTTTTTTTCACATATTCCAATTGGTCTTTTTTAAAGAATGTAGTACAAGCAAGCATTTATAAATGGAAAATGCAACAACCGTCCTGAAGTACATTAAATCCAATACAACAAACTCCACCAAGCATAACAACATCAGACTTACTTTTACTTTTAATTTATTGCACGTCTGTGTGTAGTTGACTCTTGTGTTGCCTGATCTTGAAGCAAGGCATTCTACCAGGAATAATGTGATATTTCTTGTAGTTTTATAAATATATAATAATATAGTCAACTTTCAGTGGTTCAATGCTTTACTTTCACGAATGCAAAGATTTGTTAGTGATGACAATCATAATTATAAATCATTCAATAAGACATGCATTAGCAATGAAACAATATTTTGTTCATGTACTCTTTTTGTGAAGCTGTCTCATCCATTATAACTGAGAAAATAAAATGCGCCAATTCACAGGTCATGTTGATTATACACAGTTAGCTGTTCAATATGTGCAGATAATATGCCATTTTGTGTGTTTGCTTATTATAATGAGAGAGCGTGGTTGAGCCATCTATAATTATAAACTACGTATTAGATACGGCTTGAATGAACATCTGACATCAGTTTAAATCCATTACAATTATATATATTATACACACACACATATATATTATATATTATATATATACACACACACACACACATGCATTCATACATACACACACACGCATATATATATATATATATAAATATATATATATATATTAATAAATTAGTTACATCGTATGAGTGACTAAGTATGTGTGAATGAGTGATTAGAAACACTGATTTTTAGAATGAAACAGGTTGATTACATTTAAAGTTTGTTCCGGCTATAAATTTATGGTAAATCAAAATATTTATGCTAGCTGTTCTGAACTTTCAGAAAATGACATTAAATCTGAGTTCAAACATAAAAATTTATCACACGGACACTACCAATGATCAAACTATGCCTTGGTATTGCTGATAACCGACTACCGCGCACATCCCTTTACATATAAGTTGTTCTTCGCTTGAGATTGGGATTTAATGTCGGCCATTTGTTTTTCCACACAAAGGGAGTTGCCAAATTGGCTTTATTTTAATGGCAAAGGCCACAAATTTTGCTTTTTTTTCAATACATGAACACCCACAATTAACGTCGCTTCATTCAACATTGTTTTTAATATAATACAGCTAAGGGGGAAAAAATGTATAAATATATAAATATATATATATAATATATATAATATTATAATTACTTAATCACTCCTCTTCTAACCTGCGGGTGTAAAGTATTATCAAATAGAGCGCCAGAACATTCTATTCGCTGGGACTTCCTCTTAACTTAACTTAACTTAACTTAACGTCTTTATACTGGTTTAGAAGACTCTGCAGAGTCTGTTAACAACCAGTTCCATTTACATCACCTTCCTCTAGAAGCTGTACGCATCCAATCTATTCTTAAAAGAAAGTGAACGAAAAAAAAAAAAAAAAAAAAACATTTTGCAGACGATCTGGCTATGTGGACCTCTGAAATAAATCTCACCGTAGCAAACAATCGAATGCAGCAGGCCCTAACATCGTTGGGGAAGTGGGAGAAATCATGACTGTTCAAAATAAATGAACAAAAAAACAACATGTACGATATTCTCGCTTTCAAATAAACCACAGAGCACCAAAATAAGTCTTAACGGCAAATATATGCGGCCAAATGACAACCCAAACTACTTGGGAGTCACATTTGATCGGCGCATGACATGGAAAAGTCAGATCGAGAGAAACCGAATGAGAGCCAGAGAAAGAATGGCAATCATGAGGAAACTTGCTGGCACAAGATGGGGAGCAGACGAAAGAATACTAAAGAAACTGTACACTGGAAGAGTGAGACCAGTTCTCGAGTATGGTATTACGGCATGGACAACAGCAGCAGAGGCGAACTTTGATAAAATTAGCAAACTTCATAACCAAGCCATGAGAGTTATAACAGGAGGCATGAAGTCAACGCCAATTGTAGAACTTGAAAAGATTATAAATCTGCAATCCATGACCGACAGAAGAGACTGCAGCGCCCAGCAGCAAAACTCAGAAGACTGACAGACCATCCAATGCATCAGAGACTAAATAGATTTGGAAATGGGAAACTAAAGTGGAGAAACTTTATAGGAATAGCCAAAGCAAAGATGAGCGAAGACCCTATGATCATCGTAACAATACCACAGCCCATCCCTACTGTACGCAAACCCACATGGAAGCAGCATATCATTCTGGAGGTGGTAGAAAACATACCAGGTATTGGAAACAAGAACAGCCAGACTGCAAAAGAAAGAAGAGACATAACCCTGAGGTACATAGCGGAAAACTACCCAAGCATGGACTGGACCCATGTATACACCGACGGTTCTGTAACAAACACAACACATAATGGAGGGGCAGGGGTATTCCTGAGCCTACCAAATGGTAGAAAAATAACACTGTAATTGGCAACTGGAAAATTCTCAAGCAATTTCAGAGCGGAGGCAGAGGCACTGAAGGCTGCAGTAAAAGCAATGCTGACAGGCGAAAGCAATGAAAGCCAGATAGTCCTGTTTACAGATGTCCTTAACTTAACGTCTTTATACTGGTTTAGAAGACTCTGCAGAGTCTGTATACAACCAGTTCCATTTACATCACCTTCCTCTAGAAGCTGTACGCATCCAATCTGTTCTTAAATGCATTGACCGTCCCAGCCTCCACCACCTCACTTGGCAATGCATTCCAAGCATTCACTACTCTCTGGCTAAAGAAATACTTCCTAATATCTAATCTGGACCTCTCCTTAGTCAACTTGTAGCTGTGCCCTCTTGTCCTTGTTGGTGGTTGTACTTTAAAAAACTTGTTATAGTCCACTTTATCCATTCCTCTGATCATCTTATACACCTGTATTAAGTCACCACGAATTCTTCTCTCTTCTAGACACTAAAGGCCAGTTCTTTTTAATCTTTCTTCATAACTGTAATTCTGGAATCCCACTATCAGCTTTGTCGCTCTTTTTTGTATTCTCTCCAGCATGTCTATATCCCCTCTCTGATAAGGACTCCACACCTGTACACAGTACCCCAATCTAGGTCTAACTAATGCTTTATACAGTTTGACTATCACTTCCTTGCTCCTATGTTTAATATTTCTTTTTATCATCCCTAACATTGCATTTGCCTTTTTTACTGCTACCTGAACTTTCTCCCTCACCTTACATGTATGATCTATTATAACCCCTAAGTCCCTTTCTTTATCTATCTTTCTAATATTGTTCTCTCCCATTCTGTAATTATGTTCCATATTGGATCTACCCATGTGGATTACTGTACATTTATCTACATTAAACTCCATTTGCCAGATTACAGACCATTCTCGATTTTTATCTAAATCCGACCTCAATATATCCACTTCTGCTTTAGATGAGACACTACTGCATAGTTTGTGTCATCAGCAAATTTTGCAATAATGGATCCCATACCTATGTCCAAATCATTTATATATATCAAGAATAAAATTGGTCCCAAAACCGAGCCCTGTGGCACTCCACTTTTCACTTCACACCACTCAGAGTACTCCTTATTTATATCCACCCTTTGCCTTCTTCCCGTTAACCAATCTTCAATCCATTTGGCAACTTCCCCACCTATTCCATGTGATTTTAATTTTCGAAATAATCTTTGATGAGGTACTCTATCAAAGGCCTTTGCAAAATCCAGATAAATAACATCCACTGGCTCCCCTTTATCTAACATTTTGGTAACCTCCTCCATGAATTCTAATAGATTTGTTAAGCATGATCTCCCTCTGGTAAACCCATGCTGACTATTTCTAATTAGATTAAATTTGTCTTCTTCTTCTTCTTCTGCGTACACAGTCAGACAGTAACCATTATTTTCTCGAAAAAAGCGGCGGTCATCCTGAGACTCTCGCCACTACCATAGAGCTTGTCTTGCAGTTCCACTGGCAATGGCCACATCTGCTCTCTCTGATCCTCGTATGTCGGGCAGTTCTGCAGCAGATGTTCAGTGGTCATTTTACCAGTACCGCACGGGCATTCGTCGGTACACCCTATCTTCAATTTGTTGAAGAGGTGGTACCTCAGTCTGTTGTGGCCAGTGCGAAGTCTGAAGACAACGACCTGCTCTCTTCGGTTCAACTGGTAATAGGCATCGTTTTTGGTGTAACCAGTATGTTCGGTTTCCCATTTGGACATGTACCTGGCTTTGATAAGCCGTTTTGACTCTTCGTACGTCATACTGGTATCTATTTGTGGTAGCCTTGCACCTTCTTTTGCCAGTCTGTCTGCCTCCTCGTTGCCTTGGATGTTGCAGTGTGACGGAACCCACTGTACCACTACCCTTTTTGGTGCGGACTGTTGGCACAGTTTGCAGAGTGCTGCTCTTAAGTCATTAAGCTCAGTGTTTTTCTGGCTTTTTAGCGCTGTGACTACTTCGAGAGCATCTGTCAGCAGGACTATATGGCTCTCATTTTCACTGTGTGTTACCATTTCTTCCACTGCCGCCCTCAGTGCCTCTGCCTCTGCTCTGAAATTGCTCGTGTACTTACCAGTAGCGAATGACAGTGTTATTTTTCTGCCATTTGGTAGGTTCAGGAATGCTCCTGCCCCTCCGTTCTGTGTAGTGTTTGTTACAGAACCGTCGGTGTATGCATGGGTCCAGTCCATGCTTGGGTAGCTTTTCGTTATGAAGCTTAGGGTAGTGTCTCTCCTTTCTTTTTCGGTCTGGCAGTTTTTGTTTGCAATACCTGGTATATTTTCTACCACCTCTGGAAATATATCCTGCCTCCAAGTAGGTTTTCGTACAGTGGTGATGGGTTTTGGTGTTGTTAGTGCGTTTATGGGATCTTCGTGCATCTTTGCTTTGGCTATTTCTGCAAAGTTTCTCCGCTTTAGTTTCCCAGTTCCCAAATTGTTTAGCCTCTGGTACATTGGATGGTCCGTCAGTCTTCGGAGTTTCTCTGACTGCAGCTGGGCTCTGCAGTCTCTTCTGTCGGTCATGGATTGCAGTTTTGTAATCTTTTCGAGTTCTACAATTGGCGTTGACTTCATGCCACCTGTTATGATTCTCATGGCTTGGTTTTGAAGTTTGTTAACTTTATCGAAGTTCGCCTTCGCTGCTGTTGTCCATGCCGCGATGCCATACTCGAGAACTGGTCTCACTCTTCCAGTGTACAGTTTCTTTAGTATGCCTTCGTCAGCTCCCCAGCTTGTGCCAGCAAGTTTCCTCATGATCGCCATCCTTTCTCTGGCTTTCATTCGGTTTCTCTCAATCTGACTTTTCCATGTCATGCGCCGATCAAATGTGACTCCCAGATAGGTTGGGTTGTCGTTTGGCTGCAGGATTTTGCCATTTAGGCTTAATTTGGTACTTTGGGGTTTTAATGAGAGCGAGAATATTGTGCACGTGGTTTTCTCCTCGTTTATTTTGACCAGCCATGAGTTCGCCCACTCTTCCAGCGATGTTAGGGCCGTTTGCATCCGATTTCTTGCTATGGTGAGATTCTTTTCAGAGGTCCACATAGCCAGATCGTCTGCAAACATTGAGCTATGGACTCTTCTTGGTATATTCTCTGTGATATCGTTTATATATACCAGGAAGAGTGTGGGTGACAGTACTCCCCCTTGGGGTACTCCCTGCTCGAGTGTCACCTTTTTGCTCATCTGCCCTTGTACTTGGACTCTGGCCGTTCTTTGTTTGAGGTAGTGGTTGATCCACTTGTACATCTTCCCACAAACATCACTTCTTCTTAGCTTGACTCTAAGTCCATCCTTCCAGACTTTGTCAAATGCCTTTTCCAGATCCACCCAAACAGCTACTGTGTGTTTCTGTGCCTGGTAGGCATCTTCTATCTCCTGGGCTATGAGGATGACCTGGTCCTCAGTGGATCTGTGCTGTCTAAAGCCGGCTTGCTGTGGAATTAGTATTCGTTTTTCTTCCAGATGCCACATCAGTCTGGTGTTTATCATCCGTTCCATCAGCTTGCCGACACAGCTCAGTAGGCTTATGGGCCTGTATCCATTCGGATCTGTTTTGTCCTTTCCTGTTTTTGGTACTGGTACCAGTATTGCATCTTTCCATGCCTGGGGTACAATACCCCTTTTCCAGCTTTGGTTCAGGACTGATAGTAGTTTTTTCTTCGCTGTTTGGCCCAGCCCCATCAGCATTTCGTTTGTTATCCCGTCTTTTCCGGGAGATTTCCTTCTCTTTAGTGTTCTCATAGCCTCTTCCATTTCGCGCATTGTTAGTTTGGCCATCATGTGCTCTTCAGGAGCCGTATTTATGTTTTCGTGCCCCTTTAGCTCTTCGCTAATGTCTGTATGCTTATCTGCAGGGACCTCGATGTGGTTTGCTCTGGCATAGTGATCGACAAAGGCGTTTGCGGCTTTCTTACCTGTGATCAAGTTCTCGCCTTGCTTGATAGTAATTTGTTTATTTGACGGGGTTTCGTCGTTCATGGCTCTGACTAGCTTCCATAGCTTGTTCCCTTCTTTGTCCAGGTTTAAACTTTCCGTTTTATTTTTCCAACTTTCTCTTGCTGTTTGCTTGAGAGTGTGTTTGTACTTCGCCGCGGCGGCTTTGAGGGCGATGTTTGCCTCCACGGATTTTTCTCGTTCTGCCATGTTCCTAGCATTTGTTACCGCATCTTCCACTTTCTGTAACTCATCATTCCAGTAGGGCTTATAGTTTTTCCTAGCTCCTCTTGGGATGGTTTCAGTGGCGGCTTGCATTATTGCCTTGCTTAGGCTCTCTACCATGGGCTTCATTTTGGTGTTTCGTGTGTTGATGGTTTCACACAGCCCATCTGTCAGGATTGCAAATCTGTCCCAGTCGGCTCGTTTGTAATTCCAACGTGGGAGCGGTTTTGTTTCCTGTGGGCCTACTTCCATGTCAATGGTTAGCCTGATCGGCCTGTGGTCGCTACCTGCCAGTTGGTTTAGCACCTGGCGGTCTATTTTATAGTGTATATGTCCTGTGTGGAGAAGGCCAAATCTGGAGTCGAGGTGGTATGCCATGTTCTTGAATAGAAGCTAGGGCTATCCTCCGGCCTATTGATTAGGGAGAGATTTGCATCTATCTCCCAATCTTCCACTTCGTCACCTCTGCTGTCTGTGTCAGAGTATCCCCATCTCTCCGAGTGGCTGTTGAAATCTCCAACCACTATGCAGTTGGAGTCTCTGACCTCCATACTCGAGAGCGATAGGTCTCTGTTTGGTGGTCCGTACAGATTGAAAATGCGGAGCTTCGTCTCTTGAGCCATTATGTCAACTCCTACAATTTCTGCTTGTCCGGTGTGATTGACAGGTACCGCGCTACTCGGTATGCTGTTTCTGGTCAGTATCAGGACCCCTCCTTTGTGGCCTTCTCTATCTAGACGGAAAGTCTGGTATCCTCTGATTGAGAATTTATGGTTATTGTTGAGGTGCGTTTCCTGGATACATGCCACGTCAATCTTACCTTCATGCAGGTGATGTGTTAGGGAAAGTTTTTTGTTAATGACTCCCTCCGCATTCCACTGTAATATTCTGAGGGTCTTGAGGTTTTGGCCAATAGTCGTTTCCCCATAGCCATGTGCCTTGACTCCACGACACATGGGTGGGTGACCACCAGTAGTCAAGGGTGGGCCCCTTCGAGGCGTGGGGCCCGGCGCTATCGCTGCCTGGCGGGTCTCCTCAGGATGAGCGCCATACGTTTTTCGAATAGGTTGTGCTGCCATCATACTGTGATTTACGTTGCACTGTTTTGTTAGGCTTGCGGCCCCGTGCATCCGATTTCAACAGGCGTTTCTGTAGGGATGCCCTCCTTAGCCTTTGGCTGTCCCCAGCCTATCTGCAAGGCAGCAGTTGTTTACGATCAGAGTTTTCTCTCCTATGGAAGTTGTCTTACCAGACTATCGAGTCTTCACTACTCGTGTCTATAGGGTGCAATGATGGTATGTGATATATGAGATGGACTGGTTTACCCGGAAGAGAGGCAGTCCAGTGTGTCTGTATCCCAGGATCGTCACGTCCTGCCAGAAACGTAGCATTTGCATGTGAGTGGGGTATCTCTTTTTCCCTTTATTTTCTTGGCTTCTATGCAGGGATGGTACGCCTAGCATTCCCCGCCACCTGGGGTGTTGACACAGTGGGGCAGGTGTGCAATGTCCGCTGGTCTGCATCTCCTCTGCGTCCAGCATGATAGTTATGGCTGATAACGTACAGAGGTAGATATCGTAACCGGAGTGCATTTAGCCAGAGGACAAGCCTGGTAATGTCACAGAGATGTTGATCGCCTGGTGTGCGGGCAACTCTCATGGTCAGTGGTTGAGTCTTGACAGTTCACAGTGTGGTGGCTGCTCTACTGTTTTCGACACCCCGACCAGGTTCTAAGTCTTTGGTTGGTGTTTTTCGCACCCCATCGCCGTATAGGGTGAGTATCAAGCAGTTTTCCGCCCGTTTTGATTTGCGGGCGGCAAGGACCTCTTACTGTGGCTCTACCTGATAGGGCTGGGGCGCAAACCCCAGGTCCCGAGCATGTAGGAGCCTCCCATTGCAGTGGTGCTGAGATTTTGGGCGGGATTGCGGCTTTCAAGGGTTCGGCCGTAATCCCCCACATGGTAGCCTCGCGCCCTTGGCTTATCAGCCTGGTACGTGAACCAAAGTGTCTGCGGCTCCTCTCGATTTGAGTTGGTTTTCCGTAGCAACGCCCTGTCATTTGTAGGGTAAAACTGACCTGTCTTCAGATCTATTTCCAGCACCCGTTCACTATTTGGTCAGACGAATTTATTGAGGGCTTTTGTTTGTCAATGACCAGGTATTTGAAATCTGCGGTTTCTGCGGAGTTAAACACGATTTCCGTAGCGTTCTTTCATTTGAGTGTTTGAGAGCTGACTTGTCGTCCGTGAGTCTAATACCAGCGTGCGTTCATTATTAGACCCAAACGGCAGTGCTCTCAATGTGTCAGTTGTTCTACAGTATTGGCGTGTTCAGTCAAATTAAGCCGCAGGTTCCACACCTGGTGGTGCCCTTCCGTCAATTCCCTTAGCGAGACAATCAAGTTTCTTAAAGGGTAGCCCCAAAAATTTTCGAGGGTCTAATTCCAGCACATGTTCTCTATTAGACCCCACGAAGGTGTACTTTTTGATAGTCATTCTGCAGTATTGGCGTGGTAAGTTAACTTAGGTTCGTGTCATCTAAGGAACCTCGACTGATTTAATGAGCCATTCGCGGTTTCACCGTGAGACAGTGTGAACTTAGACATGCATGGCTTAATCTTTGAGACAAGCATATGACTACTGGCAGGATCAACCAGATATCTGTCGGAGACGTACGTACAGCACACACCGGTCGGCGGAGGAAGGGTGTGTAAAAAGCCTCGCTGGGACGACGGCCGCAGGGACCGACTGACGGGACGGACGGTTTGTTCCACCCGTCCCTCACTCCGTCGACCTAGGACCGCCTGACAGGGGCCTCCCACACGCACCAGACGACCGACCGACCGGGCTCGCTCGAGGAGGGATGGCAGCGCTCTGTGCAGAACGGATCCCAACGACCTCGGCGACGAATTTCACTGGGACTAGAGACACAATTTGGCCTGCCGTTCTTCTCCGTAGGGAGAACGCAGGGCCTCGAGGCAACGATTCCTGCTTTCCATTTGCCGGTCACAAGCTCTTTGCGAGAGTCGGACCACCAGCGAGACGTACTGTCGAGCTCTGCTATAAGCCTTAGATAAATCACCACGGACGGACCACGTTTCCTGATACGGACCAGACTAGCGCACCTCGGTGGAGGAGCCACTACCACAAACCGCACCCAATTCGCACTACGGGGAAAGGCAGGCGAGCGTTTTCCGCAAGCCCGCGCTATCGCTCCGCCTGGCGGGACTGAGATCGCTTTACGAACACTGGATGAAATTGAGTCGCCGCGGCGAGACAACTACCCCAGTTACCTCCAGTTCCGAAAACCAACAAAATAGAACCGAGGTCCTATTCCATTATTCCATGCACCATTATTCAGGCAGCCGAGGCCTGCTTTGAACACTCTAATTTTTTCAAAGTAAACGCGCCGGCCACCCAGGACGCTCAGCGAAGAGCACCCGTGGGAGAGAGCCGGCAGACGGTAGGGCAGGAGACAACGGGCAGTGAACCGGCGCGAGCCGGACCGCCCGCCTGCGCCTGAGATCCAACTACGAGCTTTTTAACTGCAACAACTTTAATATACGCTATTGGAGCTGGAATTTCCGCGGCTGCTGGCACCAGACTTGCCCTCCAATAGATCCTCGTTAAAGGGTTTAAAGTGTACTCATTCCAATTACGGGGCCTCGAAAGAGTCCCGTATTGTTATTTTTCGTCACTACCTCCCCGTGCCGGGAGTGGGTAAGTTGCGCGCCTGCTGCCTTCCTTGGATGTGGTAGCCGTTTCTCATGCTCCCTCTCCGGAATCGAACCCTGATTCCCCGTTACCCGTTACAAACATGGTAGGCATGTCACGTACCATCGACATTTGATAGGGCAGACATTTGAAAGATGCGTCGCCGGCACATGAGGCCATGCGATCAGCACAAAGTTATCCAGAGTCACCAGTGGGGACGCCGCAACCCCGCGAGGGGAAACGACGATTGGTTTTGAACTAATAAAAGCGCTCTTTCCGCGAGGGTCGGAGCTTGGTAAGCATGTATTAGCTCTAGAATTGCCACAGTTATCCAAGTAGGATCGTGTCATCTAAGGAACCTCGACTGATTTAATGAGCCATTCGCGGTTTCACCGTGAGACAGTGTGAACTTAGACATGCATGGCTTAATCTTTGAGACAAGCATATGACTACTGGCAGGATCAACCAGATATCTGTCGGAGACGTACGTACAGCACACACCGGTCGGCGGAGGAAGGGTGTGTAAAAAGCCTCGCTGGGACGACGGCCGCAGGGACCGACTGACGGGACGGACGGTTTGTTCCACCCGTCCCTCACTCCGTCGACCTAGGACCGCCTGACAGGGGCCTCCCACACGCACCAGACGACCGACCGACCGGGCTCGCTCGAGGAGGGATGGCAGCGCTCTGTGCAGAACGGATCCCAACGACCTCGGCGACGAATTTCACTGGGACTAGAGACACAATTTGGCCTGCCGTTCTTCTCCGTAGGGAGAACGCAGAGCCTCGAGGCAACGATTCCTGCTTTCCATTTGCCGGTCACAAGCTCTTTGCGAGAGTCGGACCACCAGCGAGACGTACTGTCGAGCTCTGCTATAAGCCTTAGATAAATCACCACGGACGGACCACGTTTCCTGATACGGACCAGACTAGCGCACCTCGGTGGAGGAGCCACTACCACAAACCGCACCCAATTCGCACTACGGGGAAAGGCAGGCGAGCGTTTTCCGCAAGCCCGCGCTATCGCTCCGCCTGGCGGGACTGAGATCGCTTTACGAACACTGGATGAAATTGAGTCGCCGCGGCGAGACAACTACCCCAGATCTTTCCAATCCCGTGGAACAATCCCTTGTGCAAGTGATTGAGAACATAATATAGCTAATGGTTTTGCTAATTGGTCTCTAATTTCAAACAGCAATTTTGGATGAATACCATCTTGACCTGGACATTTATCCACTTTCAACCCCTCCAATTTTTTAAAAACCATTTCCTCTGTAATACAGATTGATCCTAATCCTGCTGTATCCATGTCTCTTTGAAAAATATCTACAGGCTCTGGGATCTTGGAGCAGTCCTCTTTTGTGTACACTGTGCCAAAGTTGTGATTGAGTAGATTTGCTGCCTCCCTATTTTCACTTATTTTTTTTCCTGTGCTGTCTATGAGAGGGCCTACTTTGTCCTTTGAGCTTTGTTTATTTCTAACATAAGAGAAGAAGCTTTTACTATCAGTCTTGATCCTCTGAGCAAGTTTCTTTTCGAAGTCTATTTTTGCTGTTTTATTTGCTTTCTGAGATTTGTTCTGCTTGTCCAAATATTTTAAATATGTTTCTTTTGATTTACCTGCCTCTATATATTTTTTCCATGCTTTATTTTTAGCTCTTCTACATTTAACTACAATTTTAGTGATCCACTTTTTACGCTTGGGGTTTACTTCCCTATATGGAACACATTCCTCTTTTAGCGTTTCGAGAACTGCTTTAAAACTCACCCACTCCTGTTCAACATCTGTTCCTCTGACAATATCTTCCCAGATTATGTGGTTCGCTGCCTCTTTCATCCTCTTAACATCTGTCTTAGAGTAGTCATATGTTCGCGTGTTTATGATTACTTCTTTCCCTGCAAAAAGATCCCATCGGATGATTTGATGGTCACTTGAGCCAAACAGTTCCCCTACGGTAACGTTTTCAATCATATTTTCCTCTGTAGTAAAAACTAGGTCGAGCATGTTTTTGCCTCTGGTGGCTGCTACTACATGTTGAATTAAAAAATGTTCAGTTATGCACTTAACAAAAGGTTTTGACTCTACAAGTGCTTCTGCCATATCCCATTTTATTTCTGGAAAGTTGAAATCCCCCATTAATAATAAATTCCTATCACTTGCCTTTACTATGCTACTAATCAGCTCCTCATCTTCCTCCTTTTGACTTGATGGACATCTATCTCCAATCACTGTTTTTTCACCCCCACTTTCTATTTCACCTCATACACTTTCATTTTTGTTACCACATGATAAATCCTCTCTGCTAGTTATATTAACAGAATTTATACAGTATAATAAAACACCACCCCCCTTAGTCTTGTCTCCAACTACCCTATCCTTCCTTAACATTGTATATCCCTCTATTTCAAATTCACTATCTGCAATATCCTCATATGCCCATGATTCTGTTAACCCTATTATATCTGGTTTTTCTTCCTCTACATACAGTTCCAATTCTTCTCTTTTATTTACTGTGCTTCTCACATTTGCATAAAAACATTTTAGTTTGCAATTTTGTTGTTTTTCCACTTTTTGTTTTTGCTGCATCATTTTAATGTTTGGTTTTCCACTACTTAATTCCCACTTCTCTGACCTAAACTCTCCCCTTTGACTACATCCTCTATAGCACCCTATTTTAGGCCTATCTTTAGTCTCATACGTTGTGCGCAACTGTGTTGCCTGGACGGAGGGTGTGTTGACTAAGGTCCATGTGGGATCCAGAGAGGGAACCCTATACTCCGCTGCCTCGCGAGGAGGGAGAGTTTGACGAGTACTCCTTATCGTATGTGTCGGTGTGATATTTGTGGCTGTCTTTGTAGTGCCGAGTACCGTGTGGATTTTTCTAAATTTTCTTATTCCTCATCTTTTTCCCCTTTTGTTTTTTTGGCTTCCTTGTCCTTCTATTTTGTGCGGACGAGTTGTTTTTTTTTGGAGGATGTTGTGTTCCCGCAGATGTTTGAGTATTTTGTTTGTGCATGATGATATTGTGAGTCGTAGCCCTAAGAGATGGGTTCTTGGATATTTTACGGATTTCACGGCTGCTGTTAAACCATTTTCTCCCGCTGGTCGGTTCATGGCAGAATCGTTATCGCGTCATGCACCGGTGATTTTCTGACCGTAAACATGACCCAGATCCCCTTGCGTGGGTATCTGTGATCCTTTAATGAATTGGGAACTCAGAAATGCACTTTCCACGATCCTAAACAGTAGAAACACAGGTCGGAAACACAGGCCCAGTTAATTTTCACATCTAAATTATGCACAATTATATCCAAGAATGACGAGAATATCGCAGGATAATCCTAGTAAACAAATATAAATCACTCTGACATTGGGAGCAACACAATTCAGCAGCCTATAATGGCGCTCGAACTGGTTCCAGTCTGGTAGTGATATAGACTGTCTTATGCTGTCATCCCAGCGTACTGTTGGTCGTTCTCGGAGTCTGGATCCTTGGCTCATTGATGCCCGTAACTACCGTGGTAGCCGTTCTCTTTCATTCAGCAGATATGACCAAACCATCGAAATTGAAGTTGCCCCACTCGAGTCTGCAAGGGCTGAACTTGGAGATCTTGTACTGTCTGATTGTGAAGTTGTCACTTCTTGTTGCTTGAACCACCTTCCTTAGATATTTCATTTCTGACGTTTGGAGCTGGCGTTTCTTGGTTGCTGTCATTGCCAGTCCATGTCAAAACTCCACAGGAGCTACACATGCACGATAACATAAATTAGTTTACGACTGCCTTGCATTGAGCACCAAATAAACGTTCTTCTTCTTCGTTCGTTCGTTCTCAATCTCCCTCTACCAAACCCTGAAAGGGCTTAAGTAGCAGAATGTAGTCCAGAGAACGGAATGCGTTGTATCGTAGTTTACAGCTTGACTGCGATATTTGCACCTTTCGGTCCAACACATCCGACTTCAGCAAGCATTTTTTGAGTACCGGGTTAGCATTCCCTCTTCGATCCCTTCTCCTTTGCCAGTCTGCTCTGCTGCAGCCTGTTATCCAGGATCACCGCGTGGAGGTGTAGAAGGGTCTTGGCAGCTCTGGTTCGCCGGCCCTGACGCTTGCAGTCAGCTATGGGTCGCTGACCACTGCAGCTCATGTGCTGCTCAGCATCTTGATCCCAAATAAACGTTCATTAACAGATAGTTGATTTAACACGTCAATGAGCGACATGCAGAAAATCAAGCATAGCACAACCGCCGGGAGGACCCCGGTTCACATTCATCAACACGCTTGGGATGTGAGGAAAGCTACTGCAACCCGCCACTTAGCACCCTTTCCACGGAGCACAAAATAGTAATCTCACTCACTGTGGACATTCAACAATAACAACAATGGTAATATCAGTGTCACTTAATAAACGCTATTTCAGTTAAAGTCGTGATTTACAGGGACCTAAGCACGGCGTTAATCGGGGAGTTGGTGTAAATGAGTGGTGTGAAGTGAAAAGTGGTGTGCCACAGGCCTCGGTTTTGTGACCAATTTTTGTTCTTGATTTATATAAATGATTTGGACATTGATGTGAGATCCATGATTGCAAAATTTGCTGATGACACAAAACTATGCAGTAGTGTCTCATCTAAAGCGGAAGTGGATATATTGAGGTCGGATTTAGATAAAATTCGAGAATGGTCTGTAAGCTGGCAAATGGAGTTTAATGTAGATAAATGTACAGTCATCCACATGGGTAGATCCAATATGGAACATAATTACAGAATGGGAGAAAACAATATTAGAAAGATAGATAAAGAAAGGGACCTAGAGGTTATAATAGATCATACAGGAAAGGTGAGTGAGCAAGTTAAGGTAGCAGTGAAAAAGGCAAATGCAATATTAGGTATGATAAAAAGAAATATTAAACATAGGAGCAAGGAAGTGATCGTCAAACTGTATAAAGCTTTAGTTAGACCTAGATTGGAGTACTGTGTACAGGTGTGGAGTCCTTATCATAGAGGGGACATAAACATGCTAGAAAGAATACAAAAAAGAGCGACAAAGATGATAGTGGGATTCCAGAATTACAGTTATGAGGAACGACTCAGAAAAACCGGCCTACAGTGTCTCGAAGAGAGAAGAATTCGTGGTGACTTAATACAGGTTTATAAGATGATCAGAGGAATCGATAAATTAGACTATAACAAGTTTTTTTTAAAATACAGCCACCCACAATAACACGAGGGCATAGCTACAAGCTGACTAAAGAGAGGTCCAGGTTAGATATTAGGAAATATTTTTTTAGTCAGAGAGTGGTGTCTGCTTGGAATGCATTGCCAGGGGAGGTAGTGGAGGCAGGGACAGTTAATGCATTTAAGAATAAACTGGATTCGCATAGCTTTTAGAGCAAGGTGATGTAAGTGTGACTGGTTGTATACAGACTCTGCAGGGTCTTCTAAACCAGTATAAAGACGTTAAGTTAAGTTAAATCAATCAAATCAAATGACATCTCTCCTTTCGGTACATAAACCATTGACAACATCTCGCCAGCGTACATGGTCCTGAGTTACACTTTCTGCCCCTCTACAAGTGTAATCATTTAATCTTAGCTCCTTCTGCCCCTCTACAGGTGTAATCATTTAATCTTAGCTCCTTCTCACATCCCCTTCTCCGTGTATTTTTGCGTCTACCTCTCCTTCTCTTCCCTTGAGGATTTCACGTAAGAGCCTGTCTGGTTATGTTAGACGGCGCTTTCCAAAGCGTATGCCCTATTCAGTCCCATTTTGTTCCCTTAATGTGTTGTTCCAGTGGCTGTTGGATCATTTCCCATAGGTTTTCATTGCTCTCCATTTCCTGCCACTTTATGCCCATTGTCCTTCGTTGAAATCTGTTAACCAAGAACTGTAGTCTTTGTTGTATGGTTTTAGTCGTTCTCCGTTCCATCTGACAGAACAGATTGTTGAATATTCTAACTTTGGTATGAAATGATGGTCTTTACGTCTGTATCTATATTCCCTGATGTTTCAATTGCCCTGTCCAAAATAGGTAATTATATCCCCTTCTTCTAACGACTCTCCCTCCAACATGAATGGTTCTTTGTCATAGTGTTGAGTTTAAGGAGCTTGGTTTTCTTTATTTTGAAATCCATTCACGATTTGGCTGAATGTTCTTTCCTTCTATCATGTTTCTCTTGCATTTGGATATGCCTTTGTGGCAAAAATACCAGGTCATCTGCTTAGACCTGGTCCTCCAATTGTGTCTACCAGTTCTTTTTTCCTCGATTGATGTCTTCAATGTCCACTCTATAGCTAAAACGAACAGAAAGGACAAGAACAGTCACCACAAAGCTGTCCGTTAGTGCTCCTTTGTGTCCCACTCTACTAACCTTATCTTCGTTCCTATTATGTATGAAGGTAATGTACTTCTCTGGTATCCCATAGTTTCTTGACAACTGCCATTAATACTTCGACTCACAGCGTAAAACGCCTTTTCATAATCTATAAAATTGACGTGTAAGTATAATGACCATTCAATAATTTGTTCTACTATAATGCGTAGAGCAAACATTTCTTCTTCGTACGCTGTCAGACGTCAACTTGAATTTGTTCGAAGAAAGCAGCAGTCATCCTGAGGCTGTCGACACTGCCATAAAGCTTGTCTAGTGTTCCCACTGGTGATGGCCACATGTGCTTTCTCTGGTCCTCGTATGTCGGGCAATTTGAGCAAATATATGATCTGTGTATGATCTTCTCTGGTGAAACCATGCTGGCTCCTCTCGGAGCATTTCGTCTACTTCTACTTGTAATCTGTCCAAAAGGATTCTGCTGAATATCATGCAATTCCCGTGTAATTGTTACAATCTACCAGGGCTCCCTTCTTAGATAGTTTAATTAATCAAATAACATCCTTTCCATTCTGTGGACACCCTCTTCTCTTCTCAGATATTCTTGAATAGTCCTTACCATGTATCTATGGCCTTATCTGCCATTAATAGCTTCTGGTACTACCACTTTCCCTGTTTTCGTGTTTAGATTTTGGTCCTTTGGATTTCTATCTAACTTGGTGGGTTGCAGTCCTAGATCAGTGTCTCCTCTTATGGTATGATGTTTCTTGTGGTAGACGTCTGTTTAGACTTTCTTTGAAATACTCAACCCACCGTTTCTGTTATTTCTCCGATGCCAATTATCTTGCCGTCTCTGTATTTGATTGATATGTATATAAATATTTGCCATTTTCTTTGGTAATGAGTAGAGATCTCTGCTGTATTTTCTGACACCTGACCGAACGTGTCAATTTAACGGTATTCCATTTTATTTTTCCTTATACATGTATTGATCTCTTTGTCTGTAACAGTCTGATTGCCCTTTGCTTCTGCGACTGCAACAGTTACAGGGGAATATTCCCCCCCTTCCTCCCCCACAACACCGTAGGCAAAGTGTATGCTCACATAATCCTGACCAGGTTACGAAAGCTGGCCGACAGGGTGTATTCGGAGTCTCAATCCTCCGACACCGTCGCTTGCGGGGGCTTGGTCACGAGTGCAGAGTGGAGGATGGACGAATACCAAAAGATATCATTTATGGAGAGCTGACCACAGGCAAGTGTAAAAATGGTAGACTTTCTCCGCTACAAATATGTTTGCAAGCGTGACCTGAAGGCTTTGAATATGAACACCTGCAACTGGGAGGAACTTGCCAAAGACAGACCTGCAGGCAGGGGAAGACAAGATGCGTCAAGATGCAGACTACAAACGTTTGCAGCGAAAGCTAGGGTGACATCTGACTGTTCCCATTGTCTAACGAGACTGACATGATGCCAATCATCATCAGATGCCCGGAAATATTATTTTAGTCAGAGGGTGATGATTGCTTGGAATGTATTGCCACAGTAAATACAAAAATAGAGTGTATGGGCAAATGTATTTTTAGATCAAGTAAATGTAAAAGAAACTGGTTGTATTTAGACTCTGCAGTCTTCTAAACCAGTATCTTCTTCTTCTTCGTTCAACCTCAGATCAAGGTTCCCGTTTTTCTTACATAGTTATTTGTAAAACTGTTTTATCTCCATGCAACTTTTATCTGTCTGCCTCAAAAAGGCCAGTATTGTTCTCTTTTCCTGCGTGAGCCTGCAGCTTTGTAGGATGTGTTCCACTGTCATGGCATGTTCCGCACATGTACAATTGTCATTTGTCCCAATCCTGATTTTGTTGAAAAGATGACCATTAAGTCTGCTATGCCCAGTTCTCAGTCTAAAGATGATACTTGCTCTTCTCTAGTTTAGTTAAAGTAGCTGTCCTCTTTACGGAAGTCAGGGTGTTGATAAGACCATTTTCTCATGAAGTTGACTTTAATTATGGTCTTGGCCTCATTATATGTAATGTCCAGGTCTGTTTGCTCCTCCACACTTTGCTAGTTTGTCTGCAGCTTCATTGTTTTCAACCACTTTGCTAGTTTATCTGCAGCTTCATTGTTTTCAATATTGCAGTGGGATGGGATCCACCAACCTTGAGTGTTCTACTGAAAGCGGTGTCAGGGAGAACATACATTGCTCGAGATATTCAACTTTGTGTTTGATTTAGCGTTGCTAATACTGACAAGGCATCAGTCAGGAATACTATGGTTTCTTTGTGGATATCTTTATCTTGGATTACAAGCTCAGCTGCGGCCTTCAGTGAATCTGCTTCAGCACGAAAGTTATTGGAGTATGTCCCCGCTGTTAATACTCTAGTTTTTGTATTCTCCGTTCCTCAATCTGTAATAGACCCCTCCGCCTCCATTGGATGTAGTTTTGTTAGATGAGCCATCTGTTTATACGTGTATCCATGTTTTTGGTAGGTATACTCTCCTAAGATATTCTTCTGTGATAAATTTTCTTTCGAAATCTGTCCCTTCTTCCATATTCCCTCTATGGTTTCTTCCACGGTGGTATTTGGGATGTTTGTTTAAGATCTCTAACCACTGCTTGGTTCATGATTTGGTATGCTCTTGCAAGTTCTTTTGTTTTTGATGTGTAGTGGTTTCTCTTTAATCTCCCTCTTCCCGTGCGATTTATCTTGTTATATATTGGGTGATCAGGCATTTGTTTGAAATCCTCCCCCTGCGGAATGTTTTTTTTTTTTTTTTTTAGATAGAGAGAAGATTGTGTATGTGGTTTTAGTGTCGTTTATTGCAATTTGCCATTTCTTTGACCTTGTCTTTCATTTAGGGCCTCTTGCATTTGGTTTCTTGCTACAGGTGTAGACTCTTAGGATGTCCATAGTGCCAAGTCATCTGCATATAGAGCACTGTGTACTCGTTTAGGGATTTATGTGATATCTTTGAGGAACAACATGGGTGAGAGTATTCCAACTTGTGGAACTCCTTGTTACATTTTCATCTTGTTGATGAGGTGTCCTTGGAGTTGTACTGTTGCTGATCCATTTGTACATGATGTTGGTTACACCCATTTGAGTTTTAATCCGCTCTATCAAAATCTTTTTCTAGATATATCCAGACTGCCAGTGCTTATCTGTTTTCTAGAAATGCATCTTCTATCGCCTTTGAGATATATGTCACCTGATCTTCAGTTGATCTGTTTCTATGAAAACCTGCTTGCTGGGGGATAAGTAAATTTTGTGATTCCATATGCCAGATTATTCTAGTGTTAGCCATTTGTTCCATTAGATACCACCATCTGAGTAGACTAATATGTATGTAACTGCCTGGCTTTATGTTGTCCCTCCCATGTGAAGACAGTTCCTTGTTACCAGCTTGTGTAAAGATGAGTAGCAGTTTATTCTTTGCTACTACTCCCTTGCTAGAGAGCATTTCATTAGTGATGCCATCCTTTTCTGGAGTTTCCTCTTCTAGAGTTTATTAATGGCTGACTCCAGTTCTGTCTTGATGCTATTTACTATCAGATGTTCATCAGATACTAGCATTGAGAGGCTCCCTTTGTTTATTTCTTTCTTAATGTACCTTTTCATGTCTGTGGAGATTTTGTTTCTGCATAATTTTGGATTAGAACATCTGCTGCTTTTTTCCCGGTTAATACCTTTCCTTCATTTTTAATTGTTGGCTTGTAGCTGTTTTTGTCACTCAAGGCATTTGCTGTTTTCCATAGCTTCTTGCACGCTCTCTCTCTCTATCAAAGTTGAGGGTTTCTGTATGCTCATGCCAGCTTTTCGTGCATACTTGGTTGATCGTTTTCATATATCTTGCTGCAGCTGCCTTGAGTGGGTTGTTGCTTTCTTGAATTTCGCTCTTTGTCTTGTCTGTTAGTTGAAGTTTCATCTGGTGTGTTTCAGGTGACCAATACGGTTTGTAGCTTTCTGGCACCTATTGGGATTTTCTTCATTGCTGCTTTTAAAAGGCCTTTTTTGAATTTGTCCACCATCTTATCTACTTTCATATGGTGGATGTTGATGGACTGGCAGCAGAGATCTGTACATGTGGTGGATGTTGATGGACTGGCAGCAGAGATCTGTACATGTGGTGGATGTTGATGGACTGGCAGCAGAGATCTGTACATGTGGTGGATGTTGATGGACTGGCAGCAGAGATCTGTACATGTGGTGGCTGTTGATGGACTGGCAGCAGAGATCTGTACATGTGGCAAACTTCTGCCAGTCTGCTTTCTTGAGCAGTGGCTTGCGGTCTGATGGAATGTTTCCCAGGTTTATTGTAAGTTTGATGGGTCTGTGGTCTGATGGAATGTTTCCCAGGTTTATTGTAAGTTTGATGGGTCTGTGGTCTGATGGAATGTTTCCCAGGTCTGTGGTCACTTTCTTTTAGAGGTGCAAGTACTGTTCTTTTGAATTTTTGGCTTAGGTCGCCGGTGGTAAAAGCAAGGTCAGGGGATGATGTTGATCATCTTGAATAGAACGTTGGAGGCTCGTCTGGGAGGTTGCAAAATCTGTGATTGAAATTAAGATGTGTTTCCTAGATGATGGCAATATGTATTCCTTCATCAAATAGTCACTGTTGTGTACATTGCCTTTGCTTTTGGTGTGATTCATTAGTTGTTTTCATTTGTCCTTGACAAAGGACTTGTCTGTAGCATGGGTTTAATTTTGTTTTATACAAAAATATTTATTGCACTATTCAATGTTCTTTGTGAGTTATTTGGTAGACATTAAAGAAAAACTAGTTTTAAACTAACAGCTTCAAGAAGATAATATTACTCTTGTTGATTTACAAGTAAAAATGCTTGGATTTTTGTTACATTTCAATGCTTGTTCATTTCTTCAAAGAAACATATTCAGTTACATTGATCAATGAAGCATGTGGCAGCTGATGCACTTGAAAATGAGTTTAATCTTAGATTTTCTGATTTAAAAGAACTAATGAATTTCATCTTTGCTGACCGGTCATTGCAAGTTGATGTATCTGAAATTACCACGCAGCATCATGACAAGGTTCTGAATCACACAACGATGAGTCAGTTCAAATGTTATTTCAAGTAAAAGGATACATGAGGTGGGTGTGTGAGTAGGCATATTCAAACAACCAGATTTGTCTGCTTTGGCCACTTTATATTTTGGTGAATGTGGCTGTACTGTCATAAGTAATCTACAGAAAACAAAATAAATACATATAACAAAGCAGAGGAGAATTATTGTTGTTTAATGCCCACAATGAGTAAGTTTACTCTTGTGCACCGTGAAATGGGCGTTAAGTGGCGGGCTGTAGTAGCTTTCCTTAGATCACGAACGTGCTGATGAGAGTGGACACGGTCCTCCAGGTATTTGTGCTATGCTTGGCTTCATCTGGGTGACGCTCACTACTACGGGGATTACATCGATCCACATTTATTAGCTGAACTGCCTTGAAAACAGCCTGTTTGCAGGGAATGTTATATGGAAGAGAGAAAGTGGTCTTGGTCAGTATATTGTGCCTGACTCTGAAGCGTCATCCTTGCCAGTAAGTTGTGCCTGACTGGACTAGCGTCTCAAGTTTCCCGCATGGAGATTTGAGAATGAAGCTAACTAAATGAGTGCCCAGTATTATAGCTATCTGTAGTATACACTGAGTACAAGGAAATGGCTGAATTGAAATTCTTAAAGTGGATGCATTGAAGTTTGAATTTGATGAGTCATCAAAATATATTAGAATATTTTTTTTTCTCCATCTAAAATCATGTCAGTGAACAAACTTTTCTCTAGTTTTGGAATAACTTTGAGCAATAATTAAACTAAAACAGAAAATGGTTGCCGTCACATGTCCTAAATGTTCAGTTATACTTTTATCTTTCTAACTACCATGTAAGGAGAGTTTGTTGCTATGCAACAATGGCAGATGTTAGTGTTGTGTGATTGATTTCCTGTCAGTTGATTTTGTTGCTATTGAGCTGAAAAGGTTTAACTGCCATGAGCCACTCACAGGGTCAGAGAAATTAATCTAGGATGGCCATCAGCTGCCTTCAACATAAAAACAATTTTAGATATAAAACAAACACAAAATATATTGAAGAAAATTCAGATTTGGTCCAAGATTTTAATTTGCAACAGGTTGTGTCATTATTGAAACAACTAACATAAAGATCTCGACAAAAAGACTGGATCAACAGTATATTCATGCGAGTGCTCAAGAGAGAAAGATCACGATGGGTGAGATGAGATGCCTCCAAAAAACCATCAACATAACTAGGATAGACAGAATGTGCAATGCAGAAGTGCGAAACATAGCTGAAGCAAGACCCTGCACTGAATATATAATGAAGAGAGGATCAAGTGGTTCAGCCACCTAATGAGAATACAACCTGACCAACTATCCCTGTGTGCCTATAGTGCATGACGATTGGGTTTTTGCAAAAATGACAGACAAAATTTTATTGTACAGAAAATGTTGCTGATATTCAAAATCATTATGGGATGACGGCTACTTCCGTCAAGTGTCTAGCCCTGGACAGAAATATTCGGCTACCAATGACCCTCACTGCACAAGTAGGTAAGACAAGACAAACGTCTCTAAAAAAATGGATAATTGTTTGAAAATAAATTGATATTGTAGCCTTATAGCCCCACTTTCCACTATAGTTACCATGCTGTGTTAAATGGTTTACCACGACAATTATCAGGGTGATGATAACACTTGTAAGCTTTGACTAACTGCTTAACAGGTTACAAGCATTTTCCAATAGTTGGTTCATAGGCTTGTTGTAAACAAAGGCAGTGTGAACTCTCAACCACCTGGTAGCAGTGTTAAGAATTTGTTAAAGGCCAACAACGCATGAGCTTTAATAACATCGTGTATGCATGATCAAAACATATGGGATACTGGAGAGCATGCTGCATAGAAATTTTGACAGCATGCTGCATAGAAATTTTGACAGCAACAGTAATGAAGAAGAGAGTGGTTGCTAAACAAGGTGAGGTTGAGGTAAAGCAGGAAGTAAAGCAAGGTCTGTTGATGTTATTGTTAGATCTACAACAACTGCTAGTCACAGAAATGTTAGGTAAAGCAGGAAGTAAAGCAAGGTCTGTTGATGTTATTGTTAGATCTACAACAACTGCTAGTCACAGGAATGTTAGGTAAAGCAGGAAGTAAAGCAAGGTCTGTTGATGTTATTGTTAGATCTACAACAACTGCTAGTCACAGAAATGTTAGGTAAAGCAGGAAGTAAAGCAACGTCTGTTGATGTTACTGTTAGATCTACAAGAACTGCTAGTCACAGGAATGTTAAAGTTCCTGTGCCAGCAGAGGCATGCCAACCAAAGTGGATTCAAGTTGCAGAGGGCAGATGCAGAACACATTTTGCAGATCTGGAGGTGTACCAGATTTGTCCTTGTCCGCATATAAGCGTTTAATTAAAATGTATTTTCAACATTAGTAAATTTTACTAGAACTCCACATTAAAATCCAGAATTTCTTATGTCTATTGATGAACTTCTCTTGAAGCATGCCTGACTTGACAAGGATGGTGGTATATTCATTCATTCTCCCACATATGATGGCCTATTCAATGCCCAGAGGCTGAAAGCCAAGACCAAAATAAACAGGGTGCTGATCAGAGAACTTCTCTATGCGGAGGAACTGCAGAGCTTACTGTCTGCATTTTCTGATGCCTTTTGTGAGTTTGGATTAATAATCAGCAAAAAGAAAACACATGTTATGGTCCAGGGTGCTAACAAGGCACCAGTAATCTCCATTGATGATGAGAAACTCGATGTAGTAGATCACTTTACATACCTGTGATTCTCAGTCAAGAATAGAGTATCCTTGGACCAAGAGATCAAAATCAGGACAAGCAAGACAGCAACAACAATGATCAGATTAACAAACAGGGTTTGGGAACAAACAAGAAGCTCACTGTTAAAACAAAAACATTTGTTTACCTGTGTCCTCAGCACCTTCTTTATGACAGTGAGACATGGTCTACCTACATGTACCAGGAGAGGTGGCTAAACAGCTATCACATGAGGTTTCTGCACAGAATTAACCTGCAGCACGCCCCAGTCCAGATCATCTTGACACACTCGGCCTACAAAAACATTTGTTTACCTGTGTCCTCAGCACCTTCTTTATGACAGTGAGACATGGTCTACAGCTATCACATGAGGTGTCTGCACAGAATTAACCTGCAGCACGCCCCAGTCCAGATCATCTTGACACACTCGGCCTACAAAAACATTTGTTTACCTGTGTCCTCAGCACCTTCTTTATGACAGTGAGACATGGTCTACAGCTATCGCATGAGGTGTCTGCACAGAATTAACCTGCAGCACGCCCCAGTCCAGATCATCTTGACACACTCGGCCTACAAAAACATTTGTTTACCTGTGTCCTCAGCACCTTCTTTATGACAGTGAGACATGGTCTACAGCTATCGCATGAGGTGTCTGCACAGAATTAACCTGCAGCACGCCCCAGTCCAGATCATCTTGACACACTCGGCCTACAAAAACATTTGTTTACCTGTGTCCTCAGTACCCTTCTTTATGACAGTGAGACATGGTCTACAGCTATCACATGAGGTGTCTGCACAGAATTAACCTGCAGCACGCCCCAGTCCAGATCATCTTGACACACTCGGCCTACAAAAACATTTGTTTACCTGTGTCCTCAGCACCTTCTTTATGACAGTGAGACATGGTCTACAGCTATCGCATGAGGTGTCTGCACAGAATTAATGGCATTGGGTGGCAAGACAAGATCACCAACGCGGAGGAGTTGGAGAGAACAGGCACTGCTACAATTTTGTCCATGCTTGGTCTACGAAGGCTCCGATGGCTGGGACACACTTGGAGGATGGATGATGGCAGAATACCAAAATATCTTCTCTATGGGGAATGACAGTTAGGGAAAAGGTCTTTGGTACTGGTACAAGGATGTATGCAAGTGGGACATGATGAGGGCATTGATTTGTAATCATGGGAACAGGATGCCATGAATTGTGTCACATGGAGCAGCAGGATTAAGCATGGAATACAGACAAATGAGATACTGATTGTGGATAGGCTAAAGACTCAGCATTTAAAAAGACTATGCGATGCTGCTGACTTTCTTAGCAGACATTGTGAAAGACACTTCTATGTGCTCGGATTGGTCTTATGAGTCACATTCGTTATCGCCATGAACTGTAGCCACATCATTTTTTTCAAAGCACAATTACTATCGACTGATAAGACGGAAAGAGCCAATGATGATTACAATGATGAATTCACTGGCTCTAGAGATCACTACTCACTATCTGAAGTGCTGTACATAGTGGATATTTTTTGTCCCGAGCAGAATATCAGTTCACAATTCTGTCTTCTTTTTGTCGTATCGTCTGATGAATGCTTGTACATCAAACTTGCGCTTGCATCCTTCATAATTCATGTATCGGATTTTTCCAAATACTGCTCGTTCTGGCCATCCTTGGTCATGAATACCACAAATAGACCACATACAACCTAGACACACAAAAAGAAGAATGTCACATTCAGTATTAAAGACAACCAGTAGTACTAATAAATACAGTAATGTCATCATTGAAATGATATTCATTCTGTCGTTTAAATAGAACAAAAAATATTAACCCATTCAATCCCAGAACGGACGCTATCGACTCGCTCCCAGAACGGCCGCCGTGGATATACTGATTTAAATATTTTTTTCTTACGTTTTACCTGTGAATAGACACGCTAAATTTAGCCTTCACTTGACTACCGGTAATGGCGGCTCCCATTGCAGTTTACATATCGTTTCTATCACGTATGGTGATCGAGCCGTGATTTTTTAAAAATGACCTTCAATTTTCTTCAAAACTTGGTGCGAACTGAAGATACTTATGAGAAGAGAATGAGAACGAATCGGACGTTGATGAGGAATACTTTCAAGACTAAGAAGATGAAAGTAGCGACACTGGCCTCGGTAGTAATGACGAATTATCGGTAGAAGACGGTGACAAAGTGACCCGCCCCACAGGCAGGCCCTAGTGGTGATAGAGAATGTTCAAAGCAACAGAGTAATATCATTATTGAAGGATTTAGTGAGGGAACAGGTCCTGCAAATGACATAGATCCAGATTACTCTGCTTTTGATTACCTTTCACTTTCATCATTTCTACTTCAGACCTTTTTTGAGTACTGGGTAGAGCAAACCAAACCAACGCATATGCCTGCATCAGAATTTTAGGCGGAAAAGATCCTTGAGGAATTAAAATTTGGTGTGCCGCAGATCCTCATACTAGATACCTCTATAACTTTGAGGTGCATATTGAAAAGTCAAACACTGGGCAAGAAGAGGAAAGATGTACTAGTTGCAATGAACCAAGGGAGCCAAAAGAGATTGCTTATCGCTTGAACATTTAGTAGCAAAATTGACAAGAGTGAAACAGACATTTTATATTGACACACAAAAAATTATGCCTATTACCAGTTGAACAGAAGAGAGCAGGTCGTGGTCTTCAGACTCCGCACAGGCCATAATAGACTGAGGTACCACCCATTCAATAAACTGAAGATAGGTGGCACTGACAAATGCACTTGTGGTACCGGGAAAATGACCGCTGAACATCTGCTGCAAAACTGCCCGACATACGAGGACCAGAGAAAGCACATGTGGCCATCACCAGTGGCAACACTGGACAAGCTCTATAGCAGTGTCGACAGCCTCAGGATGACCGCTGCTTTCTTCAAAAAAATACAGGTTGACGTTTGACAGCGTACGAAGAAGAAGATATTGACCTTTGTTTTCTTCCCTTGTTTAATTTTTTGCATCCAACGTACATGACACTCACAAAATAAACATGTGCATAGAAGAGTACCTCTTCCATTTATCTGTAAACTGGAGTTTGAATCATACAAATAAATTAAAAATTGTATTTGTTTTTAATTTTATTGCGCAAGCACGTCTAATTTTTGCAGAGTTATTCCCCTTGCCCTGGTAATTCAGTTGTGAGTTTTTCTGATCAGCTGAGATTGAATGGGTTAAACAACACTAATAAACATAATGTAGTTATAGTTCATGATTCAATATGGGAGTAGAACTGATCAATCAATCAAAACCTTTTCAACTAACTGCATAGCAATATGTCTTCAAGAAAGACATGCCAAGTGCTTATGCCTTGAGAAAACCACTCCTTGTTCTTTCAACTTCCCTGTTTCCTTAAATCTTGTCTTGATCTCCCGTATCCCTGGTGTTTTAGTATGCAGCAATTTATCTTGTCCTGGAGCTTTCAGAACAGAGAATGTCTTGTAATTCTATCAGCTAGCTTCTTTAACATGTGTCCTATCCAATGAAAGTCTTCTCATTTCCTATTCCACTGTTGTCTGGTTCATTCCAGTGAACTTATACCATTTTAATCCTTCTATTTGATGCAAGCCCCCATTTATTAAAGTCAGTATCTTATTGGTAGTTTTGTTACTGTTCGTGTGTGTTCTCCATGTTTCACATCTATACAATAGGATGGACGTTACATTGGAATTCAGATTTACATTTTTGTAACTCATACCAACTGCCTTGAAAGTTTCTCTTGCCTTCTCTATTCTTGTTTTGATACCTTTACCTCTAACATTGTCTATTTTGTTACCAAGATATATGAAGTATTCCACAGTGCAGGATTATGTTTCTTAGATCAATCTGATTCTCTTTTGGTGCATTTATTCTCATATCTGTTCTCTCTCTGTATTCTCAGTCTTAGTTTCTGTGACCTCTCATCTAGCATATTTATTTTATTTTGTACCTGATTATGATTGTGGATGAGAAGAGCCAAGTCATCCGCACAATCCAGTAGAAATGTTGGTTCTTACTTTACTTTCCATTTCTGGCAACCTCACAAAGTATTGAACCAGGGATCAACTGCCCTGGAAGTTCTTTTATTTGCTGCCATGAGATTCACTGAAGTACATGGTTCTTACATTCTTGGACGAATACACAGATAGTTGGGGTCTTGGATGGCTCCGCATTCGCAGACATTATCATTGACGCCATTTTTCGGTGCAGTTTTATGTTTCTGAACTGTACAGTTTGAAGGAAACTCCCTTGATTTCAGTTGTCTCTTTGATCACAGGACTGCTTTTTCCTTTCGACTTCTGACGCAACACATCTCCTGATTTATGGTGGTGTGATGCCAGCGATTGCATAAACTTTTCCCATTGACGTTAGCTTAAGACACCCTGTTACAATGTGACATGCATACCTCATTTACTGCTACATCAATGTGTCTCGTGTGTGCTGACTCGCTCTATACTGCAGCAGAAATACACAATATGAGGGCTGATGTATGCAACACCGTTAGTGATGCTCCCCATGCCATGTTTGTTAGCCTACGCAGTATGTTATTTCTTGCACTAGGTTTTTGTTTCAATACCTTACAGTGTTCCTTGTGCAATCTGTTTATTTCCTAGGTACTTTGGTGTATTGTTATGTTCAAGTTCCTGCTAACAAATCTGGATTTTCTTTCTCGTCGCTTCTCTGTTCTTCAAGTGAAATGCACAAACCTGAGTTTTCCTGGTGTTAATTATGAGATTGGTTATCCTCATAGTATTTGGCCAATATGTCAAGGGCTTTAGAGAGTTTCAACTCACTTCATTATAACATTTTCCCTGAGCAGCAACCGCTGTGTTGTATGCATATATGAATTGTCTAGTGCCTGGACCCCTCGGTTGATCATTGATGTAAATGCTTTATAGTGTAGGTGTCAGAAAGATACCTTGCACCAGAACATTTTTTGGGTTCCTCTAGCAACTACTTTTGTTTTGCAATGTCACGTAAAATCATCTATTCTGTTTGCAATGTCACGTAAAATCATCTATTCTGTTTGCAATGTCACGTAAAATCATCTATTCTGTTTGCAATGTCATGTAAAATCATCTATTCTGCAGTAGACATTTAACTACCTGGGTCAGGCGCCAATCATTTGTGACCATGTATATATTATTTAGAAGTAGAGATGAGCACGTGGCCGAATGGTTTCGAGGCCTGCCTGCAGACAAGGAGGGCAGTGGTTCGAATCCCCGATATGGCATATGTTGTTTTTCTGTTGGGGGTGAAATAAACAAACATAGCCAGTACACGACATGGCGACAGCACTGGCGAAGCAGCCTGTAGTCCTCAGCCTTCTAAACCCCTCGACTACCCCAGCAATGGGGTCATTTAACACAGTTTTTACACATTTTTGTATATAGAAGTAGGCGGTGATTTACCACATTGTATGCCGCTGTGAGGTCAATAAAAGCTACCCCTGTCACCTGCTTAGACTCGTACCCATTCTCAACATGTTGAGTTAGGATAAAGACTTGACGGCAGCATAATTTCTGGGCCTAAATCCTGCTTGCTCTGGAATCAGTTTATTAATGCTTCATATTCGGACCAGAATCAATTTCTCGAACACTTTATAGAAGCGACATAATGGCACAGATTTTTAGCATGTAATGGAATTTTCTCTGGTTTAAACAGTGCAGCAACTTTGGCTTTCCTCCATCTTTTTTGGTATTTACAGATCTATTACACATGAGTTCATTAAACATCCGTGATTGTGTGCCCTTATTTTTACTAACGTATTATTTTACTTTCTTACATAATTGATAGAATTTCTCTGTTCTCTTCAATTTCCTCGCACCGGTCTATCCACCATATTCCTCATGCCATTTTACATTCTTAATCTAAATCATTCTTGATATTTCCTAAACTTAGCAATGCCATGCTCTGTATTACTGTTCTTCCATTTGCGTCTTTTCCATATTTTGCTTAGCATCTTCGTACCCAATTCTGGCACTGTTGATTTATATCTTCAGTGACATGTTTTTTTCCCTGAAGCCTCATTCACTGAGTTTTGGAAGTTTACTCTTTTCTCTCCCCTCTTCCCAACTATGTCCATCTCAAAACCCATGCCAACAATTACATTCCAATCTCCCATTATCACATTATCTACGGCCTCTGTTGTGTTCAGTATTTGCTCTAGAGTACTATACAAGTGTTCTTTCTACCTCCTATTCAGCGTGTGCTGATGAGTCCACTGGAAGCGAAGCCATTCTTAGAGTCACAAATCTGTGATTGTGTATGGTCATCTTTCCATGCAAATGTTGACTGTGTTTATCTGATATGCAAGCTACTCCTCCTCCTCCTCCTCCTCCTCCTCGACACTTACTGAGTGAATCACATGCTGTAACGGTCATCTAATTATCTTTTAGCACCTCCTCTATATTATCATCAATTCTATCCATTTTTTTTGGGCAAAGAAATTATTGAAGATATGTGTTCCTCTATATATACACCCACACAATGTGGATTCCGATCTGGAAGATCAACAATCGACATGATCTTCTCTCTACGACAGCTAAAAAAAAAATCACGCAAGCAGAATAAGCCTTTTTATGTCGCTTTCATCGACGTGACAAAAGCATTCGATTTCGTTAGCACGGCTGGACTATCAAAAATAGGCTGTCCTAACATACTGCTCCAGCCTATACTGTCATTTCATGAGGATATGGAAGGAACAGTCTAATTCTATGGTAATACATCACCTTCATTTAATATTCAATGTGGTGATAAAGAAGACTGTGTCCTGGCCCCAATACTATTCGGAATCTTCTTTGTGCTGCTACTGAAGCACACATTTGATAATACAACAGAAAGTAATTGCCTTCACACTAGATCAGATGGCCATCTGTTTAATTTTGCGAGACTCAAAGCTAAAACCAAGATGAGGAAAGTTACTGTCAGGGACTTGTTATTTGCTGATGACGATACAATTGTCACCCACAATCTGCAAGAACTCCAGAGACTCATAGATCACTTCACCCAGGTGTGCAAAGATTTCGGCCTCACAATGACCTGAATAAAATAAATGTGCTGGGACAAGATGTAGGTACCATCCCAATCACCACATATAATTATGTGCATGTGTGCGTTTTTTTGTTGTTCTGTTCAATTTCTATCATCATATCCTTTGTTCTCATTAATTAATGGGCCTCACGTTTTATTGTTGCTATCTTATTAACTGCATCAATTCTTGTTTTTGTTTGGCAATTTACCTAGGTGAACCTCATAACAAATTCTGAGGAAAAAAAAGTCTAAGCTGTCTAAAAACCATTTAACAATAATATTGGTCATAGTGCTCTTAACCCAATCGTATGATTGGAAGGTGCAAAACATGCAAGGAGAGCAAGTAATAGTAAAATACTCTCCATACATAAGCCTACATTGCTGAGGTAGGAGAGCTTGCATGTCCCAATAATTCCCGTACCTATGCTGGGGGAGTTTTACTCTTGACAGGGTCACCCAAGCCGGACAGGTCCTTGGAGAGGGAGGGAGACAAAAGGGCTGAGGAGCAGGTGAAGCCCTATAGGTGCAGCTGCAGAATTCACTGATGAGTGGTATACTCTGGGCTGTACCAATCCAACCCCACTTCATGGGTTAAATGCATCCTTGTCTGGTTCTTTACTTGTTATCCTCTATCAGTTATCCCTATGGATATATGGGGCATGAGTATCCATGACTTATCAGATCTGACACCATGCTACACTAGAACCCAGTAGATGATGTACTATATAGTGAGGTTATTATTCTTAAAAACGTTAGCAGTAAGCCATCTGTACAGATGGGTCTTCTATTGGACATACCAGCAACAACAAAAATAAAAGAAAAAAAGCTAAAGGGCAGGAGCCCCAGGCCGGTGGATCAATAACCAACCAACATATTCAACGCACTTTCCTGACTCTGTGTTTGAGTGCACCACACATTAGCAAAGATAAAACATACAATATAAATAATCAGTGGCAGAATATAAAAGAAGCGTAAAAGAGGCAGCAGAGACAACATTGGGTAACAAGAAAGCAGAATACAAGAAACCGTGGGTATCGTCTGAAATGCTAAACAAAATGGAGGACAGACGCAAATATAAAAACATTAATGTAGAGCAGGGCATTGCTACATATAAGCACGCCAAGAATGAACTAGATCAAGGATGCAAGATGGCACGAGAAATATGGTGGATAAACCAATGCAAGGAAATTTAAGATCTGGAGAGAACAGGGAAATTTAATCAAGCCCATAAGAAAGTAAAACAATCGTTTCGTAAACTTAAGGGCAGACAATCACGGATGACTAATGATAAGAATGGGAAACAAATAACAGACCCAGAAAAACAAAAAAAGTGAGATGGGTCAACCAGATGATGATGATAAACATACCAACATAGCCATTGGGGTCTCTTCCGTCAAGGTTATATTTGTCATTAAGGTAGATAGCTTCTGCAAGTGCCACTTCTGGAGACTCAGTCCACTCCAAAATTTTCTTGGCCCAGTACATACGAAGGAAACCATGCATTTTACCCTCTCTTATCATTTGAATCTGTGTAAATAAATAGTCACAGTCAGAGAAAAAACAATATTAACATTAAATTTGAATGTGTAATTCAATAAATTAGACTATAACAAGTTTTTCAAAATAGAGTCCAGATTAGATACCAAGAAATATTTTATAGTAAGAGAGTGGTGAATGCTTGAAATGCATTACCACAGGAAATAGTGAGTGAATGCAGGGTTAATTAATGCATTCTTCTTCTTCTTCGTACGCTGTCAGACGTCAACCTGTATTTTTTCGAAGAAAGCAGCGGTCATCCTGAGGCTGTCGACACTGCCATAGAGCTTGTCTAGTGTTGCCACTGCTGATGGCCGCATGTGCTTTCTCTGGTCCTCGTATGTCGGGCAGTTTTGCAGCAGATGTTCAGCGGTCATTTTCCCGGTACCACAAGTGCATTCGTCAGTGCCACCTATCTTCAGTTTATTGAATAGGTGGTACCTCAGTCTGTTGTGGCTTGTGCGGAGTCTGAACACCACGACCTGCTTTCTTCTGTTCAACTGGTAATAGGCATCGTTTTTTGTGTAGCCAGTATGTTCTGTTTCCCATTTGGCCATGTATCTGGCCCTAATTAGCCTTTTGGACTCTTCGTAGGTAATCCTAGAATCTGGTTGTGGTAGTCTTGCACCTTCTTTTGCTAGTCTGTCTGCCTCCTCGTTGCCTTGGATGTTACAGTGAGATGGAACCCACTGTACCACTACTCTTTTTGGTGCGGACTGCTGGCATAGTTGACAGAGTACTGCTCTTAAATCATTAAGTTCAGTATTTTTCTGGCTTTTTAGTGCTGTGACTACGGCCAATGCATCTGTAAATAGGACTATCTGGCTTTCATTGCTTTCGCCTGTGAGCATTGCTTCTACTGCAGCCCTCAGTGCCTCTGCCTCCGCTCTGAAATTGCTTGAGAATTTTCCAGTTGCCAATGACAGTGTTATTTTTCTACCATTTGGTAGGCTCAGGAATAGCCCTGCCCCTCCGTTCTGTGTTGTGTTTGTTACAGAACCGTCAGTGTATGCATGGGTCCATTCCATGCTTGGGTAGTTTTCCGTTATGTACCTCAGTGTTATGTCTCTTCTTTCTTTTTCAGTCTGGCTATTCTTGTTTCCAATACCTGGTATATTTTCTACCACCTCCGGGATGATATGCTGCTTCCAGGTAGGTTTGCGTACAGTGGGGATGGGCTTTGGTATTGTTACGGTGTTCATAGGGTCTTTGCTCATCTTTACTTCGGCTATTTCTGCAAAGTTTCTCCGCTTTAGTTTCACATTTCCAAATCTATTTAGTCTCTGATGCATTGGGTGGTCTGTCAGTCTTCTGAATTTCTCTGCTTGCTGCTGGGCTTTGCAGTCTCTTCTGTCGGTCATGGATTGCAGATTTGTAATCTTTTCAAGTTCTACAATTGGCGTTGACTTCATGCCTCCTGTTATAACTCTCATGGCTTGCTTTTGAAGTTTGCTAATTTCATCAAAGTTCGCCTTTGCTGCTGTTGTCCATGCCGCAATGCCATACTCGAGGACTGGTCTCACTCTTCCAGTGTACAAATAATCTGTTTGCTTAAATACATTTACATGTGATCAAACCAAATCAAATAATCTGTTTGCTTAAATACATTTATGTGATCAAACCAAATCAAATAATCTGTTTGCTTAAATACATTTTTATGTATTATGTGAATCTCAATTACATAAATATGTAATTCTTCAATGGTTTACATAGTCTTCATTTAAAAAAAAAAAGGTTATTACTGTTAGCAGAAATGTTATAACTAATATGAAATCAGCAGTCAGAGTATGCATTAATACTGACCTGTGCTGCATTCCACAAGTTATCGTGAGTCTTTCCTTGTTCTAGTTGTTCTCGACTGTACAAGTATGGGCGCTTGTCATTTCTGTGCAACTCTAAACTATTTTTGGCCCAGTCATAACATCCTGAAAAATTATATATATTTATGTTTTAAATATAGCAATCTTTAAAAAAACAACTCAGCTCCATAATAAGCTCCACAAAACATTCAAACAAGAAAGCTAACACATGTACACACTTATCTATTCTCACAATAACAAAACTAAGAGACACAAACTGTTATAAGCATTTCACATGAAAGCACTTACCATGTAAACACACATTTATATGCAAGTTTTAGCAGTCATTCAGAAAGAGGGGTTCAAAGAGACAGGGTACTAGAGAAGAAGTTAAGTACTAGCAAATAGATAACAACTTGCAGTTTATCAACCAGGTAGAAAGAAGATCAGCCAGCCAACCTTTTATTCAAGACATTGACAAACATCTACTCCAGACCTAGTTTTTACAAAATTTAAAACATCAAATACACAGAACAAGAACTACGAGAAAGTGACCATAAACCAATTAGATTGGCCACGATGGAACTATAAAAAGACAAACTGGTAACAGAAGTATTGCATGAACATCAGCAGATGACATAAAAAAGTTGAAGAAATGGTTTACTTCTTCTTCTCCATTTGTTCTCAAACTCCTGCAAGCACCAAGATGTAGTCCAGTCATAACATTGTATCATGGTTTACAGCTTGACTCTGATATTTGCACCTTTCGGTCTGACACATCTGACTTCAGCAGGCATAGCCCTGAAACGGGCTTTGAATGCACTTAGATGTAGTCCAGAGAACGGAATGCGTTGTATCATAGTTTACAGCTTGACTCTGATATTTGCACCTTTTGGTCTGACACATCCGATTTCAGCAGGCATTTTTGGGTACCGGGTTAAGTCTTCCCTCTACAATCCCTTCTCCTTAGCCATTCTGTTCTATTGCAGCCTGTTATCCAGGATCTCTATGTGGAGATGTACAAGGGTCTTGGCAGATTTGGTTCTCTGGCAGTCAACTTTGAGTCGCTGCAGCTTATGTACTGCTCAGTATCTTGATCCCGAAATTGTGCACAAGTTTAAAAGAACAATAACTGATAGCAGCAAAAGGAATCTTTTTCTTCATTCATCCTGGTCTCTCTTACAAAGGACACAGTTGTTTGTATCGCTGTGTTATCTCAGAGAAATACAATGGGGCATGGAGGGCCAGACAGAGACAATATTTTGTACTCATTCTTTGAAAAAAAAACAGACAACACTGCTCTCTCATACCTTTCAATGAGTCATATTTGTCATTGTAGAAGCAGAAGTTATCTGCTAATTCCTTCCTAATGACCGTCTCCTCAATGAAAGCACTTACACTCTCACTAAATTTGGCACGGTACATCTTCACTGCCAAAATACATCGCTGGGCAGATAACTGACCTGTAAAACATGCAATTAATTACCAAAAATGTGCTAAATAGCAATATAAAGATATTTTCAAAATAAATTTTAAAAGAAAATAGAAATGGTATTTTATTCAGATGTGCACGTATTTTTGCTTCTTACCTCAATGGACCACAGGCATGGCATTCTCACTCACAAGATTAGTGTGGCACAAGCTAACAGCAGCCATGCTGGCTGCTTGCATCAGTGTAAGCGAATCATAGCTGACCAAGACCCTATTCCACCTCCTTGTGGGCAGGCCCAGGAAACAAGCTGCACTAGTCACTAGTGTAGTCTGGTCAAGGGATTGCAGTTGGAAGACAAAACCCAGTACTCAGAAAAGCCAACTGAAATTTGATGTATCAGTCTGAAAAGTGCAGATATCGCAGCCTGCTATGTATTACAGCACAATGTCCTTTTCAGGACGGACGCCAATGAAAAAGATTAGATTGAAGGTGCTCAGTGTCATGTAGAGGTCATTCAGTGTCATGTAGAGGTCATTCAGTGTCATGTAGAGGTCATGGAACAAAAATTAAAAGCAGAAAGAACCCAACGCTACTTTTTTTAATGAGAAGAATGAGAGATAGATATAATGATGTACATTTAGAGTAGAGTGATCGCCAGCTACTGGAAGAAGAACAACTGAAGGACCATGATGAAGATTTTGATTGACTGAATGGATTGCCAAAAAAATATACAATTTGACGAAGAAGAGAAAAATAAAAATACAGTAAAACTAGATGCCAACAGCAACCGATGCACAGATAAGGTTTTGCGCAGATTAACCTTTCCCATTCATTTTTCACTGCTGTGGCATTATTTTTCATGACGCTGTGTCGTTTAACTATTGTTGCTACTTTTAGAGCCTGTAACATTTTTATTTGATGGTCTATTGATATGATTTGTTTGTGAGTAGAGAAATAAATGAATAAAGAATTTGTTGGTGTTATTGTTTTTGTTGTGTGTGTGTTAGTTTTTGAGATTTAAAAAAATTAAGGTGATAATGTTGAAAAACGGTACACTTAGACTCTTCCATTTCTAGTGTACGTTGGTTGAAAATAAAAAATATCAAACAAATCGCTGACACCGGATTACTGATGTTTGCCGAAATATCTAGATAAGGAAAAGGACCTAGGTTTTATAATAGAGCATACAAGTAAAGTAAGTGAGCAAGTTCAGGTAGCAGTAAATAAGGCAAATGTTAGGTACGATAAAAAGAAATATTAACCCATTCAATCCCAGCCCGGTCAGCGACGGCCGTCGTGGATATACTTATTTTAATTATTATTCCTTACGTTTTACCTGCTAATAGACACACTAAATTTAGCCTTCACGTGACTACCGGTAATGGCGGCTCCCATTACAGTTTACAGATCTTTTCTATCACGTATGGTGTCCAAACCGGGATTTTTAAAAAATGATCTTCAATTTTCTTCAAAACTTGGTGCGAACTGAAGATACTTATGAGTCAATAGTGGTTGCGAATTTGTTGATGGAGTTGAAGAGAATGAGAACGAATTGGACGTTGATGAGGAATACGTTCAGGACTTAGAAGATGAAGTAGCGACATTGGCCTCGGTAGAGATGACGAATTATCGATAGAAGACAGTGACAACGTGACCCGCCCCACAGGCAGGCCCTAGTGGTGATAGAGAATGGTCAAAGCAACGGCGTAATATCATTATTGAAAGATTTAGTGAGGGAACAGGTCCTGAAGATTACATAGATCCAGATCAAGATTACTCTGCTTTTGATTACCTTTCACTTTCATTATTTCTACTTCAGACCTTTTTTGAGTACTTGGCAGAACAAACCAATGCATCAGAATTTTAGGGAATTAAAATTTGGTGTGCCGCAGATCCTCATACTAGATATCTCTATAATTTTGAGGTGTATACTGGAAAGTCAGACATTGGACAAGAAGATGAAAGATATTCTAATTGCAATGAACCAAGGGAGATTGCTTTTCGCTTGAACATTTATCAGCAAAATTGACAAGAGTGAAACAGACATGTTATATTGACTTTTTTTTTCTTCACTTGTTTAATTTTTTGCATCCAACATATATGACACTCACAAAAAACATGTGCAGAGAAGAGTACCTCTTCCATTTATCTGTAAACTGGAGTTAGAACCTCTTCCATTTATCTGTAAACTGGAGTTAGAATTTAAAATTGTATTTGTTATTCATTTTATTGCGCTAGCAAGTCTAATTTTTGCGAGGTTATTCCTCTTGCCCTGGGAATTCAGTTGTGAAATTTTCTGATCAGCTGGGATTAAATGGGTTAAACATAGAAGTAATGAAGTGATTGTCAAACTGTATAAAGTATTGGTTAGACCTAGATTGGAGTACTGTGTACAGGTGTGGAGTCCTTATCGTAGAGGAGACATAAACATGCTGGAAAGGATACAAAGAAGAGTGACAAAACTGATGGTGGTATTACAGAATTACAGATGAGGAAAGATTCAGAAAAACCGGCCTAGTGTCTAGAAAAGATACAAATTTGAGGTTACTTAATACAGGTTCATAAGATAATTACAGGAAAGGTTCAATTAGACTATAAAAGTTTTTTCAAAATACATCCACCAATGAAAAATAGAGGGCACAGCTACAAATTAACTAAACAAAGGTCCAGATTGGATATTAGAAAACATTTTTTTCGTTAGAGAGTGGTGAATGCTTGGAATACATTGCCCCATGAGGTAGTGGAGGCAGGAACAATTAATGCATTTAAGATTAGATTGGATGCGCATAGCTTTTAGAGCAGGGTAATGCAAATATAATTGGTTGTATACAGACTCTGATGAGTCTTCTAAACCAGTATAAAGATGTAAAGTAAAGTCTATGTCTGTCATTTTGACTATAAAGGTAATTATTGTATCTAAATAGATCTATCTCAGAAAAATCAGTTCCAGGAACTTGACTGCCCCATCAGTTAATCTTCAATTCCAAGTGACAAACAGAAAAAAATTATTTTCATACGCCTAAAACTAATTTTACCATCTCCATTGCCGGTTTCTAACCGTACATTATGGAAGAAGAAACTCTCTACAATTAAAAGACAGTATTGTTCAGACTATTACTACTTAGCCGTTAGTTTTTAAGTTTGATTAAAACGGCCGATCGCTATGGAACGGCAACGTAAGTCGACCAGACTCATGCACTGCTCGATTTACATGACGTCAGTTGGCCAAACTCATTGTGTGCATGGTAAAAGTTAACAAGTGCACATATTCAATTGAAATCAAAACATATTTGTCAGAAACCAGAAAGCAGTTAACTAACACAAATAAAATGGAAAACTTAGTAATGGGAGGGGCATCTCATAACCTACATTTTCTTGAGTTCACATCATGAAACAGGTAGGTTGTTCCACTATGGGAAATTAACATATACAACAAAGTGTGATGTTGGATGCACTGGGCCGCTAGGGCATAAAACACAACGTCTAACAGAGGACGGATGTTCAATGTTTACAAGATCAGTATATCTGTTAGTTTCCACTAAAAACATATTTATTGCATCTACATAAACAAACTAAATAGATCTAACTCAGAAAAATCAGTTGGAAAAACATACCTTCCCCATTCTCAATAATGGGTGAATCTTCAAATCCAAGTGAACAACAGAAGAAACCATTACCAAATGTCTAAAACAAATTTTTAAATCGCTTGTTTTTAACCTGACAGGACGGAAGTGGAACTCTACAATTGAAGAGCAGTATTTTCAACCGATTTCTACGGTAGTCTATCTATGATTAAAACGCTATGTAAAAACGTAGGCTTAAAAAAAACACAAATTAAGTTTGATAAAAGCGACAGACAATGATGCAGGCTAATTTTTCACCAGTGGCTATATAAAAGTTAAATTAAATTAAGTTATTGCTCATCATGAAACAATGATGCCACAACATCAGAAGGTTTTGTCTTAATAATGTGACGTGCGCTATATTTTGATTATAGTGAGGAAGAATATGAACTGGTCATCAATCTCATTCTTATCCCGAGTTACCTTGGATCAGTGGCAAGACTATTGGTCGTGACGACTGGAGGTAACTCGGGATGCAGGCACTCTGGTCTTACCTCCCGTGAGGCCAGGGGTCGCTTGAAACTTGCGTGGTTCGATCACCCACCATTTCCTTTCATCACCATGAGAGGCGAGTGCCTTAACCTCTTGACTACAGCGACCCCCCCAGGGAAAAGTTAAATTACAGACACAAAAATGAACTAGTATTTAAAATTCTATTATTTGTTCAAAAGTGTGCATGAATAATATAAATAACAGCACTTTTAAAGTGAACTGACCAAAGTGTAACCAAGGTGAAACGTTACTGATAGCCTGTTTGTTAGGGTCATTTCTGTCTGCAGCAAAACTCTTCAACCGACTCTCACAGAAACTTTCTAGCATCCTTAGTCCTTGCTCAGCACCAGGTTTGGCCCAAGTTACTTCTGGCACAGTTCTATCAACTTTCAGATAACCATCAGCGGCTTTCCAATCCACTGCCTAAGAGAAACAAAAACAAAACTAATAAATTGTGGCCTTAAAAAACAATAAACATTTTGCTAAGCAAGAGTGCCTGATGAAAAGGATAAAGCAAGACATGATATTCTATTTTCACTATGAAGAAGTATGGCTGGAAAACCGATGAGCAGAATAGTTAATAATTTCAACATAAACTTTTCATAGCCCACGTAATTGTTGACAGTATTCAAGGAGTATATTTATGGAAGGAAGGAATATTTAGAACCGTCTTGCTCATACAGTGCCTTCAAATCCTTTTAACGTAGCTTCATTAAACTAGTCTGTATACAATCAGTTTATTCTATTCCACGATGCTAAAAATAACTGATCATCCAAACAGAAGAGACTGCAGAGCCCAGCTGCAAGCAGAGAAACTCAAAAGACTGACTGACCATCCAATGCATCAGAGACTAAACAATTTTGGAAATGGGAAACTAAAGCGAAGAAACTTTGCAGAAATAGCCAATGCAAAAATGAGCGAAGACCCTATGAACGCACTAACAACACCAAAGCCCATCCCTACTGTACGAAAACCTACCTGGAGGCAGCATATATTTCCAGAGGTGGTAGAAAATATACCAGGTATTTGAAATAAAAACTGCCAGACTGAAAAAGAAAGAAGAGATACAACCCTGAGGTACATAACAAAAAACTACCCAAGCATGGACTGGACCCATGCATACACCGACTGTTCTGTAACAAACACAACACAAAACGAAGGGGCATTCCTGAGCCTACCAAATGGCAGAAAAATAACACTGTCAGTGGCAATTGGAAAATACACAAGCAATTTCAGAGCAGAGGCAGAGGCACTGAGGGCGGCAGTACAAGAAATGGTGACAGGTAAAAGGAATGAAAGCCATATAGTCCTGCTTACAGATGCCCTGGCAGTAGTCACAGCACTAAAAAGCCAGAAAAATACTGAACTTAATGATTTAAGAGCAGTATTCTGTCAACTATGCAAGCAGTCCGCACCAAAAAAGAGTAGTGGTACAGTGGGTTTCATCTCACTGTAACATCCAAGGCAACGAGGAGGCAGACAGACTAGCAAAAGAAGGTGCAAGACTACCACAACCAGATTCTATTGTTACCTACGAAGAGTCCAAAAGGCTAATTAGGGCCAGATACATGGCCAAATGGGAAACAGAACATACTGGCTACACAAAAAACGATGCCTATTACCAGTTGAACAGAAGAGAGCAGGTCGTGGTCTTCAGACTCCACACAGGCCACAACAGACTGAGGTACCATCTATTCAATAAACTGAAGATAGGTGGCACTGACGAATGCACTTGTGGCACCGGGAAAATGACCGCTGAACATCTGCTGTAAAACTGCCCGACATACGAGGACCAGAGAAAGCACATGCGGCCATTACCAGTGGCAACACTAGACAAGCTCTATAGCAGTGTCGACAGCCCCAGGATGACCGCTGCTTTTTTCAAAAAAATACAGGTTGACGTCTGACAGCGTACGAAGAAGAATGCAATAATAGATCCAGCCTCCAACACACCCAGAAGCAATGCATTCCAAGAATTCACCCCTCTCTAAAAAAATATTTCTTATATCTAATCTGGACCTGTCTTTAAACAATTTGCAGCTGTACCCTCTTGTTCTTGTAGCCGGTTGTACTTTGAAAAACATGGTATAGTCTTATTTATCCTTTCCATTAATTTTTTTATTTTTTGTATTATTCTTTGTTCTAGACCCTGAACACCAGTTTTTTAAATAGTTTTTCCTCATAACTATAATTCTGTAACCCTGTGATCATTTTTGTAGCTCTTCTTTGTACCCTCTCCAACATATTTATATCCACTCTATGATATGGACTCCACACCTGAACACAGTATTCTAATTTAGGTATCCCTAATGATTTATATAACTTAACTATTACTTCCTTGCTCTTATATGAAATGTTTCTTTTTAATCATACCCAACATGGCATTAGCCTTTTTCACTGCCACCTGGATTTGCTCCTGCACCTTTCCTGTATGATCTATTATAACTCCTAGGTATCTTTCCTTTTTCATTGTTCTCTCCCATCCTGTAATTATATTCATTATTGGATCTTCCCATGTGGAGGACTCTACATTTCTCTACATTAAACTCCATCTGCCAGCTCTCAGACCATTTTTGAATTGTATCTAAATCCGATCTTAATAGATCCACCTCTTCCGGAGAAGAGACCTTGCCACATAATTTTGTGTCATCCGCGAATTTTGCAATCATGGATCTGATATCAATGTCTAAATAATTTATATATATTAAGAACAAAATTGGTCCCAATACCGATCTCTGTGGTACACCACTTATTACATCACACCAGTCAGAGTACTCACAATTTATGCACACCCTCTGCCTGTCAACCAATTTTCTATCCAATTGGCAACTTCACCACATATTCCATGTGATTCCAACTTTCGAAACAATCGTTGATGAGGTACTCTATCAAAGGCCTTTGCAAAATCTAGATAGATAACATCCGCTGGCTCTCCACCATCTAGCATTTTGGTAATCTCCTCCATGAATTCTAATAGATTGATTGATTAAACATGATCTTCCTTTAATAAACTAATGCTGACTATTTTTGATTAAATTGAACTTGTCCAAGTGCAGTACTATGTTGTCCTTGATAATGGACAATTTTGCAGAGTATGCTCGTCAAACTCACTGGTCTATAATTGGCTGGATCCGTTTTTTCTGCCCTTTTTGAACAAGGGGACCACATCTGCATCTTTCCCCTGGAACAATCCCCTTCCCAAGAGTATGAGAATAAAATATCGCTAATGGTTTTGCTAACTGGCCTCGAAGTTCAAACAGCAATTTTGGACGAATAGTCTTGACCAGAACATTTATCCACCTTTAACCTATCCAATTTTTGTAAAACCATTTCCTCTATAATGCAGAATGATAGTAATCCTTCTGTATGCATGTCCCATTGGAAAATATTTATTGGCTCTGGGAACTGGGAGCAGTCTTCTTTTATATAGACTGTGCCTAAGTACTGATTGAGTTGATTAGCAGCATAGCATCCCTATTCTCACTTATTAATTTTTCCGTACTATCTTTAAGTGGGCCAACTGTGTCATTCGTTCTCTGTCATGTCGAACATAAGAAAAAAAGTTCTTGCTATCAGTCTTGATCTTTTTAGTAATTTTTTTCCTTATAGTACATTTTTGCTTTATAAGATATTTGTTTGTATGTCAAAATATTTTAAATATGTTTCATTCGCTTTTCCAGCCTCTTTATATTATTTTCCAAGCTTTATTCTTACACTTCTATAACTAACCATGGATCGAGTTATCCATTTTTTTTGCTTGAGGTTCAACTTCCTACATGGAACAAATCCGTCTTTCAGGTATTCCAGAATACATTTCAACTTAGCCCATCCCTCTTTAACATTTCCACCAGTGAAAATGTCTGTCTAGATTACGTGGCTCGCTGATTCTATCATCTTCTGTTCTAGAGTAGTTGTATGTTAGTGGACACTTTATACCATCTTTCATAGCTACAAGATCCCAACGGACAATCTGATGGTCGCTCGAGCCAAATAGTTCACCAACGGTAACTAATCATTTTTTTTTCCGGTAGCTAAGTGTGTTTCTGCCTCTGGTACAGTCAACAGGTTGAAACCAAACAATTGTCAGTTATGCCCTGAACAGAAGAATGGGATTCAACATGTGCTTCCACCATCTGCCAACAAATTTCTGGAATTTTAAAAATCTCCCATTAAAAATAATTTCTCTGCACTGGACAATGCTATAGCAAAAAAAAAAGATTCTTATAGTCTTCTTTAGTACTTGATGGACACCGGTAGTATACTACGACCAACATTTTTTTCCACCCATATGATTTCACCCCATACACTTTCAATTTTGATGCCTGAAGATATATCGTCTCTGATGGTTATAGTAGCTGAGTTATTACAGTACAACAAAACTCTCCCTCCCCTAGTCTTGTCTTCCACTACCCCATCTTTCCATAACATTGTATATCCCTCTATTTCTAGTTCACTATTTGCAATATCCTCATTTGTCCATGTTTCGGTTAACCCTATTAGATCTGGTTTTTCTTCCTCTACATATCTTTCCATGTTTCGGTTAAACCTATTAGATCTGGTTTTTCTTCCGCTACATATACTTCCAATTCCTCTATTTGTATTCATTACGCTTTTCGCATTTGCATAAAAACATTTGAGATGGCTGTGTTGTTGTTTCTCCCCTGATTTTGATGAGTTATTGTCATGCAGTTACTACTGTCACTTGTTTCTGATCCTAGTTCCATATGGTGTCCATTTTGCTTACTGATACTAATACCTCCTCTCCGTCCCCTAGGGTGTTTAGATTTTCTTGTTCTTTGTCCACTTCTTACTCTGTTCAGCATGATACCCTGCCATCTCATTATACAAACACAACATAAACACAGAAGATAAAACAAGGACTGTTTAACATTGAACGTACATTTGGCATTTTCCTGGGAATATGGGGATGTTTCACAACAGGGGGAAACTCTGTAAGGAATTGATCCAGCTGGTTATGTATCTTATTGCGAATAGTTCTAGCTCCATACTCCTGTTTAGGGGAGGCCTCCCAGCATGGAACCAAATTGTGAGCATCCACCTACAGAAAAATTATTGCAAACAAATTAGAGTTAAATTTACTTCACAATTCAGTCAGTGTTCGAAAAAATTAAGGTTGATGTCTGACTGCGTACGATGAAGAAGAAGAAGTCAGTGTTGCAGAGAGATGGCATTTTCCCATACATCTTCAAATGTTAGAACATGTTTTGTTTTTCTTCTCTTCTTCATGTGATTGTAGCTTTGATGTGTTTAATGTCAGACAAGTTTGCACAATGCTCTATAACTTAGAGCTCTGTACAGTTTTTAATTTAGTGTTGAATCATTGAGCCAGTATATCTTCCTTAACTGGCCATAGCGAAGACTAATGTCTGATCAGGCAAAATATAGTGATCAGACATGTTAGTCAGGGTCAGGTAAAACATACTGGCCAAGACCCTCAATTCGACTTCCTAGTAGCCCTCCTGGGAAACGAGCTGTTTTTATGGCAGTCTAGTTAACGAGGTGATTGACATGATCCCTGCAGTAGTGAGCGACACGCAGATGAAGCCAAGCATAGCACAACTGCCTGAAGGTCCACCTTCATCAGCACGCTCGGGATGTCAGGAAAGCTACTGCAACCCACCACTTAACGTTCTTTTCAGGTCCCACAAAAGACATAACCTACTCATTATGTGCATTCACAAACAACAACTGGCCATCGCTCTGCAGTTTGTTTGTTTAGTCCACTTGTGCACGGTACTGAAACAGATAATCAAAGCTTGTACACGTGTGTATTCAGTCTGATGTGCTCTGTTCTGAGGAGAATAATGGTAATCTGTCCTTGCCAGCCATGTGTGTGATAGCCATGGTTGGGCTGGTATTGTTCTCTTCTGATGGCATTGATAGATCTCTTTTTTTCTCAAAGTATGTGATTTCATAGTCTTCTTGTTCACAATCCCCTCCCCTATTTGCAAGCCTCTCCCTTCTTGTTCCCTGGTACACCACAGTGTGATGGTAGTAACTGAAGTAAGGTTTACCGTCTGGCAGCTACCTTGCTTAATTGATTCATTAGGTGCAAAAGTTTGCCACCTTGAGAGCTTGCAGGAAAAGTAATGCATCTGTGAAGATGATGACCTGGTGGCAGTCAGAATTGTTATAATAAAACATATTCACAGCATGTTCAAGTACTTGAACTTTAGCTGTATATTTATAGCAGAATTTACCACTGGGAATACCCCTTGTCTCACAATGACTTTTGGGATATAAAGACAAAGATCCTCCATTCTGGACATATGTTGCTGATCAATTGGTATGGGCATGTATCCACAATTGTTTTGGGTAGTTTTCTTCATTCATATTTAGTCTAGCAGTTCGCTTTTGCAAATTGTTATATACACCCAGTTGCGAGACAGCTGATTGATGTTTCAACTTGTTCATTTGTAGGGTTTCATTGACTTGTACACATGGTATTGGGTCCAGAGTGGGTTTCAGCAGTGTTATTTTAATGAGCAGGTCTGCAGGTAATACCAGAACATCCATTGATATATACAAAAGTATCATCATCAAGAGCTGTTCACCCCCAAGCTCCACTCTACCGTTGTAACCTGACCAATCTTGATTACTCAGACATGTCATTTCATTGCTGATATGGATACATTCTTCATCTTTGGCTATGGCCTCTACCGTTGTAACCTGACCAATCATCCTCTCTGTCTGTGCCACCCCTCTCTTACTTCTAGTTCCCTTGTTATATGCAGTATTCTTGCATAGAGGTTGCTTCTTGTCTGTAGTGACTCGCATGTAGATACTATTCTAGACAAGTTCATATCTACCATAACCATATATCACACCTTCACAATGGGGGTTCTGTTCCATATCTATGACATCATCATACCATTTCAATCCACGTATTCTGTGAAAACACACAACTATAAAATTCAGAACCGTCTTGGTTGTTTGTTTTATTTGTTGTTCTTCATGTTTTAGAGCCATACAATAGGACTGTCTTTCAATTGAAGTTGAAGATTACATTTTATGTGTAATTTTTTCTGATTTCCATAAGTGCCCTAAGTGCACGCTCCTATTGCTTTTTTTGTATTCTTCTTTTTGAAATCATTATCCATACCTTATACTTTGTATAAATTGTTTTGTTACCAAGATATATGAATCATACAACATCTTGTAAAAGTGTCTCTCTTCAGTTCAAGAAGACTTTAGTTTCGTTGCTATAAATGATCAAAGATCTGACATCTGATAGTGTTTTTGTGCATGGTTTTAATGGGGAAAAACAGTTCAATTTATTGTGTATGAAAATACATGCTAATTTCAGAGGAATTATATGCTTTGCTGTTTGGTAGTGTTTTGTATTTTAATTACATTTTTATAGTTGTCCCTGACTTTGTCTTGTCTGGGGGAGGGGGGGGAGAGAGAAAGAGGATGTAAAAAAGGAAGGGACTTGAAAAATTAAATGAAAATCAAATTTTAAAAAATCAAAATTAAAGAGTATTGCAGTATGCTTTTGCTTGAACTTGATTTTGGCTAAATAGGAATCTCCAAATAACAACATTAGTCAGCTATTTCTGACTTGTCACCATTTTCTGTTTGACATGTCCCGATTTTCTGTTTGACATGTCACCATTTCCTGTTTGAAACGATGCCATGTATAAGAATGTCAAGGTAGTGTTAGAAGAAGAACATGTTCATGTATTTAGCTTTTCTATCTTACTAAGTATCTAATGTTTCCCATTCTTGTTGTACACAATGTATTGTAGTAATGTTGATAAATACAAGTGTAATTCTTGCCTGACACAGAGGGATGTCTTTCTGTAGGGTATTCTTGAGGTCATGCAACCACTTCATCGGTGTACGCAGGGGAGAGAAATCTGTTACAACACCTCCAATATTGTTTTCCTTCAGAAACGTGGGGATAGATGCGCTAGCTTCTCCCAACAGAAGAAAAAAAGGAATATTCAAATCTTGGCATTCCTGAGGAAGATAAAAAGAGATTCTGGAATTCTGTTTCTTAGAATTTCCTGATACAACTTACATGTGAACCAAATGAGTGATACATAGAAACAAACAGCCATCAGTAGATCAATGTAGTTATTTGACTTTCTAAACATAAGGAACAAAAGTGACTATCTCACCATTGACCAGTTTCAGGAGAATGCAACTAAAATACAGATATAACTTTGAAGAAAATAAATGATTCCCCCAAGCACAACACATTGCCATAATCATCATACAGCAGCATGTATGTATGCTCAGCCTATCCACAAATTTATAGTGATCAGATTCCACATACCATTTATGCTGATAATGAAAAGATTACCGTGGGCAGGTGACATCCCAACATACAGGACTGGCTCAGACAGGCAAAAGTTGGTCAAAGACATCCATGAAACCTTGCAAGCAATCTTACAGTGGTGCAGCGACTCAACTCCAAAATCAATTCGAACAATGCCTGCATGATGTGGTGCTCTTTGAATAATTCCATAGTAAAGGCTGAACTCCCGGGCATCACATTTGATGGGCACCATTTGATCGCAGTCTTTCCTATAATTACCATGTTGACCACATCATATAAAGATTTAAGAGAGGGTTAGGAGCACTCAAGGCCATGGCTGCTGCCAACTTGGAACAACGCCTCCTGTTCATCCTATTTCGCCAGGTCCTGTTCTGTCATTGATTACAGACTAGACATCCTCACACTATCAAGAACACAGTGTGAAAGGTTGGAACACATCCAGAATGAAGGTATGAGACTGGTTCTAGGCTGCACTAGCGATACCCCGATTGTGATGATGTGGTGTATGTTGGGATTGTTATCGGCGACATCCAGACATAAACTGGCACAAGTCAAAGCCTATATGCATGTCACCACAGACACACAGCACCCTCTGCACAGTAGTATCTCAGACATCAAGGTGATCAAGAGAGGGTTGTCATAGGCAGAGACAACAAACGAACATGTCACTCCAGCTTCAAGCCAAAGGGGAAGAATGAGTCCACACTGGTGATAAAATGATGAGTACGAGAATCATCATAACCTTAGGCAAGGAATGCAGAGAACGAAGCAACAGGAGAGCAGAGCACGAGGTGAATCAGCTGATAACTGAGAACATGCAGGAGAGTGACACCGTCATATACACCGACGGATGAGTGCTGTGCAGTGGGACATCAGGCTGGGGTTTCTCTGCGAGAGTGAGGGGACAGGTCGGTGCTGAGCGCAGTAGTGCATACATGTCAAAAACCTCCAGTATGAGAATGGAGACGGAAGCAGTGGCCTCAGCACTGAAATGGATATCTGAGACTTTTATAACAAGGGCAGTCATCGTGACAGACGCGAAAGCCATACTTCAGAAGGTAAAGAAGGGATGGCTTAGGTTCGAGTGAATAGCAGCTGTTGAGGCCTCAAACCTCCAGGGGTTGACATGGATCTACTGTCCTGCTCATGCTGGGGTTCAAGGCAATGAAAGAGCTGACATCATGGCTTCACAAGCTCCCATCATGGGCACATTAGTGATGGATAAAATTGACATTTTGATATCAATCAATGACCGCCTGCTGGATGAGGACACTGCAATAGATGAAGCAGCAATCCACAGACTGCAAAGTTTCGACATTAAATGAGATTCAAGCAGAGTATGGTGCATGAGAGGACAGAGCAGGAGAGTGTACAACCTGTGAGCTACAGGTACCATCAGCATCCATACCTGACGCCATTTGATGAGAGATACTGAGCACATATGGATATGCTCAAAGTGCAACAACGTCAATTTTTAGAAGAGAAAGCTATTTTTTACATGGGGAGCAAATAACAAGGCAGCAGTGTCTTACAAAGCACATCATGAAATGCAGCTACATGGGTAAGTAATTTCATGAATTTAACAAAAAATTGCAAAAGAAACAAACACTAACCCACAACTTTTAATGTTTCTCTATAGATCAAATGAAGCAAATGGTACTCTAACAATACTGAACTTAATGATTTAAGAGCAGTACTCTGTCAACTATGCCAGCAGTCCACACCAAAAAGAGTAGTGGTACATCCAGTGTAACAGACAAGGCAACGAGGAGGCAGACAGACTGGCAAACGAAGGTGCAAGACTACCACAACCAGATTCTAGTGTGACCTACGAAGAGTCCAAAAGGTTTATTAGGACCAGATACATGGCCAAATGGGAAACAAAACATACTGGCTACACAAAAAATGATGCCTATTACCAGTTGAACAGAAGAGAGCAGGTAGTGGTCTTCAGACTCCGCACAGGCCACAACAGACTGAGGTACCAATTATTCAATAAACTGAAGATAGGTGGCACTGACGAATGCACCTGTGGTACAGGGAAAATGACCGCTGAACATCTGCTGCAAAATTGCCAGACATACGATGACCAAAGAAAGCACATGTGGCCATCACCAGTGGCAACACTAGACAAGCTCTATGGCCGTGTTGACAGCCTCAGGATGACAGCTGCTTTCTTCGAACAAATACAAGTTGATGTCTGACAGCGTACGAAGAAGATGTATTCTAACAATTTAACCAACACAAGACTCAGATTTACAGACTCTGCTCTAAATTCAAGTATTTTGCTTTGAACTTACTTTCTCAACATGAGCCAAGCCTTTCATCATGAATCCAAATTGACGAATTGTAGCATCTAGAAATGTTGGTACCAAACAAAAGCACACATAAAGAGGTACTTCCAACTTTATAGCCAAGCGTTGGGCATATAAAAAAGCCCAATTATCTGAAATCAAATTTTAGCTGGTCAATGTAACAAATGGATTGTTAACTTTTAGTATACATTTAATAATACCAAGTAATACATACTGTGTTTCAGGATCATGTTTCAAGGTTAGGGTGCTGTTACATATTTTAAACATTACTCATGTACAACAGTGCAGAATTAAATGGGCTATTAAAAATAACCAATTTCAATTTTTAAATTAAGACAAATAGACAAATCTTAGCACAAATATATTGTGAATAATTTTTCAAACAAATGTAATTTGAAATAAAAGTTTGAACAGTCCAGCATGGTTCTCCAGAGCAAAATATTGCATTAACATTAAACAACATTTGACTTCCTTGCATCAGGGATTTCCTTTGCTTGATTAAATACCAGGATTACATATAGTTTAACAAACTGTAGAATCCTGAAGCTCCTAACTTTTATCCTCTCTTACAGAATATCCTTTATACACAAGTTTATTCGTTGTATAATTTTCTGTCAGTAAATACAAATTTGGTGTACATTTGTATCTTTGAAGTCGAATAGCAAAACAAATTATAAATACAATTAACTACACAAATGCATAAAAGTTATTTCCTTTGTAAAAACAGTCATTTGGATGGAAGTTGGGCTTGCTTGCACAGCCTTCACAATAATATATTGTTTACACCCTTACTTGGGGGCTACTGCAGCCGACACAGTTTATTTTCTTGTTCTACTTTTCCAAAATATGACGAGCTCTATTATCAGACTACTTGGGTAATTTCCACATGAGGTTCTAGGTGGAATGGACTGGAAATCTATAGCAGCAACATGTGAAAATTCATTAACTAATTCCCAACCAACCTACAGAAATAGAAATGCTAATTAACTGTAAAGAGCCAAGCTGCAACATAACATCGAAATAAGTACAGAGATCCCAGGAATAAGAAGAAAAGACCAACACAGTGTCTACGAGTTGAAAATTTTAGCACAAACAATGATTGAGGAGAAATATAATACCAAGGAATGGACACAGGTGTACACAGATGGTTCAGCAGAGGGGGCAGGCCGAAACGGGGGAGGAGGCATATTCATAAGACACAAAGGTGGAAATATAACAGAAGAGGCCCTCCCAACAGGTAAGTTGTCCACAAACCTCAGAGCAAAATCGATAGCCCTCCTGCGAGCACTGAGAATACTTCAAACAGAAAGGCAACCTCCAACAAAAATAGCTGTATTCACGGACTGCAGAGAACTATTAGAGACAATACAAAAATCAAACAATGAACCACTGTTATCGGAGATTAGATCAGAACTGGGAAAACTCCAGAGATCCTCAACAATAGCACTCCAGTGGCTACCCTCCCATTGCGGAATCAGGGAAACGAGAGAGCTGGTGCTCTGGCAAAAGATGGCAGCAAAAAGGCACAATATAATCGAGTACCATACAGATAAATCAAGAACATCCTCAGAAATCAGTATACACACCAATGGAGAGAAGACAGAAACATAACCAGTACACCAGATCCAATTCACTGTCTCAAAAGAAATCAACAAATTACCTTATTTCACCTGAGAACTGGACACTGCAGACTACTAGAACATCTGTACCGACTGAAGATCTCACACACTGATGAGTGCCCATGTGGAACAGGATGCCAGAACCCTGAGCATATTCTACAAGAATGCCCAATCTATAGGGAAATGAGATGCCAGACATGGCCAGAGGGTGTGGAGCTGAGACAAAAGCTGTGGGGCAGCCGCTCCGACCTGGTGAAGACTACAGACTTCATCATGCGACTGGCCTGCAGATATAGCATGACCAAAAAGATCCTGAACGCAAAGAAGAAGATGACATTTCTCCAATCATGAGGTGGCCCTTGGTTGGTTCATACTATGTTAAACAGTCTCTGAAGCCAGGCTATTTCCGCCAGCCACTTTGATCAATTCAGCTGGTTATCATCTGCTCCAGTGGACTTGTTCGTAAGAGAAGTTCGCACTGCTTCTCTTATTTCATAAATCAATATTTCTGGTTCAAATTCTGTAATTGTATTGGAACTGGTTGATTGTTGGAACATGTCTTCTGCTGGTGGTATATTGAGGAGTTGACTGAAGCATTCCTGCCATCTTTTCATAATTAACTCAAGGTCAATTTAGTTCTCTGCCTGAACTGTCATTTATGAATTCCTTTGGGTCGTGACACTCTTCTCTATTCCCCATGGCTCGGATCTTCTGATAGAATTTTCTAATTAATCTTTGAGTAGTCAGAATTCAAACTCTCTCCATAATCTTCCTATGTTTTGGCTTTAGCAGATGCGATTACCTTTATCAATCATACATTGTAACATTCTGTTTCTACATCGCTTCATTGCTCCTTCACACAGACATTTGTCAGTTACATGTGTCTATTGGAGCAAATGTGAAAGTATGAATTTGAATCTGAATTTTCTCATTTTATTATTGATGACGTAGACGAAATGATGTTTTGCGTGTAATGGTCATCACATCTTAGAAAAACAGGGCTTTATGATATGCTGTAGAACTGTGTTTGTACTGCTGTCACAAAACTAACAAACATTACAGACATTTGAAACACACAAAAAAAAACATTTTTCTGAAAATATTTAGTGTTTTTTTTTTCTTCCTATTTCCCCACATATATGTTTGACTGGTCTTTTCTACAACATTTACAAGTCTGAAATGATATGTTCCTTGCATTGGAAAGAAATCAGACTCTTTTGCTGAAAAATGAGCCAGCCTTGGTTTTCTGAAACACATTTAATGGTTTTCTGAAACATATTTCAGTCTTCAAGAAGTACTTAGTCTCCAAAATTTGATGCCATTCTAGAATCTTGTAGAAGGCTCTGCAGTAATAACATGTGATCAAAAACAGATGGTTAGAGGCAGGTGAACATCTAATAGCACCAAGGCAAATCAACATCCGTTCCGAGCACATGTAGCTTTTAAGCTGGAACAAATCTTCGGCAGTTGTACAGAAGTAAAGTAGTTATCAAAGTAAATGGAGTTATCAAGGTAAATCAGATGCGTTATTGATAACTATATTATGATTATAGCATATGTGATAGCTGATTTGATATTCCAGTTAGAAATCTAAAATTCAACATTTGGCTTCCTCCAACAGGCCAGACTTTGATTTACCATGGGGTTGACTAACAATGCAATGATGAATATATTGCTTAAAAAGAAACCTGCCATTGTTTGAAACGAATTATGGTCTCTATACATGTGTCTGTCAGGCTTGTAAACAGAAGAGCTAGTAGCTTCTAGGCCAAGACCACGGACAGTACCGATAGATTAGGTGAAAATGATATTGACTTCTGTCAATCCATCCACTTGAGGCTCATTAGCAATGGTCATAACTTCGATATCCGTATCAGAATCTGTATCATGTCTACATTATCCTATCACAATAACATCGATACGCGTAACAGAATCTCTATCATGTCTACATTATCCTATCACAATAACATCGATGTACGATTCAGAATCTCTATCATGTCTACATTATCCTATCACAATAACATCGATGTACGATTCAGAATCTCTATCATGTCTACATTATCCTATCACAATAACATCGATGTACGATTCAGAATCTCTATCATGTCTACATTATCCTATCACAATAACATCGATGTACGATTCAGAATCTCTATCATGTCTACATTATCCTATCACAATAACATCGATGTACGATTCAAAATCACATTCAACACTACATAGATTTCTGCCATTCAAGCACATTTTACATATCTAATAGCTATCCGATGAAATAGCACAGTTACGATTTTCCCTGACTGAAGGCAAACTTTGAAAACTTGCAAATCTTCTTATGCTTTGATGTCATTATGGTCTCAAATGAAAGTATAATACCAAGCAAGGTTGTTAAAAACATGATCGCTTAATTTCACACAAAAATAGATTTGGCTTATTAGTTCTACAATAAAGGCATATGAAAGGTATCTGCCACTTTCTGTCTGGATAGGGTGTAAAACATTAAATTGAATAGTTCATCCACAGAATGACTTTAAAAATGTCGAATTGGACTAAGTTTAAAAAACTTTTATTTTATTTTGCTGATAGAGATTTACCATAGCAAGACTACTAGATAGGTTTGGTGATTTTCTTTTTAACACAATAGCATGACTATTGAGTTGGCGAGTCAGATGCTAAAAGTTAAAGCATTAGAATGTCCTTTTTTTCTTAAAACTTATAATTATAAATTAATTCTAAATTTTTTTTGTGGTTCTGAATATGTGATATGAAATTTAGCTTGAAAAAATGTGTCCATCATAGATAAAAATGCAACTGGTAATGGTTAAGAACATAGCAGTTTCAAAGAAGTTGTATAAAATAATCTTGGGTTGTAACACTCACCCTGTACTCTTTGGTCTCTGGACATCCAGTAAAGCACACCATTGGAATCTGCAGAAAACTCTTCACTATCTGTTACCAGTCTGACCCGTTTCTTGTTGAACTTAAACTTTGCAACACTCTCACAAAATGATTTTCTCTGTTGGATGATTTTCTTCACAAAATCTTCAGTGCATTCTACTTTATTTTCCACAGGGCTGTTTTCTTCTTCATCACTGACCAGTTCAGAACTCTGTGACAAAAATGCAATGAGAGCATTAACAAAAAATCATTAACCAAAGCCTTACTGTCCGTGTCTGGCAACCTCACATAGTCTTTGCCCCAAAACCAGCCACTATCAGTTCTCTTTTATTTGTCACCATCAGGTCCTCTACTGCACAGGATTCCGGCATTCTAGGACATATAATCAGGTGTTCCAGGTCCTGGACGGCCCCACATTCGCAATATTCATTGTTCCCACTTTTTCAGGTTAGACCCACATCTGGACACACCTGTTCTTAACCTGTTCAGAGATCTCTATGTGGTATATGGCAGATCATGTCCTAGTACAGGTTCTTCCATGATCTCCATCTATCCAGCCTTCACCATTCTTTTGGTGCCACTTTTCTATGCAGTTTCTCTCGGGACTCTGATCTGAGGGCTGTAAATCTGCAGAAAACTTTTCCTTGATTACAGTCATATTCTTCCTGTTGTATGTCCAAAAAGAGGGGGCCTCTGGTCACAGGACTGCTTTTGTCTCTCAACTTGAGATGCGAAATGTCTTCTAATATCCGGAGGTGCGATATCAGCAATAGACTTTTTCTGTTGGTGTTAGTTTAAGGCATCCTGTTACAATTCGGCATGGCTCATTTACTTTCCCAGTGCACCTATTTTTGTGTATTTTTGCTATTCAGTGTCATCTGAATTTTTTAACTGTCTTATTCCTGGGTTAATTGGTTGATCATTCGTATATACATTGTATAGCATAGGGGCCAGGACACTTCCTTGTGCATAACTCCAGAGTGTACATTTCCTATTACACCTCCATTAACACCAACTAGAAAAGCTTTTAAGTGTGGCATATTAGAGTGTCTGATTAGCATAATGTTAGAGCACATGCTATTCATGGCACAGATGCGGGGTGCAACTCCTGTTACCAGTATGCTCTAGTAAACCCAGCTGTACTGGTTAATAGTTAGCGAAGCAAACGGCAGCTAGGGAGGGAAAAGACAACAACACAACGTAAACAAGTTCGAACACTCTAACACTTCATTTCCTAAGCAGCAGTTACTGGTACTAACTTTACCTTTGTAAATTATGTGTAATAGTCGACGATGGCGACTGTCAACATCATCCTGTGTCATACTCCATTCTTGAGTCTGTGGGCGTGCTCGTAGCTGATTAAACCAATGTGAGTGTGAAAAGTTATATTGCAAGACTCGAAAACATGGTCTGGAACTGATACTGGTATTTTAAAAAATTGTCTGTCTATGCTGAGCTGCCTGCACATGGAGACCATTGTTGACTGCATTATATATATGGAATAAGTGGCTCAGACAAGTCGTGGGAAATGATTCAACCTCCTGGCGTCATCAAAATAGACATACCAACTCTCACAAGTTTAGAGCTTAGGACAGGAAGTGCTTGTCTTGGGGACAAAAGAAATGATACAAAAACTCCTGAGAGCTGCTTGCTCCTAACCGTTAACTACCCCCACACATGGTCTTGCATTGCTGAATCATTACTGAAGTTCACTAAAAAGAGTGCTGCATGAAAGGGCAGAATGCAAAATGGTCTAATTACTAATGCTGTCCGCATGTACCCCATGTGCTGTAAAGTTTGTCACATTCTCAGATTAGACTGCACATTCATATCTGAATAAACATGCTCTCTTCTTTCATTGCTTAGAGAAAATTTAAAGGTAGCATTCGCTTGGTCGTTTTGGTCAAACTCCTGCATTGAAGTTTCCTATAACGATTTTAGCACTGCTCGAGCTCAGCTCGCTAAGCAGAGAAATGCACCCGGCTACGACCAACTCACACAAGAGTTGGAACCAGCACAAGGGCTAGTGCCCTGGTAGATGCACAGGTCGACTAAGATGATTTTTTGTGGCTATTCTATGTTGTTGTTGCAGCCATTAATGTAACATTTCATAGAAGACCTCGGTATCACCACATCATATACACTATGGGATGCATAACACTGTACAATGAGAAGTGGCTTTGTCTGACTCTCGTCCTTCAGTTTTAGTGGTGCAATCCTAGAGCTGACAATCTGGACTGACATTTGGTGTGTATAGATTGGCAACAATAAAGCCAACTTCACCAATGTGATATTAGTCTTCTCTTGCACCAATGTGAATTTTGTCACCAAAGTCAAGACTTTGAATATGTCTTTAGAAAACTAAATTGGGAAGACACAGGTATCATCATAGATGGAGAAATGCTCAACCACCCAAGGTTTGCTGACAAGACAGTCATCCTCAGTCACAATGTCAGAGAGGCTGAATGAACTTAATGATGCAAGTGATGGAGTAGGCCCTAAAATTAACAGAAAGAAAATAGCCCAAGTGCAGAATTGCAGCTGAAAAATGATCCTCTACTTATTTTCTGTGTCCAATCAGCACGTCATACAGAATGCATCCAGTATTCTGCTACAGGGATTGCCTTGTCATTTGCCTCCAGTATGACGCACCTATACATGTTTCCTGGAGGTTAGGGCAGGTTATCAGGTGGTCTGGGTCCTGTATCGTGCTAATCACATGTGTCATCATCTGTGTATCCCCATCGTTTCATATTCCTCTTGCACCGTGATACACTGAAAACATAAATTCAAACATCTACCTGGGCCAAGAAATTGCAAACTCCCCGAAAATAAATCAAGAGATTCCATGCAGGATAGCACAGCTTCAATCATTTCAAACGCATACTTGAACAGAAGGGAAATGACAAGGGAAGAGCTCACACTTTTAACAGCACGGTTATTGCAGCTATTATATACGGCTGTGAGATATGGAACCCATAAAAAACACGCAGAGAAGCTTAGAGTCGCTCAAAGAGCAATGAAGTGAAGAACATTGATAGCTGTTTACAGACCAAATTCACTACATAATCAGGTACTGAATTGACTTAAATGGCATCACAGATGCTGCATTGTAAAGTGGTGTTTAGTATGTCAGACAACAGATATTCATGAAAGCTGATGTCTTGGTGTCCCTACAACTTCAAGCAACCATGGAGATATCCCCTAATGAGATGGAGAGATGCTCTCAGTAAAACCTTTGATACAACATGGTATTTCAGGGCAAAAGACTGCACTGAGTTTAAACAAAACACTTGACACTTCCTTTGCCTGATTGAATATCAGAATTACAGATGTGTCTATTCGTTCAACTTCTCCACTCATGTCTAAGCCTCTGAGTGGCAGATCTGTTAGATAACCTGTTTTTAAACAAAATAAAGGGTTGTTATTCTATGACAGCTCTAAATCTGTTGGCAAAACCATTAGCTATATTTTATTCTCAAACTTTTGAGAAGGGGATTATTCCAAGGGATTGGAAAGGCAAGAAATAGATCCTGACAAAAACAGACCAGTGAGTTTGATGAGCATTGCACAATTTTAGAGTCAATTATCAAAGACAACATAGTTATGCACTTGGACAACTATGGATGTTATTTATCTAGACTTTGCAAAAGCCTTTGATAGAGTACCTTAACAAATATTGTTTTGGAAGTTGCAATCACATGGAATAGGTGGCGGAGTTGCCAATTGGATAGAAAATTAGTTAACAGGCAGAACATAAATAAGGATTACTCTGATTGGTGTGATGTAATAAGTGGAGTGTCTCAGGGATTGGTATTGGGACCAATTTTTTTCTTGATATATATATAAATGATTCGAACAATGATATTAGATCCATGATTACAAAATTCCTGGATGACACAAAATTATGCGGCAGAGGTGGATCTATTGAGATTGGATTTAACTGTGATTCATAAATTGTCTGAGAGCTGGCAGATAGAGGTTAATGTTTAACAATGTAATCATCCACATGGGAAGATCCAATAAGTATTATAATTACATGATGGGAGATATTATAACAATAGAACATGAAAGGGACCTAGGAGTTAAAATAGATCATACAGGTATGATGTTGGAGCAAGTCCAGGTGGCAATGAAAAAGGCTAATGTAATGATGGGTATGATTACAAGAAACTTTACACATAGGAACAAGGAAATGATAGTCAAACTATATAAGTCATTGGTGAGACCTAAATTGGAGTACCGGTAGTGTGTTCAGGTGTGCAGTCCTTATAGAGTGGATATAGACATGCTAGAAAGGATACAAAGAAGAGCTACAAAAATGATTGTGGGATTCCAGAACTATAGTTTTTAAGGAAAGACTCAGAAAAAACTGGTCTGCAGTGTATAGAACAGGTGACTTAATTCAATTTTATAAATTAATCAATTGAAAGAATAAATTAGACTATACCAAGTCCAAGTTTTTCAAAGTACAACCGGCTACAAGAACAAGAGGACAGCTCCAAATTGTTTAAAGACAGGTCCAGATTAGATATTAGGAAATATTTTGTTAGAGAATGGTGAATGCTTGAAATGCATTATCACAGGAATCAGTGGAGGCAGGGACAGTTAATGCATTCAAGAATAGATTAGATGTGCAAAGGTATTTTTTAGATCAAGTGTGTGCAAAAGAAACTAGTTTAAATACAGACTCTGCAGAGTCTTCTGAACAAGTACAAAGACATTAAGTTAACTTAAAATATTAAGTATGCCTAGGGTGCGTAAACCAGCTACATCTTCATCCAAGGGACTGTTTCTAGGAAAACCACAATGTCTAACATTAAATAAATGCTAATATACAACTGTTAATTTATTTAAAGTGTATATTTTGATATTCCTTATATTTTTCAAGTTTTTTTTATTGTGACCATGAAATAGAAAAGAATAATTAACAACTAGAAAACATATTAAGAAAATTTGGCAGTCCACTTCACACATAAATGGATATTATTCTTTGTGGAAATTATTGAGTTTTGTTCACTAGCTTTGACAATAGAGATCAGAATAATATTTTTTTTATTAAACAATTTAATTTTCTTCAAATAATACTGATGTTATTATCATTAGGGTCAGTTAATGCATTCAAAAATAGATTGGATGATCAGTTATTTTAGTATCGGATAAGTGGTATAAATTGGCTTACAGACTCTATAGAGCCTTCTAAACCAGTATAATAAAGTTAAGTTAAACAGAAACACCAATTAGGGCAAAGAAAATAAAGACAGAGCAAATATTGTATTGGTCATGCTCATGATAAAAATCTCAAAGAGTACAGATTTCTCTGATTTTCTCCCTCCCAAAAAGTATGATAGTTATAACTGTGCTGTCCAGTGTAATGCCATTTTTACACCACACTAGTGTTGCCATTAAAATGGGTGGACATCCGTCTGAGTTTACGCTTGCTAGTGGAGGAATTCACTGTGTTGTGTTGCTTGGGAGAGTTCAAATAGTGGTTCAGAAGAAACTGAAGTATCCGAATGTGTCTTCACAATGGGTCCCACAGATGCTGACTGGCCATGATTGGGTGGAATTTAAACTACTTGCTGCATTACATCATGGCAACGGTGACCAAATGGTTCAGTGATCAATCAGTCATTTATTGTGGATGGTATTCGCATCTCCCCAAGCAGTTGAATGCATGCTCGAATTCCTACAGCAATAACTTATAGCAAGCCCCGGTACATGTTTTCTTCCTAAGAATTGCTTTGTTTAATTCTGCCAATTGTAGAAAGAATAAATAGTAAAATGAAATGATATGGTGAACCCAACTTTCTAGTTAAAATCTAGATTGTGTAGCCTTCTTCATTAACTCTTTTTTCAAAAAAATCTGATTCTCAAAACTTATAAGGGAATTCAAATAAAACCCTACTTCCTCCTGTGGAGCATAGATCTTCAATAAACATATGTCAAGTATGTCTGTCATCTACCACCCACTCTAACATCTGCCCCATCAAACCTGTCACCAGCTCCCGTTACCAAGTGTGCCTTTGTCTGCCTCTACCCCTCCTGCCTATTGGGATCCAGAACAGTGATTGTCTTGCAATAATATCTGGGTTTTTTCTTAAGGTATGCTCTAGCCAATCAAATACTTCCTTCTCTCTCCACAACTAGCTGCCAATTTCTGTTCAACAGGTCCACCTATTTATGCAGATGTGGTCAGCCACTAGTCTATACTAGGGAATAAAAGGAAGATATTTTAATGATAATTCCAGACACAGAACCAAGAACAAATTTACATGATAATCTGATTTTTAACATCATTAATTTCTTACCTCATGTTTAGGTTTCTTGGCTTTTCCAGCTAATACCCTCTTAGAGTGCTGTTTTCTTTTCAACGGCTCTTCAGTTTTAATTTTAGGTTCATTGTTCTTCTTGGCTTTTGATTTTGAAATTATCTTTGTCTTACTTTCTACTAAAGACTTCTTTACTAAAGTAGATTTTGTTGCCATGGTTGAGAATGAACGAAACAGCCAAAACCTCAATGACATGACATCTTCAGATGCTGTGTATCCATCGGATGGCAACGTTTCAAATACCTGTTAAAATCAATCAAATGGATTTTTTTATTTCTATGGAATGTTACACATGTATGCTCTGCCGCTCAGAGACTAGGACTTTTTTTTACAGCTGATATTGCACTTAAATTAGTTTTTACAAGACAATTACATTTACTAATCACTCAAATCTCAAAATCCTGGTATTCAATCATGCACATGTGTTTGATGCCAGGTAGCCAAATTCTGAAAGAAAACTCATTTCGCTCTTTTGCCTTGGTGCACCATGTTTGGCCCAGGGCCTCAATTATGCCATCTCTCCACCTCATCCTCAGTCCCCTGCGAGGGCGACTAATGTTGTATGGCCACCACGTCACTACATGTCCATTTGTCACTCAACATGCGCTCCACATGGCCCATCTGTATTTTTGTAACAAAGCAACATCTATGATGTCAGAGAAGGAAGTTCGACGTCTGATTTCTGCTTTGCCGATTTGGTCTCGAATGGAAATCTTCAATGTTCTTCATTCCATCAGTCTTTGGGCAACGCGTAGTCTATCAGCACCAGCTTTCCGTAGGTTCCACACCACACAGCCATACACCTTGGCTGGAATAGCCACACTGTTGAAGGTGTGAGCCCTAGCGTTAAAGTTTTGCTCTGTTGCAGTATGGGTTTAATACAGTTGAAGCTGAGCCAGCGTGCTGTTATCCTTTGTGAGATCTCCTGATTTAATTAAATGGGAGTTCATGATTTCTTGGCCCAAATAGATCTACAAATTTACGTTTCTGACGTGACAATCTCTAAGTCCCATCTCTCCTTTTGGGCAGAAGGTGTTGAGCATGAACTGGGTATTCTTTCTACTGATTTCTAGGCCAAGTGGGCATAAATAAGGAGTACTCTGAGTGATGTGAAATAGAAAGTGGAGTACCACAGAGCTCAGTTTTGGGACCGATAGTGTTCTTGAAATATATAAACGATTTGGACATTGATATAGAATCCATGATAGAAAAATTTGCAAATGACACAAAACTATGTAGAAGTGTCAAAACTGATAGTGGGATTCCAGAATTACATTTATGAGGAAAGACTTAGAAAAACCTGCCTACAGTGTCTAGAAGAGAAAAGAATTTGTGGTGAATACAGGTTTATAAGATGATCAGAGGAATGGATAAATTAGACTATAACAATTTTTTACAAAATACAACCACCAAGGAGAACAAGAGGGCACATACAAATTAACTAAAGAATAGTCCAGATTGGATATTAGGAAATATTTTTTTTAGTCAGAGAGTGGTGAATGCTTGGAATGCATTACTCCAGGAGGTGGTGGAGGCAGAAATAGTTAATGCATTTATGAATAGATTGGATGCGTATAATTTTTAGAGCAGGGTAATGCAGATAATTGCAAAATTTGCTGATACAAAACTATGTAGAACTGTCTCATCTATAGCAGAGGTGGATATATTGAGGTCGGATTTAGATACAATTTGAGACTGGTCTGTGAAATGACAAATGGAGTTTAATGTAGATAAATGTACAGTCATCCACATGTGTAGATCCAATATGGAACATAATTACAGAATGGGAGAGAACAATATAAGAAAGATAGATAAGGAAAGGGACCTAGGGGTTATAATAGATCATACAGGAAAGGTGAGTGAGCAAGTCCAGGTAGCAGTAAAAAAGGCAAATGCAATGTTAGGTATGATAAAAAGAAATATTAAACATAGGAGCAAAGAAATGATAGTCAAACTATAAAGCATTAGTTAGACCTAGATTGGAGTAGTGTGTACAGTCCTTATCTTAGAGGGGATATAAACATGCTGGAAAGAATACAAAAAAGAGAGACAAAGCTGATAGTGGGATTCCAGAATTACAGTTATGAGGAAAGACTGAAAAACGGGCCTACAGTGTCTCGAAGAGAGAAGAATCTGTGGTGACTTAATACAGGTTTATAAGATGATCAGAGGAATGGATAAATAGGATTTAGACAACACAGATCCACTGAGGACCAGATCACTCTCATAGCCCAGGAAATAGAGGATGCTTACCTGGAGAAAAAGCATACAGTAGCGGTTTGGGTGGATCTAGAGAAGGCATTTGACAAGGTGTGGAAAGAGGGACTTAAAGTCAAGCTACAAAGAAGTGAAGTATCTGGAAAAATGTACAGATGGATCAGCCACTACCTCGAAAACACAACAGCAAGAGTTCAAGTGCAAGATGAGCAAAAAGGTGACACTGGAGCAAGGAGTACCCCAAGGGGGAGTACTGTCACCCACGCTTTTTCTGGTGTATATAAACAACATCAAAGAGAATATTCCAGGAACAGTCCACAGCTCCATGTTTGCAAACAAGGGGACGGCGTGGGCTAGTGGTTAAGTGACACGGCTCACAACCAGAAGGTGCTGGGTTCGATCCCCATCACAGCACCGGCCGTTACCCCAGGGAAGCAAACCCTTAGAAAATGCAGGAGGAAGCAGACACTTACATAAAATGCATGCTGAAGTCGGATGGACTGGGCCGACAGGCGCAAAATAAAAACCACAGTGCAACGCAGATCGCCTTGGGGATTAGAGAAAGAAAGCGAACGCAAAAAAAAAAAAAAAAAAGTTTGCAGACATCTGGCTATGTGGACCTCTGAAAAAAATGTCACCGTAGCAAACAATCGAATGCAGCAGGCCCTAACATCGTTGGAGGAGTGAGAGAAATCATGGCTGTTCAAAATAAATGAAGAAAAAAACAACATGTACGATATTCTCGCTTTCAAATAAACCACAGAGCACCAAAATAAGTCTTAACGGCAAATATATGCAGCCAAACGACAACCCAAACTACTTGGGAGTCACATTTGCTCGGCGCATGACATGGAAAAGTCAGATTAAGAGCCAGATTAAGAATGGCAATCATGAGGAAACTTGCTGGCACAAGCTGGGGAGCAGACGAAAGAATACTAAAGAAACTGTACACTGGAAGAGTAAGACCAGTTCTCGAGTATGGCATTGCGGCATGGACAACAGCAGCAAAGGCGAACTTTGATAAAATTAGCAAACTTCATAACCAAGCCATGAGAGTTATAACAGGAGGCATGAAGTCAACGCCAATTGTAGAACTTGAAAAGATTATAAATCTGCAATCCATGACCGACAGAAGAGACTGCAGCGCCCAGAAGCAAAACTCAGAAGACTGACAGACCATCCAATGCATCAGAGACTAAATAGATTTGGAAATGGGAAACTAAAGCGGAGAAAATTTACAGAAATAGCCAAAGCAAAGATGAGCGAAGACCCTATGATCATCGTAACAATACCAAAGCCCATCCCTACTGTACGCAAACCCACATGGAAGCAGCATATCATTCCAGAGGTGGTAGAAAACATACCAGGTATTGGAAACAAGAACAGCCAGACTGAAAAAGAAAGAAGAGATATAACCCTGAGGTACATAACGGAAAACTACCCAAGCATGGACTGGACCCATGTATACACCGACGGTTCTGTAACAAACACAACACATAATGGAGGGGCAGGGGTATTCCTGAGCCTACCAAATGGTAGAAAAATAACAGTCATTGGCAACTGGAAAATACTCAAGCAATTTCAGAGCGGAGGCAGAGGCACTGAAGGCTGCAGTAAAAGCAATGCTGACAGGCGAAAGCAATGAAAGCCACATAGTCCTGGCCGTAGTTACAGCACTAAAAAGCCAGAAAAATACTGATCTTAATGATTTATGAGCAGTACTCTATCAACTATGCCAGCAGTCCGCACCAAAAAGAGTAGTGGTACAGTGGGTTCCATCCCACTGTAACATCCAAGGCAATGAGGAGGCAGACAGATTGGCAAAAGAAGATGCATGACTACCACAACCAGATTCTAGTGTGACCTACGAAGAGTCCAAAAGGTTTATTAGGGCCAGATACATGGTCAAATGGGAAACAGAACATACTGGCTTCACAAAAAATGATGCCTATTACCAGTTGATTCAGAAGAGAGCAGGTCGTGGTCTTCAGACTCCGCACAGGCCACAACAGACTGAGGAACCACCTATTCAATAAACTGAAGATAGGTGGCACTGACGAATGACCGCTGAACATCTGCTGCAAAATTGCCCAACATACGAAGACCAGAGAAAGCACATGTGGCCATCACCAGTGGCAACACTAGACAAGCTCTATGGCAGTGTCGACAGCTGCTTTCTTCTAACAAATACAAGTTGACATCTGACAGTGTACGAAGAAGAAGAATAGATAAATTAACATATTAACTATAACAAGTTTTTTTTAAATACAGCCACCAACAAGAACAAGAGCTACAAGCTGACTAAAAAGAGGTCCAGATTACATGTTAGGAAATATTTTTTTAGTCAGACACTGATGAATGCTTGGAATGCATTGCCACGGGAGGTAGTGGAGGCAGGGACAGTTAATGCATTTAAGAATAAATTGGATGAGCATAGCTTTTAGAGCAAGGTGATGTAAATGAAGTTGGTTGTATACAGACTGCAGAGTCTTCTAAACCAGTATAAAGACGTTAAGTTAAGATGTGACTGATTGTCTACAGACTCTGATGAGTCTTCTAAACCAGTTTAAAAATTTTGAGTTAAGTTACAATGTACAATTCTGGTACATGTAAGATACCTGGCTTCACTATGAGATGGAGATTCAAATGTCTCAAGGCGGTTCTACTGTGCCCAGAAGGTGGTGTAAGCCCTTGACTCTAAGGCTTTCCATCCCATTTCTCATCTTCTGTCCTTGGTGATGATGGCAGGGTGCTACTGACTGACAAGGTCCAGATTTTGACACCATCAACTGTTCATCCATTATCAGCAAGCAAGCTAAAGCTCTTGTGACACAAGCTGCTATTAATTAGGGGTTTTATCTAGAGCCCCATGTGCTGAGGTCAGAAGCACTATCAGCATGATGTCCAGAGATAAGGCAACCAGGCCAGCTTCTATTCCTCCTGAGATTTATCAAGATGGGGGTCATGTCCTTTAACAATAACAGGAACTAACTAAACTCAATCGATTTGATCTATATAGAAAGCCAAGAAAGTTCTATTAGAGATGAAAGATGCAACTTCTATACACCGGTACAAACAAAAGGGCAACTGTCAATCCTGCGACAAACACAGTGGCATATCTCCTTGGTGTCAATTGCGGGCAAAATTCTGACCGGAGTCCTGCTCAACCGCCAAACTGAAACTGAAACTAACTGCCAAAACTTGTAATCAAAATAGAATTTGGTTTTATGGTTTTTTAATAACAATCAATGTGCCCTCAACAATTCATATCTCCACTGCACAAAATGACAACCGGGCACATTTATATCTTCTTTTATATCCCTTTTTGTGATATTACATACACATTTATTCATAATAAATTCATAACTTGTTTTTAGAATTGACTCGACTGCATTGAAGTATAACAACGTCGACAAAGAGATCTCTACTGAGCTGAGTACTCACTGATCCTGAAACATTTTCTTTATTATTATACTTACTCTTACAACCAACTGGGTAGTACTAGTAGGGAATAAGTCACTTATTTCAGTTTCTTGGAAGAAAATTGCCACTAGCCAGATGATCAAAACTTCGTTGAGCCAAGTAAGTTTGTCGACGGCCACTCGAGGATGCGTACGGTACTATTTTGACATGTTTCGTGAATTTATTTACCTTTTTTCCCGCAATTGAACGCGATAAGCACGTTGGTTGGTTAAGCCGTTTTATGTAACAACATTACGCCCCCTCTCTGTGTCCCACATTTCTTTACTGTAAACAGTTTTAATGTCACAAACTAATAATAATTATTTATTTACAAAATCACAAAAATGATATAAATATTCCTACATCTTTGTTTTCTGAAAGTCCAGTCTCCTTTTTCAAGCGTTATAATACGCCATAAAATACCAGGGTCGTAATATTCTAATTCTATTTGTTGTTCAAACTTTGTTGCTGTCAATGCCACTTTTACGTTAGGTGCTTCTGACGACTTTCTTTGGTGGCAGTTACAGTGACTATCTTCACATTCCGAGGCGTACTTGAGAAGGTGAAATGCGAAACATCGCCATCAGTAAGCCAGACTGCCATGAAACAGCCTGTTGAGAGCAGAATTACTTGGATGTGATGCGTGGGTCTTGATAAATTATTAAATATGCTGCTCTGACCCTGACTAACATAGTCTGGCTTGGCTTGGCTTCGTTCGTTCTCAATCTCCCGCTAGCAAACTGAAAGGGCTTAAGCAGCAAAATGTAGTCAGAGAACGGAATGCGATGTGTTTTAGTTTACAGCTTGACTGCAATATTTGCACCTTTCGGTCCAACACATCCGACAACAAATACCGGGTGAGCATTCCTGTTCATAAACATAAATAAAACAAAGATAATGACCACTGACAAAACAAAATGTCAACATAAATTTAAAGTGGGTGGTGAGGAAATAGATCAGTTCACACATTTTGAATATCTGGGCTCCAGAATTGACAAAAATGGCGACTGCTCGAAAGAAATCAGAAGAAGACTAGCTATGGCAATGCAGAGACTGAACAGCCTGAAGAAATTATTGCAGGGCACCAACAAAATGATAAAAGTAAAAGTCTTGAGAGCCTGTGTTTCTCTTGTGGCAGCTTTGGCTGTGAAGCATGGACGATTACCAAAACTTCTAGACAAAGAATCGAATCCTTCGAGTCAACATGTTACAGAAAGATCCTCAGAATAACCTGGACAGAGAAAAAAAACAAATGCAGACATTCGGCAAGAGTTGAGCATAGAAGAGAACTGGTTTATCAATTCCATTGTGGCTAGAAAATGCAATTACTTTGGTCACATCAAGAGACACAACGGTCTTGAGAGAACGGTGATGGAAGGTATGGTGCCAGGCAAAAGAGGAAGGGGTAGACCAAGAAGACGATGGCACCAAGATATCCAGGAATGCCTGAGTATGACTGTGGCGGAGGCTAGTGTTTTGGCAACGGAACGAGTTTCTTTCAGACATACTGTGATGGGAGCGACGTTCTACAAAGGACATGCTACATGATGATGATGAATGGCACTTTGCTATCAAATTATTTCAATGTTGACTAAGTGTTTTATTTCATAATAAAAGTTAATACTTGAAAGTGTGTTTTCTTTTGAAATTAAATGTCGTCCTTTTTACTTGATTTTACAATAAATTGTATTGTCCCCCTTTTTCATTTTTGCATTTGGTAACCCTAGTTCTGCAGGACTATTATCTTAGTTTCCTCGAATCTTCAGTGTGACACTAATTTCCTGTGACCCAGAGTTCAGCTAAGGTCGAAAAATGAACTTACTAATGTAGTAGTAGTAGTCCCTTTCAGCCAGGACAGACAATAGGATGATGCGACCTTGAAGTGGTAACTCTATGCTGAGTTTTTCGTTTTCTTTCTCCTTGTGGCATCGTCGTTTCATTTCTCCGTGTTGCAAGAGTTTCTTTTCACCAAACATGAAGGTGGCTATTCAGGGTACAGAACATCTCTAAGTCGATCGTTCTGCAAGTTCTGTCTTCCCAGGATGTCGGACACATTTTCAACGCCTTCAATCCTTCATGTTACATTTACACACGCCTTTGAACCTCAGCTGTGTCGGCCGACTATGCTTTTCAGATGTCAACTCTATACAGAGTGGTCGAGGCAGGGTAATTTTATGCATTCAAAAATAGATTGGATGCATTCAAAAATAGATTGGATGCTCAGTTACTTTTAGTATCGGTGGAGTGGAATAAACTGGCTGTATCCATTCTCTGTAAAGCCTTCTACACCAGTATAATGAAGTTACGTCCGTATGTGTGTGTGTATATATATATCTTCGGGAATGCGACCATCTTTCATGCAGCGAACATGAGCCAGCCATCGTAGTCAGCACTGCTAAGGAGAGTTTACTAATGTAAAATTGATTGATAATAACTCGACTTTGTATCATTATATCAACGTTCTTTGCGAGGACATAGTGTGATAAATACTAAACATATGTTTTATTTTTCCCCGAATTTCCCACTTATTAGGTATGCTCAGGGAGCAGCCATGAACGGAAATATAGCATGTAGGGAATTAGAACGATGCGTTCTCAATCACTGATTTCTGAATGATGAAGATTAAGACTGTTTATGGTTCCATTAGCTCACATGTGTACACTCCTGCTCCATCCTTTGCGGAGCCCCTACCTGTCCAAATAATGTTTGATGTCAAACCCTTACAAACTGTGGATAATGATTTCACCATTTTCATTGTCATCATACACGAGACAATCAAGGAATTCATTATGTTTCTCAGTGGATATTTTAATAAGTCAAAATGTCAGCTCTTTCACTACCACCATGACCAGGACAGCTGAAAAACAGAAGTCCTTCAGATTTCGAGGCCTCGTGTCTTATGTAAACTCCTGCTATGGGCATCCAAGAATTGAAAGTGAGACAATCTTATCTGTCCTGATTAATGTATTCTCATATAATAATGTTAAGTCTGCTGTAACTGCCCCAATCTCTATTCTCATATTAGAGGTTGCTGTCATGTATACTTCACTCTTATGAAGTTACACTGACCTCAGCACAAGCCTCTCACTTGGCGAGAACAAATAATCTACTCAACCCGTCCATCTGCGACGCCATGTGGAAGGGCAGGAGGAGAACAGAAGAAGAAAGTCATGTATGTTCAGCAACAACCATGCATATTATTCTAGTTGTGAATACCCAACTTGATTTTCCACTCCTCAGCACAGATCCGTATGTTATCTTAAGTATTATCATTTAGCTGTTTAACCTCAATGTCATTTCATGATGAGCTGCGGTACTCTCTGCGTGCGTTGGCAGTCTGTCACTGTATTGTTCGAATGGATCCATTATTCCCCTTTGGCAGCCTTCTCGTCCATTACACGTCCCTGAATGATTGACAAGTTCAGAACCTACGCGCCTCTCTCTTTAATTCCGCTGTGCTCCTGCGATGTGCTACAGTGCTGAGACATGGACACTTACACAATAACTGGAGAACAAATTGAGAGTGATCCATGCCGCACTTGAGTGGTGCTTGGTCGAAATCACTCTTAGCAACCAACGCATGCAAAATCTTCACAATTCTGACGTACAACAATTGTCCTTGGCGAATGATGCTGTAATTTATCCAGACAAGGCAAAACAGAGATGAGCAGTTAACGACGAAACGATGGAGTGAAAGCGACAGAAAAATGGCACACGCTGAGACAAAGGCAAAAACAGAAAGATCGCGGGGAAAGACCTCCAATGCGTCAACAACATCCGATATGCATCTGGTAGAATAATTACCACCCACTGGACTTACGTGGTCCAAGACAGAGCCCGCTGGAGACAAAGTTTGGGCACATAACCACTCCGAGGAACACATAGAGATCAAGATGGATCCATTCTTCCACTAATGCCGAGCGACGATGACAACATTAACTGCGCCTGTGTTTCCGGCCTGTGTTTCCGGCCTGTGTTTCCACTGTTTAGGATCGTGGAAAGTGCATTTCTGATTTCCCAATTAACTAAAGGATCACAGCTTCCCACGCAAGGGGATCTGGGTCATGTTTCTCTCATGTAGCATGTCCTTTGTAGAACGTCGCTCCCATCACAGTCTGTCTGAAAGAAACTCGTTCCGTTGCCAAAAATTCAGCCTCCGCTCCAGTCATACTCAGGCATTCCTGGATATCTTGGTGCCATCGTCTTCTTTTTTTTACCCTTCCTCTTTTTTATCCTGCCTGGCACCATACCTTCCATCACCGTTCTCTCAAGACCATTGTGTCTCTTGATGTTACCAAAGTACTTGCATTTTCTAGCCAAAATGGAATTGATAAACCAGTTCTCTTCTATGTTCAACTCTTGCCGAACGTCTGCATTTGTTTTTTTTTTCTCTGTCCATAGTATTCTGAGGATCTTTCTGTAACATGTTGACTCGAAGGATTCGATTCTTTGTCTAGAAGTTTTGGTAATCGTCCATGATTCACAGCCATAAGCTGCCATAGGAAAAACACAGGCTCTCAAGACTTTTACTTTTATCGTTTTGTTGGTGCCCTGCCATAATTTCTTCAGGCTGTTCAGTCTCTGCATTGCCATAGCTAGTCTCTTCTGATTTCTTTCGAGCAGTCGCCATTTTTGTCAATTCTGGATCCCAGATATTCAAAATGTGTGTCCTGCTCTATTGCCTTACCATCCACTGTAAATTTATGCTGACATTGTGTTTTGTCGGTGGTCATTATCTTTGTTTTATTTATGTTTATGAATAGGTTTTTATCTTTACTATGTCCATTAACGGCTGGAAGTAGCTGCTGTAGCCCTTCTGCACTTCTTGATAGTATCACTGTGTCATCTGCATATCGTAACAGCATATTGTTTCAGGAGTGGGAAAGTTTTAAAACAGTTCTAGAAACGCTAAAAGAGGAATGTGTTCCATGTAGGGAGGTAAACCCTAAGCGTAAAAAGTGGATAACTAGATTTGTAGTGAAATGTAGAAGAGCAAAAAATAAAGCATGGCAAAAATATATAGAGGCAGGTAAATCAAAAGAAACATATGTAAAATATTTGGACAAGCAGAACATATCTCAGAAAGAGAATAAAACAGCAAAAATAGACTTTGAAAAAAAACTTGCTCAGAGGATCAAGACTGACAGTAAAAGCTTCTTTTCTTATGTTAGAAATAAACAAAGAACAAAAGACAAAGTAGGCCCTCTCATAGACAGTACAGGGAAAATAATAAGTGAGAATAGGGAGGCGCTAATCTGCTCAATCAGTACTTTGGCACAGTCTTCACAAAGGAGGACTGCTCCGAGATCCCAGAGCCTATAGATATTTCTCAAAGAGACATGGATACAGCGGGATTAAGATCAATCTGTATTACAGAGGAAATGGTTTTTAAAAAATTGGAGGGGTTGAAAGTGAATAAATGTCCAGGTCAAGATGGTATTCACCCAAAATTGCTGTATGAAATTAGAAACCAACTAGCAAAACCATTGGCTATATTATGTTCTCAATCACTTACAAAAGGGATTGTTCCACGGGATTGGGAAGATGCAGGAGTGATCCCCTTATTAAAAAAAGACAAAAAATCAGATCCGGCAAATTATAGACCGGTGAGTTTAACGAGCATAGTCTGTAAATTGTTAGAGTCAATAATCAAAGAAAACATTGTAATGCATTTAGAAAAATTTAATCTAATTAGAAATAGTCAGCATGGGTTTACTAGAGGGAGATCATGCTTAACAAATCTCTTAGAATTCATGGAGGAGGTTACTAAAATCATAGATAAAGGGGAGCCAGTGGATGTTATTTATCTAGACTTTGCAAAGGCCTTTGATAGAGTACCTCATCAAAGATTATTTCGAAAGTTAAAATCACATGGAATAGGTGGCGAAGTTGCCAAATGGATTGAAAATTGGTTAACGGGAAGAAGGCAGAGGGTGGGCATAAATAAGGAGTACTCTGAGTGGAGTGAAGTGAAAAGTGGTGTGCCACAGGGCTCGGTTTTGGGACCAATTTTGTTCTTGATATATATAAATGATTTGGACATTGATATGAGATCCATGATTGCAAAATTTGCTGATGACACAAAACTATGCAGTAGTGTCTCATCTAAAGCGGAAGTGGATATATTGATGTCGGATTTAGATAAAATTCGAGAATGGTCTGTAAGCTGGCAAATGGAGTTTAATGTAGATAAATGTACAGTCATCCACATGGGTAGATCCAATATGGAACATAATTAAAGAATGGGAGAAAACAATATTAGAAAGATAGATAAGGAAAGGGACCTAGGGGTTATAATAGATCATACAGGAAAGGTGAGTGAGCAAGTAAAGGTAGCAGTGAAAAAGGCAAATGCAATGTTAGGTATGATAAAAAGAAATATTAAACATAGGAGCAAGGAAGTGATCGTCAAACTGTATAAAGCTTTAGTTAGACCTAGATTGGAGTACTGTGTACAGGTGTGGAGTCCTTATCATAGAGGGGACATAAACATGCTAGAAAGAATACAAAAAAGAGCGACAAAGATGATAGTGGGATTCCAGAATTACAGTTATGAGGAACGACTCAGAAAAACCGGCCTACAGTGTCTCGAAGAGAGAAGAATTCGTGGTGACTTAATACAGGTTTATAAGATGATCAGAGGAATCGATAAATTAGACTATAACAAGTTTTTTAAAATACAGCCACCTACAATAACACGAGGGCAAAGCTACAAGCTGATTAAAGAGAGGTCCAGGTTAGATATTAGGAAATATTTTTTTAGTCAGAGAGTGGTGTCTGCTTGGAATGCATTGCCAGGGGAGGTAGTGGAGGCAGTGACAGTTAATGCATTTAAGAATAAACTGGATGCGCATAGATTTTAGAGCAAGGTGATGTAAATGTAACTGGTTGTATACAGACTCTGCAGGGTCTTCTAAACCAGTATAAAGATGTTAAGTTAAGTGTTAAGTTAAGTAACTCTGGAATCTCGCACCCCCAATCGTAAATGGGTCGAAACTTTCAATGTTCTCATCTTCTCGAACATTTCTCATTATACATTCCGCATATATGTTGTACAGATAAGGTGAGAGGATACATCCCTGTTGGACTCCCTTTTGTACTGCAAACCAATCCGATGTTTGCCCAGATACTCGGACAGCGGCTTGTTGATCTTGGTACAATGTTTCAATGAGATGGACTATGTGCAAAAGAAACCCCATTTCCCACATGAATCTCCACAGATTTTGATGTTTTACCGTATCGAAGGCCTTAGTGTAATCAATAAAACACGTGTACAGGTCTACATTAAACTCTCTACATTTTTCATAGATATTCCTTATATTGAATATGTGGTCCCGTGTTCCTCTGTCTTTCCTAACACCTGCCTGGACTACGTGAATTTTAGATTCAAACCTTTTCTCTATCCTTCTTAACAGCATTCGCAAGAGTATCTTGCTAGCGTGGCTGATCAGCGCGATAGTTCGCGCATAGCTTCAGGCTGCCTTTTTGGGGGATAGGAATATAAATTGATTTCTTCCATGATTCTGGCCACTCTGCACTGTGCCATATCTGTTTACACAGCTTGTGATAGACTCGAGCACATGCCCCCCCCCCCCCCCTTGCTTGTATTAGCACTGCTGGGATATCATCGCATCCTGGGGACTTTCATTTTTTCAGGCTTTTAATTGCAGAGCGTACTTCTTACAATGTTGGTTCAGGTTCTTTCTCTTCCTTTGGTAGGATTCTAACTGAGCGCTTTGTGCTATCTCCATACATGGTTCTGCAGTACTCTCTCCATCTGTTCAGTATGTCTTTGTTTTCTGTTAATGTGTTATCCTCTTTGTCATTTATGACACGTGGAACCGGTCGGAACTCCCTTGTCAGTGTTCTTATTGCTTTAAATGCATCCCTCTCTCTCTGCCTTGTTGCTGTAGATTTTCTATATCCTTACACGTTTCTACTATGTATCTTCTTTTATATTTTCTTATTTCTCTTCTAACTTTTCTTGCGCAGTTTTTATATGCTGTGTTGGTGCCCTTACTTCCCATTTGTTTTAATTATTGCCTTTCTACAATGCGTTTGTGTGTTTCCTCTGTTATATAGCTCTGTGTCTTGTGCGACATCTTAGGAATCATTTCTTTCGCTGTCGAGATCAAAATATCCCTTGCGTACGATGTCAACTCCTCAGATGTCATCTCTTCCTATACCTCAAGCAATGCCTCAAATTTGTTTTCTACTTTGATGTTGTATTCAGTAGGTATTGCTGATGCATCGAAGCGTATTGGCTGGCAACCTTTGTTGATCCTACGTAGTCTTGTCTGGTAAACTGCAAACAGTAATTCATGGTCCGTATCGCAGTCTGTTCCTGGCAGCGTTTTTGTTGCCAGCACATTTGATCTCCATCTTTGTTGCACTAGGATGTAGTCTATTTGGTTTCTATTGTTGCCATCAGGGGAGGCCCACGTGTATAGTCTACGTGGATGTTGTTTGAAGGTGTTGGCAATGGAGAGGTTGTTTTCCGTGCAGAATTCAACCAGTTTTTCTCTTCGCTCATTTATGTGTCCCAAACCGAAACGTCCTCGAACACTTCTCTCCTCTTCGGCTCTTTCCTCTCCGACTTTCGCATTGAAATCGCCAATGATGATCAAGATGTCTCTTTTTTCAACTTTTTCCATCGTTTCTTGCAAGGTGTTATAGAAATCATCCATTTCGCAATCGTCTGCTGCTGATGTTGGTGCATACACTTGAATTATTGTTAAATTTATAGTCTTTTTCTTTAGTCTGATTACAATTATGCGGTCGTTGACTGGATTGGAACCGAATAGTGAAAGTGCCGTCTTTTTTGACAGAATAAAGCCGACCCCGCTTTTTCCGCCATTGTCCCTCCCAGAGTATATGAATGTTTCTCCTGAGGAGCTGGTACAGTGCCCTTGACCGGCCCATCTGTGCTCAGAGACTCCAAGAATCTCTATCTTGGTTCTCTTCATTTCTCTTCCAATCAAGAACAACTTGCCCTGGTATAGGCTCCTGACGTTCCAGGTGCCCATTCTTAGTTTTGTTTTTAGTCCCATTTCAGAGGTGTCCAATGTAATACAGTCAGGATTTAGGCCGTCATCTCTATTACTTGTACTGACTCTGAAATCGGCCTCTTCCCCAGTTGGCGTCGATGATCTGCCTGGCCTGAGGGCCTCACCATCAGATCTTTGAGTTTCGTTTTTCTCGACTGTCATAAGTTTTTTGGCATTCTATATCCAGTAGTTTGCCATTGCTTTCTGAACGTTGTTCTGGCCGCTTACCAACTATGGTCTCTGGTGCGCCCTTAGCCCGATACCAGGCGTTTCCAGGTCCCGCTTTTAGAGTCGTTGTCGCACAGGTCGATCTTCCGCCTCTTCCACCAGCAGCTGTGTGTACTTGTCAGGGGTGGACTCCCCTTCTTGTCGTTTCACTCACGTAGTTTACCCGGCCAGCCAAACCGTTGCCTGGGTGATAGCGCTGCCGTACACAGGCAGACTCTTAGGAGCCATACGTGAGCTAGACAGAAGTGGGGGAACCAAATAGGATTCTGGCGATTAGGATGTGACTGCCTCTCACCGTGAGGTACTATACCTTACACACTTCTGTCCTTCGGGGGGGGGGGGGGGGGGGGGGGGTCCATCTTCCACAAAAAAAAACCATGTCCGCACAAAATAGAAGGACAAGGAAGCCAAAAACCATAAGGGGAAGAAGAGGTGGAATAAGAAAGTTTAGAAAAATTCACACGGTACTCGGCACTACAAAGACAGCCACAAATATCACACCGACACATACGATAAGGAGTACTCATCAAACTCTCCCTCCTCGCGAGGCAGTGGAGTACAGGGTTCCCTCTCTGGATCCCACGTGGACCTTGGTCAACACACCATCCGTTCAGTCAACACACTAAAGATAGGCCTACAATAGGGTGCTATAGAGGATGTAGTCAAATTGGGGGAGATTTTGGGTCAGAGAAGTAGGAATTAAGTAGTGGAAAAGCAAACATTAAAATGATGCAGCAAAAGCAAAAAGTGGAAAAACAACAAAATTACAAACTAAAATGTTTTTATGCAAATATGAGAAGCATAGTAAATAAAAGAGAAGAATTGGAACTGTATGTAGAGGAAGAAAAACCAGATATAATAGGTTTACCAGAATCATGGGTATATGAGAACATTGTAGATGGTGAATTTGAAATAGAGGGATATACAATGTTAAGGAAAGATAGGATAGTTGGAGACAAGGCTAAGGGGGGTGGTGTTTTATTATACTGTATAAATTCTGTTAATATAACGAGCAGAGAGGATTTATCATGTGGTAACAAAAATGAAACCTAGTTTTTATTACAGAGGAAAATATGATTGAAAACGTTACCGTTGGGGAACTGTTTGGCTCAAGTGACCATCAAATCATCCGATGGAATCTTATTACAGGGAAAGAAGTGAACATAAACACGCGAACATATGACTACTCTAAGAGGCATCAAACCACATAATCTGGGAACATATTGTCAGAGGAACAGATGTTGAACAGGAGTGGGTGAGTTTTAAAGCAGTTCTCGAAACGCTAAAAGAGGAATGTGTTCCATATAGGGAAGTAAACCCCAAGCGTAAAAAGTGGATCACTAAAATTGTAGTTAAATGTAGAAGAGCTAAAAATAAAGCATGGAAAAAATATATAGAGGCAGGTAAATCAAAAGAAACATATTTAAAATATTTGGACAAGCAGAACAAATCTCAGAAAGCAAATAAAACAGCAAAAATAGACTTCGAAAAGAAACTTGCTCAGAGGATCAAGACTGATAGTAAAAGCTTCTTCTCTTATGTTAGAAATAAACAGAGATCAAAGGACAAAGTAGGCCCTCTCATTGACAGCACAGGAAAAAAAATAAGTGAAAATAGGGAGGCAGCAAATCTACTCATTCACTACTTTGGCACAGTGTACACAAAAGAGGACTGCTCCAAGATCCCAGAGCCTGTAGATATTTTTCAAAGAGACATGGATACAGCAGGATTAGGATCAATCTGTATTACAGAGGAAATGGTTTTATAACATTTGGAGGGGTTGGATAAATGTCCAGGTCAAGATGGTATTCATCCAAAATTGCTGTTTGAAATTAGAGACCAATTAGCAAAACTATTGGCTATATTATGTTCTCAATCACTTGCACAAGGGATTGTTCCACGGGATTGGAAAGATGCAGAAGTGATCCCCTTATTCAAAAAGGGCAAAAAAGCAGATCCAGCAAACTATAGACCTGTGAGCTTAACAAGCATAGTCTGTAAATTGTTAGAGTCAATAATCAAAGAAAACATTGTAATGCATTTAGATAAATTTAATCTAATTAGAAATAGTCAGCATGGGTTTACCAGAGGGAGATCATGCTTAACAAATCTATTAGAATTCATGGAGGAGGTTACCAAAATGTTAGATAAAGGGGAGCCAGTGGACGTTATTTATCTGGATTTTGCAAAGGCCTTTGATAGAGTACCTCATCAAAGATTATTTTGAAAGTTAAAATCACATGAAATAGGTGGGGAAGTTGCCAAATGAATTGAAAATTGGTTAACGGGAAGAAGGCAAAGGGTTGGTATAAATAAGTAGTACTCTTGAGTGGTGTGAAGTGAAAAGTGGAGTGCCACAGGGTTCGGTTTTGGGACCAATTTTATTCTTGATATATATAAATGATTTGGACATAGGTATGGGATCCATTATTGAAAATTTTGCTGATGACACAAAACTATGCAGTAGTGTCTCATCTTAAGAAGAAGTGAATATATTGAGGTCGGATTTAGATAAAATTTGAGAATGGTCTGTAATCTGGTAAATGGCGTTAAATGTAGTCATGCACATGGGTAGATCCAATATGGAACACAATTACAGAATGGAAGAAAACAATATTAGAAAGATAGATAAAGAAAGGGACTTGGGGGTTATAATAGATCATACATGTAAGGTGAGGGAGCAAGTTCAGGTAGCAGTAAAAAAGGCAAATGCAATGTTAGGGATGATAAAAAGAAATACTAAACATAGGAGCAAGGAAGTGATAGTCAAACTGTACAAAGCATTAGTTAGACCTAGATTGGAGTACTGTGTACAGGTGTGGAGTCCTTATCAGAGATGGGATATAAACATGCTGCAAAGAATACAAAAAAGAGCGACAAAGCTGATAGTGGGATTCCAGAATTACAGTTATGAGGAAAGATTAAAAAGAACCGGCTTACAGTGTCTAGAAGAGAGAAAAATTTGTGGTGACTTAATACAGGTGTATAAGATGATCAGAGGAATGGATAAAGTAGACTATAACAAGTTTTTTTAAAATACAACCACCAACAAGAACAAGAGGGCACAGCTACAAGTTGACTAAGGAAAGGTCCAGATTAGATATTAGGAATTATTTTTTAAACCAGAGAGTTGTGAATGCTTGGAATGCATTGCCAGGGGAGGTGGTGGAGGCTGGGACGGTTAATGCATTTAAGAATAGATTGGATGCGTATGGCTTCTAGAGCAAGGTGATGTAAATGGAACTGGTTGTATACAGACTCTGCAGAGTCTTTTAAACCAGTATAAAGACGTTAAGTTAAGTTAAGTTAACAGCATCAAACTTGTGCTGCGAGATGTGTTCGCAAACGAATGTAAAGACCAATCCTGGCACTATGGATTTGAGGCACACATATGAAGAGTCAGCTGTGGAAGCGATGTACGTTCTGTTCTGTCGGGCGGCACGCTTTCTCTGAGCCTCAGCGATGTAGTTTACGCTCTACGATCTGAGAAGCTTGCGTGATGGAGGTGCGTAAGGTGCAACGGTTCAGTGCAAGTATCTCTAAGGAGGTGACATCAATATTGAATCTCTAAATCGTTTCTTCTGCCCCCTTGAGGATAATCTGTATGTTCTGTGTTCACTGTACAGCAGTTGCTTGGGGAGGCACTCATAGGGCATGCAAACAACATGTCCCATTCATCTGATCTAAGCTTTTTGCAGAAGCGTATGGATGTTCAACCTGTTGGAGATGCTAAGAATTTCAGAAGTTAGGTTCTTTGTCCTACTATCTGATCTTGAGTAGCCTATGCAGACAGCCTAAGTGAAAACGATTTAAGTATATGGCGTGTCTACTATATACTGGCCATGTTTCGCTGGCATGCAGCAGTATGGTTAACACTTCAGCATGATGCACCTTAGTGGTGACATTGGTGCCTTGTCGGTTCCAGACGTCTGCAGCCTCCCAAAAGCAAAACTCGTCTGTGCAATCCTGCAGTTGACCTCAAGAGTCGATATTCGCCTCCCTGGTTAGTGTACTGCCTAGGTAGGTGATGGCCCGGAGACGTTGGTCATATACAGTAATGTTTTGTTCGCTGTACGGCTTCCCTGGAGCAAGCTAAAAGAGTACCTCAGTTATTAGTGTTGATTTAGAACCAAGCTACTGCATGCCGCCGAAATCTCCGTCATGATGGACTGCATATCTTGTCTTGAGCAGGTGCAATCAATGATGAACATGAGATCTAAGATGGTGGTTTCACGCACCTTGGTGTAAGACTTCAGGAATCTCGGACCGAACAGTTGTCGTTGCATAGTATAACTGACAAGCCTGTCAGTAGTAGCGCCATGACAGCATCAGAGTTCATTGCTGCAAAGATCATGCAAAAGAGTGTCTGTGTGAGCACAGACACTGTTTGTGACTAGGAAGGCCACATAGAATGCTCCTTCGTGCAATACTCAATTATTCGTGAAATTGGCCGACATCTGCAATGAATCTGCAGGGGTAACCAAACTTCACCATTATTTTCCAGAGCCTCTCTAATGACGGTGCTGAAGGACCTGGTCAGATCGACAAAAACTGCGTACCGGTACCGGTCTTCAAATTTGTCTTGGAGTTGACTCTAAATCCTGGTAATCAATCAGACATGTGTCTGATGCCAGGTAGTGAAATGTTGAGTAGACTCATTTCGCTCTTTTGCCTTGGTGTACCATGTTGGACCAAGCATTTTTTCTTTTGGGCAGAAGATGTTGAGCATGAACTCAATTTTTCTTGTATCGTTTGGTAGGCCAACTGCAACGCTTGTTCTGCTGAGCTCATGCAGGCTTTTCCCAGCTTCTTTGACGCTGCGGCTGAAGATGACTACCGGTATGTCATCAGCGAGCCTGAGATAAGTGAGTATTTCTCCATTTGTTTATGTTTCTATCTCCCCATTTCACATTTTTAAACACTGACCGCTGGAGAGATTTTTAGAGAGATTCTTGTCACCTTGTCGGATTCCACAATGTATCGATATGATGTAGTAGAGAGCAATATCCATTGTCATGTCAATGTTTGTTTTCTAACCTCTATCAGTTGAGCATTTTGGGTTGTATTAATTTTTTGGAAGTTATTTTTGTTATTGCTGTGGACCATGCTGCTATATCGGATTCTAGCACTGGCCTGAAATAACCTGTGTACAGTTTCTTTAGGGTGCTTGTCCCCATGTTGAGCTCGATATCTTTCTCATTTTGGTCATTCTGTTCTTAGCTTTGTTGGTGGCTTTTTTAAATCTGGTTTTTCCTTGTCAGCCCCAATTGGATCCATTCTTATTCCTAGAAAAGTTTAGGGGAAGTGTCTGGCCAGTTACTATTAAGATCACTTCTTGGGATTTGGGAGATAGTGATAAGATTGTGTATATGGTTTTAATTTCGTTTAAAGCGATTTGCCATTTTTTTGTCCTTGACTATTTCATTTAGGACCTCTTGGATTTGGTTTCTAGCTACAGGTGTAGACGCTTCGGAAGTCCATAGTGCCAAGTCATCTGCATATAGAGCATTGTGTACTCTTTTATGGATTTCTGTGATTATATAATTGATATATATTGAGGAACAACATGGGTGAGAGTACTCCACCTTGCGGAACTCCTTGTTCCATTTTCATCTTTTTGATGAGGTGTCCTTGGAGTTGTACTGTTGCTGATCCATTTGTACATGATGTTGGTTACACTCATTTGAGTTTTAACCCGCTCTTCCATATTGTATCACAATCTTTTTCTAGATCTATCCAGACTACCAGTGCTTTCCTGTTTTCTTGAAATGCATCTTCTATCTCCTATGAGATAAATGTCACCTGCTCTTCGGTTGATCTGTTTCTACGAAAACCTGCTTGCTGGGGGATAAGTAAATTTGTTGATTCCATATTATTCTAGTGTTAACTATTCGTTCCATTAGTTTCCCCCACAGCTGAGTAGATTAATAGGTATGTAACTGCCTGGCTTCATGTTGTCCTTCCCATGTTTAGGGATGTGGATAGTCCTTGCCTCCTTCCACACCGTGAAGACAGTTCCTCGTTTCCAGCTTGTGTAAAGATGAGCAGCAGTTTCTTCTTTACTATTTCTCCTATGTTAGAGAGCATTTCATTAGTGATGCCATCCTATTCTGGGATTTTCTCTTCTTGAGTTTATTAATGGCTGACTCCAGTTCTGTCTTGATGATATTTACTATCAGATGTTCCTCATATACTCACATTGAGTGCTCCCTTTGTTTATTTCTTTCTTAATGTACCTTTTCATGTTTGTGGAGATTTTGTTTCTGCATAATTTTGGATTAGAACATCCGCTTCTTTTTTCCCGGTTAATACTTTCCCTAAATTTTCAATTGCAATTGTTGGCTTGTAGCTGTTTCCGTCACTGAAGGCCTTTGCTGTTTTCCATAGCTTCTTGCTCTCTCTCTATCAAAGTTAAGAGTTTCTCTATAGTCGTGCCAGCTTTTCATGCATGCCCAGTTGATCATTTTCATATATCTTGCTGCAATTGCCTTGAGTACGATGTTGCTTCTTTGATTTTCGCTCTTTTTCTTGTCCGTTAGTTGAAGTTCCATCTGGTGCGTTTAAGGTGGCCAATACGGTTTGTAGCTTCTTCTGGCGCCTCTTGAGATGTTCTTCATTGCTGCCTTTAGAAGGCCCTTTTTGAATTTGTCCACCATCTTATCTACTTTCATATGGTGGATGTTGATGGACTGGCAGCAGAGATCTGTACATGTGGCAAACTTCTGCCAGTCTGCTTTCTTATAGTTCCACCTGCGCAATAGCTTGTGGTCTGATGGAATGTTTCCCAGTTTTATTGTAAGTTTGATGGGTCTGTGGTCACTTTCTGGTAGAGGTGCAAGTACTGTTCTTTTGAATTTTTGGTTTAGGTCGCCGGTGGTAAAAGCAAGGTCAGGGAATGACGATGATGTTCTTGAATAGAACGTTGGAGGCTCGTCTGGGAGGTTGATGTCAACCTCCCATTCTTCTAGTTTGTGTCCTCTTGCCTTTGTCTATGAGTATCTTCACCTCTCAGACTGGCTGTTAAAATCACTTACTACTATGGTTGCCTGGCCCATAATATTCATGGCTTCTAGGGTCAAATTTGTTGGCAGGCAGTACGTGTTAGAAATTCTGTCTGATTTGGCAAGGTTATGTTCACCCTTATTGTTTCAGCTTCTCAGTTTGTTTCCACCGAGATCATCTTTGATGGGATCGATATTTTGAAAAGGATAAGCGGGTCGCACTTATCATAATGTTGGTAGTTTTTGATATTCCTCATTACCTGTATGGTTTCTGCTGAATTTATAAAAGGAGAGCATTCATCCCTGTATTAATTCTTTTTGCACTTCGAACTTGTCTGCTATTTGACCAGATATTCTGGCAGTTGCATGCTGTTCCTGACATAATGTTTTGATTAGGTGAACGTGGCTTGTTTGAAACCGTATGCCTTTTATGATGTTACAGCTCTGCAACATATGGTATTACACAGTAAAAAGTAGATACCAAGCTGTAGATACCAAGTATCTTCATGTGTGAATCTGTGAGGCTCAACTGGTGGCAGCGGACTGAGAGAGATGGCATGGGCATTGTGAGAGTGTCTTCAAGTGTGCCCTAACTACCTGATGGGTTACAGGATGAACCGAGAGATACCAAGACGAACAGGTACAGACTGCTATAAACAAAATGATGTTCAAAACAGTCACACGTATTGTGTCGTGTATTATACATATTTGTGATTACGCATGTGTATATAGGTGTGTACATTTTCATTTGTATTAATTTTATGTGTAATCATACTGTCCATTTGCTGTGTGGTCTTATTTTGTCATAACTGGTACCGGTACGGTATATCATTCTCTGGATAATCGCTGTCAACTCCAGTCATTTTGTATCACTGTCATATACATTGTCGTTGTTTTCGTTTGTCCTTGTGTCCGTAGCATGGGTTTAATTGTGTTGGTGTTCTGGTAAAGTCACTGAGCCATTACTTTTGTTTTTATACAAAAACATTTATTGCACTATTCAATGTCCTTCGTGAGTTATTTGGTAGACATTAAAGAAAAACTAGTTTTAAACTAACAGCTTCAAGAAGATAATATTACTCTTGTTGATTTACAAGTAAAAATGCTTGGATTTTTGTTACATTTCAATGCTTGTTCATTTCTTCAAAGAAACATACTCAGTTACATTGATCAATGAAGCATGTGGCAGCTGATGCACTTGAAAATGAGTTTAATCTTAGATTTTCTGATTTAAAAGAACTAATGAATTTCATCTTTGCTGACCGGTCATTGCAAGTTGATGTATCTGAAATTACCACACAGCATCATGACAAGGTTCTGAATCACACAACGATGAGTCAGTTCAAATGTTATTTCAAGTAAAAGGATACATGAGGTGGGTGTGTGAGTAGGCATAGGCATCAAACAACCAGATTTGTCTGCTTTGGCCACTTTATATTTTGGTGAATGTGGCTGTACTGTCATAAGTAATCTACAGAAAACAAAATAAATACATATAACAAAGCAGAGGAGAATTATTGTTGTTTAATGCCCACAATGAGTAAGTTTACTCTTGTGCACCGTGAAATGGGCGTTAAGTGGCGGGTTGTAGTAGCTTTCCTTAGATCACGAACGTGCTGATGAGAGTGGACACGGTCCTCCAGGTATTTGTGCTATGCTTGGCTTCATCTGGGTGACGCTCACTACTACGGGGATTACATCGATCCACATTTATTAGCTGAACTGCCTTGAAAACAGCCTGTTTGCAGGGAATGTTATATGGAAGAGAGAAAGTGGTCTTGGTCAGTATATTGTGCCTGACTCTGAAGCGTCATCCTTGCCAGTAAGTTGTGCCTGACTGGACTAGCGTCTCAAGTTTCCCGAATGGAGATTTGAGAATGAAGCTAACTAAATGAGTGCCCAGTATTATAGCTATCTGTAGTATACACTGAGTACAAGGAAATGGCTGAATTGAAATTCTTAAAGTGGATGCATTGAAGTTTGAATTTGATGAGTCATCAAAATATATTAGAATATTTTTTTTTCTCCATCTAAAATCATAATGTCAGTGAACAAACTTTTCTCTAGTTTTGGAATAACTTTGAGCAATAATTAAACTAAAACAGAAAATGGTAGCCGTCACATGTCCTAAATGTTCAGTTATACTTTTATCTTTCTAACTACCATGTAAGGAGAGTTTGTTGCTATGTAACAATGGCAGATGCTAGTGTTGTGTGATTGATTTCCTGTCAGTTGATTTTGTTGCTATTGGGCTGAAAAGGTGCCATGATCCACTCACAGGGTCAGAGAAATTAATCTAGGGTGGCCATCAGCTGCCTTCAACATAATAACAATTTTAGATATAAAACAAACACAAAATATATTGAAGAAAATTCAGATTTGGTCCAAGATTTTAATTTGCAACAACTTGTGTCCTTATTGAAACAACTAACATAAAGATCTCGACAAAAAGACTGGATCAACAGTATATTCATGCGAGTGCTCTGACCCCAGTGTCAAACAGGGACTTTTTTTTACAAAATCTCAAGAGAGAAAGATCAAGACAGGTGAGATTAGATGAGTTCGGAAAACCATCAACATAACTAGGATAGACAGAATGTGCAATGCAAAAGTGCAAAACATAGCTGAATCAAAACCCTGCACCGAATATATTGATGAAGAGAGAATCAAGTGGTTTGGCCACCTAATTAGAATGCAGCCTAACCAACTATCCCTGTGCGCCTAAAGCGCATGACGATTGGGTTTTTGCAACAGTGACAGACAAAATTTTATTAACAGCTTAATTTCAATAGTTGGTTCATAGGCTTGTTGTAAACAAAGGCAGTATGAATTTTCAACCACCTGGTCGCAGTGTTAAGAATTTGTTAAAGTCCAACAACGCATGAGCTTTAATAACATCGTGTATGCATGATCAAAACCTATGGGATACTGGAGAGCATGCTGCATAGAAATTTTGACAGCAACAGTAATGAAGAAGAGAGCGGTTGCTAAACAAGGTGAGGTTGAGGTAAAGCAGGAAGTAAAGCAAGGTCTGTTGATGTTATTGTTAGATCTACAACAACTGCTAGTCACAGGAATGTTAGGTAAAGCAGGTAGTAAAGCAAGGTCTGGTGATGTTATTGTTAGATCTACAACAACTGCTAGTCACAGGAATGTTAAAGTTCCTGTACCAGCAGAGGCATGCCAACCAAAGTGGATTCAAGTTGCAGAGGGTCAGATGCAGAACACAGATTTGTCCTTGTCCGCGTAAAAGCGTTTAATTAAAATGCATTTTCAACATTAGTAAATTTTACTAGAACTCCACATTAAAATCCAGAATTTCTTATGTCTATTGATGAACTTCTCTTGAAGCATGCCTGACTTGACAAGGATGGTGGTATATTCATTCATTCTCACACAGATGATGGCCTATTCAATGCCCAAAGACTGAAAGCCAAGACCAAAATAAACAGGGTGCTGATCAGAGAACTTCTCTTTGCGGATGATGCCGCAACTACGACTCGTTCAGAGGAGGAACTGCAGAGCTCACTGTCTGCATTTTCTGATGCCTTTTGTGAGTTTGGATTAATAATCAGCAAAAAGAAAACACGTTATGGTCCAGGGTGCTAACAAGGCACCAGTAATCTCCATTGATGATGAGGAACTCGATGTAGTAGATCACTTTACATACCTGTGATTCTCAGTCAAGAATAGAGTATCCTTGGACCAAGAGATCAAAATCAGGACAAGCAAGACAGCAACAACAATGATCAGATTAACAAACAGGGTTTGGGAAAAAACAAGAAGCTCACTGTTAAAACAAAAACATTTGTTTACCTGTGTCCTCAGCACCTTCTTTATGACAGTGAGACATGGTCTACCTACATGTACCAGGAGAGGTGGCTAAACAGCTATCACATGAGGTGTCTGCACAGAATTAACCTGCAGCACGCCCCAGTCCAGATCATCTTGACACACTCGGCCTACAAAAACATTTGTTTACCTGTGTCCTCAGCACCTTCTTTATGACAGTGAGACATGGTCTACCTACATGTACCAGGAGAGGTGGCTAAACAGCTATCACATGAGGTGTCTGCACAGAATTAACCTGCAGCACGCCCCAGTCCAGATCATCTTGACACACTCGGCCTACAAAAACATTTGTTTACCTGTGTCCTCAGCACCTTCTTTATGACAGTGAGACATGGTCTACCTACATGTACCAGGAGAGGTGGCTAAACAGCTATCACATGAGGTGTCTGCACAGAATTAACCTGCAGCACGCCCCAGTCCAGATCATCTTGACACACTCGGCCTACAAAAACATTTGTTTACCTGTGTCCTCAGCACCTTCTTTATGACAGTGAGACATGGTCTACCTACATGTACCAGGAGAGGTGGCTAAACAGCTATCACATGAGGTTTCTGCACAGATTCATGGGGATTGAGTGGTGAGACAAAATCATCAACGCAAAGGTGTTGGAGAGAACAGGCACTGTTACAATTTTTTCCATGCTTGGTCTTCGATGGCTGGGACACACTCGAAGGATGGATGATGGCAGAATACCAAAATATCTTCTCTATGGAGAATGACAGTTAGGGAAAAGGTCTCTGGCCGGCCACTACTTTGGTACTGGTACAAGGATGTATGCAAGCGGGACATGATGAGGACATCGATTTGTAATCATGGGAACAGGATGCCATGAATTGTGTCACATGGAGCAGCAGGATTAAGCATGGAATACAGAGAAATGAGATACTGATTGTGGATAGGCTAAGGACTCAGCATTTAAAAAGACTATGCGATGCTGCTGACTTTCTTAGCAGACATTGTGAAAGACACTTCTATGTGCTCGGATTGGTCTTATGAGTCACATTTGTTATCGCCATGGACTGTAGCTACATCATTTTTTTCAAAGCACAATTACTATCGACTGACAAGATCGAAAGAGCCAATGATAATTACAATGATGAATTCACTGGCTCTAGAGATCACTACTCACTATCTGAAGTGCTGTACATAGTAGATATTTTTTGTCACAAGCAGAATATCAGTTCACAATTTTATGTCTTCTTTTTATCGTATTGTCTGATGAATGCTTGTACATCAAACTTGCGCTTGCATCCTTCATAATTCATGTATCGAATTTTTCCAAATACTGCTCGTTCTGGCCATCCATGGTCATGAATACCACAAATTGACCACATACAACCTAGACACACAAAAAAAAAAGAATGTCACATTCAGCATTAAAGACAACCAGTAGTACTAATAAATACAGTAATGTCATCATTGAAATGATATTCATTCTGTCGTTTAAATAGAACAAAAAATATTAAACAACACTAATAAACATAATGCAGCTATAGTTCATGATTCAATATGGGAGTAGAACTGATCAATCAATCAAAACCTTTTCAACTTACTGCATAGCAATATGTCTTCAAGAAAGACATGCCAAGTGCTTATGCCTTGAGAAAACCACTCCTTGTTCTTTCAACTTCCCTGTCTCCTTAAATCTTGTCTTGATCTCCCGTATCCCTGGTGTTTTAGTCTGCAGCAATTTATCTTGTCCTGGAGCTTTCAGAACAGAGAATGTCTTGTAATTCTATCAGCTAGCTTCTTTAACATGTGTCCTATCCAATGAAAGTCTTCTCATTTCCTATTCCACTGTTGTCTGGTTCATTCCAGTGAACTTATACCATTTTAATCCTTCTATTTGATGCAAGCCCCCATTTATTAAAGTCAGTATTTTATTGGTAGTTTTGTTACTGTTGTCTGTGGTCTCCATGTTTCACAGCTATACAATAGGATTAACTTTACATTGGAATTCAGATTTACATTTTTATAACTCATACCAACTGCCTTAAAAGTTCCTCTTGCCTTCTGTATTCTTATTTTTTATATCTTTATCTGTACCTCTAACATTGTCTATTTTGTTACCAAGATATATGAAGTATTGCACAGTGCAGGATTATGTTTCTTAGATCAATCAGATTGTCTTTTGGTGCATTTATTCTCATATCTGTTCTCTCTCTGTATTCTCAGTCTTAGTTTCTGTGACCTCTCATCTAGCATATTTATTTTATTTTGTACCTGATTATGATTGTGGATGAGAAGAGCCAAGTCATCAGCACAATCCAGTAGAAATGTTGGTTCTTACTTTACTTTCCATTTCTGGCAACCTCACAAAGTATTGAACCAGGGATCAACTGCCCTGGAAGTTCTTTTATTTGCTGCAATGAGATTCACTGAATTACATGGTTCTTACATTCTTGGACGAATACACAGATATTTGGGGTCTTGCATGGCTCCGCATTCACAGACATTATTTTTGACGCCATTTTTCGGTGCAGTTTTATGTTTCTGGTTTGTGAACTGTGCAATTTGAATTGATTTCTGTCTTCCCTCTTCTGGATTCTATCCAAAAAGTCGGTGCCTCTGATCACAGGACTGCTTTTTCCTTTTGACTTCTGACGCAACACATCTGATTTATGGTGGTGTGATGCCAGCGATTGCATAAACTTTTCCCATTGATATTGGCTTAAGACACCCTGTTACAATGTGACATGCATACCTCATTTACTGCTACATCAATGTGTCTCGTGTGTGCTGACTCGCTCTATACTGCTGCAGAAATACACAATATAAGGGCTGATGTGTGCAACACCGTTAGTGATGCTCCCCATGCCTTGTTTGTTAGCCTACGCAGAATGTTATTTCTTGTGCTAGCTTTTTGTTTCAACGCCTTTCAGTGTTCCTTGTGCAATCTGTTTATTTCCTAGGTACTTTGGTGTATTGTTATGTTCAAGTTCCTGCTAACAAATCTGGATTTTCTTTCTCGTCGCTTCTATGTTCTTCAAGTGAAATGCACAAACCTGAGTTTTCCTGGTGTTAATTATGAGATGGTTATCCTCATAGTATTTGGCCAATCTGTCAAGGGCTTTAGAGAGTTTCAACTCACTTCATTATCCCTGAGCAGCAACTGCTGTGTTGTATGCATATATGAATTGTCTAGTGCCTGGACCCCTCGGTTGATCATTGATGTAAATGCTTTATAGTGTAGGTGTCAGAAAGATACCTTGCACCAGAACATTTTTTGGGTTCCTCCAGCGACTACTTTTGTTTTGCAATGTCATGTAAAATCATCTATCCACCATATTCCTCATGCCATTTGATATTCTTGATCTAATTCATTCTTGATATGCTTAAACTTAGCAATGCCATGCTCTGTATTATTGTTCTTCCATTTGCGTCTTTTCTTTATTTTGCTTAGCATCACAGTTGTTACCCACAATTTTTTGTTTCAAGCTTTCTTCTTACCCAATTTTTAGGGACATGCTTTTTTTCTTGAAGCATCATTCACTGAGTTTTGGAAGTTTACTCTTTTCTCTCTCCTCTTCCCAAACTATGTCCACCTTAGCACTGACGGTTTTCACAACCATTCACTTAAATCAAGGTCATCTTATCCTTTGTCCTCATTAATTAATGGACTTCACATGTTATTGTTGCTATCTTATAACTTCATCAATTGTTGTTTTTGTTTGGCAATTTACCTAGATGTTTCTCATAACAGATTCTGAGGGAAAAAAGCAGTCTTCTTCTTACGCAGTCAGACAGTAACCATTATTTTTTCGAAAAAAGCGGCGGTCATCCTGAGGCTGTCGCCACTGCCATAGAGCTTGTCTTGCAGTTCCACTGGTGATGGCCACATCTGCTCTCTCTGATCCTCGTATGTCGGGCAGTTCTGCAGCAGATGTTCAGCGGTCATTTTACCGGTACCGCACGGGCATTCGTCGGTACCACCTATCTTCAATTTGTTGAATAGGTGGTACCTCAGTCTATTGTGGCCAGTGCGAAGTCTGAAGACAACGACCTGCTCTCTTCGGTTCAACTGGTAATAGGCATCGTTTTTGGTGTAACCAGTATGTTCGGTTTCCCATTTGGTCATGTATCTGGCTTTGATAAGCCGTTTTGACTCTTCGTACGTCATACTAGTATCTGTTTGTGGACAAAAAAAAGCAGTCTAAGCTGAATAAAATAAATGTGCTGGGACAAGATGTAGGTACCATCCCAATCACCACATATATATATAATTATGTGCATGTGTGCGTTTTTTTGTTGTTCTGTTCAATTTCTATCATCATATCCTTTGTTCTCATTAATTAATGGGCCTCACGTTTTATTGTTGCTATCTTATTAACTGCATCAATTGTTGTTTTTGTTTGGCAATTTACCAAGGTGAACCTCATAACAAATTCTGAGGAAAAAAAAGTCTAAGCTTTGTCTAAAAACCATTTAACACAATAATATTGGTCAAAGTGCTCTTAAGCCAATCGTATGATTGGAAGGTGCAAAACATGCAAGGAGAGCAAGTAATAGTAAAATACTCTCCATACATAAGCCTACATTGCTGAGGTAGGAGAGCTTGCATGTCCCAATAATTCCAGGAGCTATGCTAGGGGAGTTTTACTCTTGACAGTGTCAGCTAAGTCGGACAGGTCCTTGGAGAGGGAGGGAGACAAAAGGGCTGAGGAGCAGGTGGAGCCTTATAGGTGTAGCTGCAGAATTCACTGATGAGTGGTATACACTCTGGGCTGTACCAATCCATCCCCACTTTGTGGGTTAAATGCATTCTTGTCTCGTTCTTTACTTTTTATCCTCTATCAGTTATCCCTATGGATATATGGGGCATGAGCATCCATGACTTATCAGATCTGACACCATGCTACACTAGAACCCAGTAGATGATGTACTATTTAGTGAGGTTATTATTCTTAAAAACCTTAGCAGTAACCCATCTGTACAAATAGGTCTTCTATTGGACATGATGCATGCACCCTCTGTGGTTGGAAAGGAACGAGAACTGTACTGCACACAGCACCACATTCTTGTGTCTGAAATCCACCATAAAAATACAGTGGCTCAGGACATGTCAATCCCTTTGCCTTGCACTTTTGGTTATACACCTGTACACTTAGAACCTCAGAGGAGATCGGCATAACCAACAGGCAATTGGTAGCAGGGAACCTTATCTTAGCTACAGTATCATGGAACAGAGCATAGTCACTAATGTATGTCCCACACTGATGTGGCAGTTGTCTTCTAACTTCAGATCTGGGCAGGTAGAAAATCCAGACATTACCAGCAAAAATAGGAAGAAAAAAAGCCAAAGGGCAGGAGCCCAGAGGGTGCTGGAGCAATAACCAACCATTCAGTTCAACACATCCTCCTTACTCTGTGTTTGAGTGTACCACACATTGCAAAAATAAAACATACAATATAAATCATCAATGGAAGAATATAAAAGAAGACGTAAAAGAGACAGAAAAGGTAACAAGGAAGCAGAATACAAGAAACTGAAATGCTTAACAAAATGGAGGACAGACGCAAATGTAAAAACATTAATGCAGAGCATAGCTACATATAAGCATATCAAGAATGAACTAGATCACATGAGAAAAATGGTGGATAAACCAATGCGAAGAAATGTAAGATCTGGAGAGCACAGAGAAATTTAATCAAGCCCATAAGAAAGTAAAACAATCATTTCGTAAACTTAAGGGCAGACAATCACGGATGACTAATGATAAGAATGGGAAACCAATGGGAAGAATATGTTATGGAACTGTATGATGACAGGGACCTGTATCAAGATAACACACCTCTAAATGATACACCATTGACAGAAGAGAGATTATCTATTACCAGAGAAGAATTTAATGAGGCATTTTCTTTAATCCCGAACAACAAAGCACCAGGGATAGATGAGTTACCTATCTAGCTACTAAAAACAGCGGGAGAGACTTTACATAATTTAATTTTTCAACATGTTAATGATATTTACAACAATGGAATATGGTCAAAAGATCACACAATTTCAATATTAATTCCATTGACAAAAATATCAAATGCAATAGAATGCTGTCAATTCCGAATGATAAATTTGATAACACATGCATCTAAATTTCTTTTGAAGATTAGAGAATTAATGGAAAGATAGAGAAGCTACTGAAAGGTAACCAGTTTGGATTTCGTAAGGTCAGAGGTACATGGGATGCCATCGTATCATTGCGGCATCTCGCAGAAAGAATGATCAATCAAGGACGACCACTATTTATCTGTTTTATTGACTGCAAGAAAGCTTTTTAACATTCTGTAGCAAATAGGTATTGAAAGAACACTCATTAAGTTAATCCAGAACCTGTATTCAAATCAAGAGGCGATTATTTCAAACACTGAAGGTCTCACGGATCCAGCTTCCAAAAGACAAGGGGTATGACAGGGCTGCTTGCTTTCACTGTGTCTCTGTAACGCATATTCTCATATTCTGAGATGATGATGGGCAAGGTTAAATATGGGTGTCAAAGTTAATGGTATGAAAGTTAATGCCGTCAAATCTGACAATGACCAATCGGTAGTGGGAGAATCAGTAGCAATGTTGCAAACATTGCTCGAAAAAATTAATAGCACAGCCAAAGAGATTGGCATGAAAATAAACACATCAAAGACAAAGACTTTGTTAATATCCAAGCAACATGGGCAAATAAATATATCCATCAATGGAGAATTAATCGAACAATTACAGACGTTTACATATTTGAGGCAAACCATAACAGAAGATGCCCGCAATGTGACAGAAATCAAGACAAGGATTGCAATGGCAAAAAAAGGCTTTAGAGAAAAACAGAAATTGTTAACCTCAAAGAATATCAGAAACAGAAATTGTTAACCTCAAAGAATATCAGGATAGAACTGAGGAAAAGAATAATCGTCACTCATACATGACCAATTGGACTGTATGGGGCTGAAACATGGACTTTAGCAAAGAATGATTACAAAAAGCTAGGAAGCGTTTGAAATGTGGTGCTACCGTAGTTAGGAAAGAGTGAGTTGGACAGAAAGAAGATCCAATGACAACGAACTCAATGACGTGGGCACAAAGACAAATATTGCATATTAGTGATACAAAAACGTAGGTTGAGTTGATTGGATCACAATATGAGACATGAAAGAATTCTACAGAAGATACTAGAGGGCAAGATTCAATGGGAAGAGTGGACCAGGACGACCAAGACTCACCTTTATATCTCAGGCATGCAGGGACATTAAAATACGAATTTATGCTGCAATGAAGAGAACTGGATAGGATGGGGTCAAATGGACAGGATAGAGGAAAATAGTGAGACATACTCAGATAACCTTGCAACCAGTTTCCGGACTGGTCAACCAGATGATGATGATGATGAACATACCAACATAGCCATTGGGGTCTCTTCCGTCAAGGTTATATTTGTCATTAAGGTAGATAGCTTCTGCAAGTGCCACTTCTGGAGATTCAGTCCACTCCAAAATTTTCTTGGCCCAGTACATGCGAAGGAAACCATGCATTTTACCCTCTTTTATCATTTGAATCTGTGTAAATAAATAGTCACAGTCAGAGAAAAAACAATATTAACATTAAATTTGAATGTGTAATTCAACAAATTAGACTATAACAAGTTTTTCAAAATGGAGTCCAGATTAGATACCAAGAAATATTTTATAGTATGAGAGTGGTGAATGCTTGAAATGCATTACTACAGGAAATAGTCAACGCAAGGTCAATTAATGCATTCAAGAATAGATTATATGAGCACAGGCATTTTTAGATCAAGTGAATGTAAAAGAAACTGGTTGTATACAGACTGCAGAGTCATCTAAACCAGCATAAAGACAGTAAGTTAAGTATAATGTTGATGTACGGTAATGTATATGAAATACAAAGAACATCAGACCAAGCTGACAGTCCCAAAATAAAAAATTCCTAATGGGAAACCTGAATATTGAGAAATACTAGATCAATATACAACATCTCATCTTTTAACTTTTAATACAGCCCATTGAGTTTTCTGTTGTTGTCAGTATTAATATCTTCATCAGGTGGTGTGACTGTTTAATTAATTACATTCTTGAGTATCAAACATTATACGTGGTAAATGTACAGATTTCAGTGACTTTCAATGACAAGCATTGGGTTCACTATGTCAAGACACTTTCAGACTGAGGCAGCATTGATAAACACCTCATATGCATCAATATGGACAATTAGCTCTTTGATCTGTGACACTGAAGCAACTGTGACTTTAAGAATGTAGCAGCACAACATCTCTATCATTCTAACTGTGATGACTGAGGCTCCTAACGCAAGTGACTTACATTCTCCTACTTGAGAAGTTGGAACTGTCATCTATTCTTGATGTTGTAGATGAATATAACAAAATGATCTATGTCAAGATAATTGTTTTTCATATAACTGTAGTAGTAGCCACTTTCAGTCATGACTGACTATAGGATGATGTGACCTTGGAGTGGTAACTTTTGCGGCGCTGCAGTTTCACTTCTGTGTTGCAAGAGCTTATTTTTCCCCAGTCTGAGGTAGCTCTTCAGGCACATATTGACTTGAATCAGTCCACAGGTTTGTCTTTCTAGAATGTCAGACCCATGTCCAGTGCATTAATGTCCCACTTATACACATATCTGGACCTCAGCTGTGGTCGGTCTACTGTTCTTTAACCCTCCGCAAACTATTCTTAGTGAATATCTTTGGGAATGCAACAATCTTTCGTCTGACGAGCATGGCTAAGCTATCGCAGTCTCTGCTACCTAGGGAGACTGGTGCAAGAATGCACTTCTGCATTTGTCACTCTGTCACTCCATGCAATTTCAAGGTTGGACCGCAGGTGTCATAGATAGGTGTTATGCCTTTGTTCATAAACGGACCCTAGGTATGTGAATTAGTGCACAACTGCCAATTCATAATTATTGATGTTAAGAGTTGGTGCGACATCTACTTTCTGTCACAGAACATTTGTTTTGTTGAGATATTATGAGACCAAAATCTTTGTGCACACCTGAAAGAAGAGATAAATCAAACTCTGAAGTTCCTGCTATGGTCTACCATCTTAACACCACTGTGAATATCAAATGATTATGATAGACTACCAACAAATTGGACTATTCCTTTCATGGCCTCATGGAACAATATTATTAGCTGTAGCAGTTCGAGGAACCCATCATAAGAAAATCTTTGAAAATCCCAGAGTTTTAATCATTTGAACTGCACTTTCCTTGCTGACTGGAAGCTGCAAGGTCAATTGTTTAATGGTGATTCACCTGTCACTATGAATGACATCAGCACGGTTCAACATGTCTGGCCTGGTTGCTATGCAAACATTCATATACAGTACACAAGTGTTTGTGAATATTCACCTGGTTGCTGTGGCAGGACATCCAGAGCTTTACAGATCATTCAGCTCTGTCACTCTCTACTTGCTAAAGTTTTAATTATCTGAGCCCATCGACTGACTGTGCAACATCCATACACAGTACACAAGTGTTTGTGAATATTCACAATAGTTTCTTTTGCTACAATAAGGAATTCTATAACAATTTGCTTTTTGTAACGAATGTTGTTCAGAGGTTCCATTTTAAACGGTTTGGTGTGGTTGGTTCATTTGTTAGAATGGGGTGTCATTTCGTACACACAATAAGCACATTACAAATTTAAGTTGTGTAAAATGTTATATTTATAGCTTTATTATTAGCTAAAATAAATGATGTATGCATTACTTTCTGATAGTTTGTCCATCACAAGTGATGAAGACCACTCTCTTTGTTCAGCCGTGTGGACAGTCGTATCTCTTGCTGTGTCCGCTGAAATGGGTGACTTGCGCGGAGATTTGGATTAAAGTGAGGAAGAAACTGCGCCTTTTGTCAACCTCACTCACAGAGCCTAAGCTACCTATTGCCAGTGGCAAGACATTCATCGAGACGACTGGAGACAGCATAGGATGCAGATTTTGCCTCAGGGTTACCACCGAAGCCTTTCTGTAAACATGTAACCCGCAGGGTAGAAAGGTGGGAAGGCATCTAACTTTCTGACCATCTCTCATATATTATAGGTAATCTTCAAATTTAAACTAACTGGTTCCCAGCATGAGGATAAATGCACAATGCATCTACTCTATTATTATTTAATACACCACAATGTGCTAGTTTTAATTCCAAATGTGAGAAAATCACAAGGTTGTTTTGCTCCATTGAGGCCATTAGAAAGGCACATTATTCTTAATAACTGTACATCTAAACTGTAATTATACTCTCTATTTTCCATCATTCCAGGATCATCTGATGTTAAAGATAATAATTAACTGTACATGTTCATGCTTGAACAAACTTCTCTTTTACATTTCAACACATCAAAGTCTATCTTATAGTAGAACACACCAAAGTCTGTCTTATATTACAACACATCAGTCTGTCTTATATTACAATACATCAAAGTCTGTCTTACGTTGCAGCTCGTTAGTCTATCTACATTGCTGACTGTCAATGAGTTCGAATGTTATTTCCTTAGTCTGATATCTTCCATCTGTTATCTACGAGGACAATTTGAAAAGTTTTGCCTTTGCTGAGATAATTTCATTAATGTGCAAGATTTTACACATGAGCTATACATTTTCTTAAAGCTTGGAATACCGTTTAGGTGATGTCTCATTTTTCAACGCAGTCACCATCCTGGTCAACACACAAATGCCAACGTTAGACAAGTTGTTGCATTCCGTCAAGGAAAAAAAATCAGACTTCTCCTGAATCCAGGTGCACATAGCTGCTTGCACCTCCAAATCAGAAGTGTAACCGTGTCCATTGACATGTTCCTTCATCTTCAGGAAGAGGAAGAAGTCACAAGGTGTCAGATTGGTGCTGTACAATTGGTATTGTAATACGTCATCAAAACTTGAGAGACTCCAGTGCAGCTACTCTTTGTCGACTCGTGTGTGGGCGAACATTATTGTGCTGAAGAATTGAATGTTTGCCCACATGAACACACAGCAATCATGCTCGAAGGTTCTGCAGTTTTCACAAATCGATCAGAGTTGCCAGTACTGCCACAATAAAAAAATTTGGTGTGAACTACGCCCTCGCAGTCATAATCCCATCAGGAATTCAATCACAGCACGTTACTTCAATCATATTTCCACATAGGTTACCATTTTACTGTCTGTTGAGCGCATGGGTTTATGTTCCAGGTGCATGTCACTACATTGCCCGAATAGTCACTTCATTAGAGATTATATTTACATCAGTGTCACATGGCTTTGAACACTGTTGTTATAGTTATGATACTGGAAGTAAAACTTTATAAATCGCCATCGTATATACTTTGTTTCTAGCCTGGACTAACAAATGCCGCCGTGAAGCCTTCTCATCCATTAACACTGCCCTAGAATGGCAGTCAAGATCCGAACCTACGAACCTTTCATTTTAACTTCACTGTGCTCCCTGCAATGGTGTAGAGACATGGACACTCACAAAATCACTGGAGGACAAATTAAGAGTGACCTGGCCTCTCTTGAGTGACACTTGGTCAGAATCACTCTCCATAACCAATGTATGCAAAATCTCCACAATTCTGACAGAAAGCGATTGTCCTTGGTTAATGATTTGGTAATCTATGCGGACAAAGCAAATCATACATATGCAGGTCACATGTTGGTAGATGGAGCATGGTGACAGCAATCTAGCACACCTGAGGCAAAAAGAGACTGCTGGGAAGACCTCCGATGCATTGGTTAAAATACCTACTTTTCTGTCAGCAACAACATCCAAGTAGTCTGGACTCACAATAAGCCTGAGAAAGACAAAGGTCTTGCATACAGGGTAATACCACTTCTCTCTTCATAAATATTGATGGCATCACTCTGGAGTCTGCCATCAGCAACTCTCTCACTTGAGATGAAGATAGACAGTAGGCTTGGCAGGACGAGCACCGTCATGGCCTGCCTGATGAAGAGAATCTGGAAGAACAATACCCTGTCTCCTTACACCAAGATCTAGTTCTATCAGACCTGCTTTCTTGGCAGTCTCATGTATGGGAGTGAGACTTGGAGCACTTACACTAAGCAGGAGCAGCGGCTCAACACCTTTTACACAAGGTGCCTATTGTGTACATTGAGGATTGGGTGGCAAGAGAAGGTGCCACATAATGTGATGTTACAGTGAGTGAACACTTCCAGCACATATTCGCTGTTGAGCCAATGGCGTCTTTGATGATTGGAGTGTGTTTACCACATGGAAGATAAGATGCTGCCAAACGATATCCTATATGGCCAGCTGGCCATTGGAGCTATAAGAATCTGCCATTAAACACGGCGATTCAAATACGTATGCAAGAGGGACATGAAATCTTTACAATTCTGACATATCATGATTGTCCTTGGTGCATCGTGCAGTAATCTATGACATGACAAAACATAGATGGGCAAGACATATGTTAAACAAAATGATGGTCGATGGAGCATGGCAATTCGGTTACCCTGATGCAAAAACAGACAGCAGGGAAGACCTCCAATGTGTTGGTCCCACCCCCTTGCTGTCCACAACAATATCCGAGATGTTTCTGGTGGAATGCCTTACCACCCACTGGACTTTCATGGAAATTAAGTTGGGACCCACAACAACGCTGAGAAACGGGTCAAGATAAAATCTTGATTAAGATTTGTCCTTTTAGAAAAGATTTTCTTCTCCTCTTTCCATGTGATCAAACCAAATCAAATAATCTGTTTGCTTAAATATATTTTTATGTGATCAAACCAAATCAAATAATCTGTTTGCTTAAATACATTTACATGTGATCAAACCAAATCAAATAATCTGTTTGCTTAAATACATTTACATGTGATTAAACCAAATCAAATAATCTGTTTGCTTAACCTTTAGCACACAACATTATTTTTGCAAAAATTTAAGCAACTTTATATCTCGCTACGGTAGTTTGACTTTCAAAATTTGTTACTTTTCTGTTTGTTTGTCAATAAATATGATTTTCTTGTGTGTAGAGACACAACTGAATAAAGAACTTGTGGGTGTCTTTTTGTTGTGTGTTTGTTAGTTTCTGAAATACACAAAGATGAAGGTGAAAATTTATGGAAAACCAAAAAAAATTAATTCTTTTCCAATTTCGAATTTCGAGTCTGTCCGAGGTACTTCACTCTAGGGTGCTAAAGGTTAAATGCATTTTTATGTATTTTGTGAATCTCAATTCCATAAATATGTAATTCTTCAATGGTTTAAATAGTCTTCATTTTAAATAAAAAAAAAGGTTATTACTGTTAGCAGAAATGTTATAATATGAAATCAGCAGTCAGAGTATGCATTAATACTGACCTGTGCTGCATTCCACAAGTTATCGTGAGTCTTTCCTTGTTCTAGTTGTTCTCGACTGTACAAGTATGGGCGCTTGTCATTTCTGTGCAACTCTAAACTATTTTTGGCCCAGTCATAACATCCTGAAAAATTATATATATTTATGTTTTAAATATAGCAATCTTTAAAAAAACAACTCAGCTCCATAATAAGCTCCACAAAACATTCAAACAAGAAAGCTAGCACATGTACACACTTATCTATTCTCACAATGACAAAACTAAGAGACACAAACTGTTATAAGCATTTCACATGAAAGCACTTACCATGTAAACACACATTTATATGCAAGTTTTAGCAGTCATTCAGAAAGAGGGGTTCAAAGAGACAAGGTACTAGAGAAGAAGTTAAGGACTAGCAAATAGATAACAACTTGCAGTTTATCAACCAGGTAGAAAGAAGATCAGCCAGCCAACCTTTTATTCAAGACAGTGACAAACATCTACTCCAGACCTAGTTTTTACAAAATTTAAAACATCAAATACACAGAACAGTTCAAGAATTGGGAGAAAGTGACCATAAACCAATTACATTGGCCACGATGGAACTTTAAAAAGACAAACTGGTAACAGAAGTATTGCATGAACATCAGCAGATGACATAAAAAAGTTGAAGAAATGGTATACTTCTTCTTCTCCATTTGTTCTCAAACTCCTGCAAGCACCAAGATGTAGTCCAGAGAACAGAATGCGTTGTGTCATAGTTTACAGCTTGACTGTGATATTTGCACCTTTCGGCCTGACACATCCGACTTCAGCAGGCATTTTTGGGTCTTCTCTCTAGAATTCCTTCTCCTTAGCCAGTCTGCTCTATTGCAGCCTGTTATCCAGGATCACCATGTGGAGGTGTAGAAGGATCTTGGCAGCTCTGGTTCTCTGGCAGTCAACTTTGAGTCGCTGCAGCTTATGTACTGCTCAGTATCTTGATCCTGAAATTGTGCACAAGTTTAAAAGAACAATAACTGATAGCAGCTAAAGGAATCTTTTTCTTCATTCATCCTGGTCTCTCTTACAAAGGACACAGTTGTTTGTGTTATCTCTGTACAGGATTTGTCTCATATCTCTTTCAAGAGGCCATTATTATTCTCTTTTCAAAATGTGAGCATGCAGCTTTATAGGATGTGTTTCACGGTCATGGTATGCTCCCTCATGGTAAAAAAAAAAACACTGTCAGCATAACCTTATCAGCAGAAATGTGTGACTTTAATTTTTTTGGTTTAGGTGATCTGGAATGTTTCCATTGCATGCTAGCAATTTTGCTGCTCGGCTTAAAGTGATGGCACCACGATTCATCACCTGCCACTATGCGCAAAAGAAACAAATCACCCTCCTCTTCGTATCACAGCAAGTGGTTCAAACTCCATCCCATGCGTTCTTCCTTATGGTGGTTGTCCTTAGGGTACCCATTGTGAACACACCTTCCGATACTTCAGTTTCGTGCTAACCACCATTTGAACTGTCCCTAGCGACACAGCGAATTCCTCTGCTAGCAAACATAAGCTCTGGCGACGTCCACTCAAATTGCTGCATCAATTTTGGCGATGGCATCTTCTGACGCAACAATATGCGCCTGACCTGGTGTAAGATCTTTCGTTAACTCGCGTCCTTCTTTAAACATTCTTGTCCAGTTCTTCACTGTTGTCTTCTACACACTTTTGTCACCATACACTGCCTGCATTTTCTGATGAATGTCAACTGGTCGACATCTTTCAGTTGTTAGAAAATGGATCACCGCTCGCTGATGAACTCTGGACAGATTTCACATTACACCAGTTATGTTTTCAATGGTTTGCTGAGGAAACTATGAGTCAGAGGATAATGAAATTGTGTAAACTTGACAGTTGGTATGTGCTGTTTACACCAGAAGTGACATCATGCGCATGCTCATTTGTTGCAGTTCGGTCGAATTTCATTTTAATACACCTAGTACATGTATCAATGTTTCTGATGTATATGCTCTCCTAAGATATTCTTCCGTGATAATTTTCATTTAAAAATCTGTTCCCTTCTTTTCTATTCCTTCATTGGTTTCTACAATCTCACCCTCATTGGTTTCTACAATCTCAATGGGTTCTCCTTTTTTCCAATGTGGAATTTGGGATGTTGCACAATTATTGCTCAGAAGAGGTTCGATTCAGAGATGGAGAAATTGGATCGAGGATAAAAAGACTTGATTTGGATATTGCAGCAATTCAAGAAACTCAGCAGGAAAGGTCGGGGTCAATGAGTGAAAAAGACTGCATATTTACTGGCAAAGAAAATACCCCAACAAAAAGAGAGTACGGTGTAGGCTTGTCAGTTTAAATGTCTTTAACACACATGGTTGAACCAGGTGAAAATGGAACAGAGTGCCTGCCTACACTCTATCTCCATACCACAGTAGGTCCTGTCACCCTTGTGTTATCAATCGCAGAAGAAACCACTGTGTAGAGCCGTTTAAAAAAAAGAATAAATGAAATTCCACAAACTAAATCATGAAACACAAATGCATGTTTCAGAGGTCGGAATTGGTTGTGACTGGTGGCTATTTTGTATGTTCTCTGCAGTTGATTTGATCACATATGAGCTGAAAAGGGTTAAGCTTTATTATTTACATTTTTCACATCCTATTATCACATTGTCAGCAAAATATAGCGCAAGCAAAAAGTGGCACACAGAGTGAGAATAACAAAGTACAAAGAATTACATTTAAACTGAACAGAAAAAAACCAGAGAAATGCAATGGGGCATGGAGGGCCAGACAGAGACAATATTTTGTACTAATTCTTTGAAAAATGTAACAGACAACACTGCTCTCTCATACCTTTCAATGAGTCATATTTGTCATTGTAGAAGCAGAAGTTATCTGCTAATTCCTTCCTAATGACCGTCTCCTCAATGAAAGCACTTACACTCTCACTAAATTTGGCACGGTACATCTTCACTGCCAAAATACATCGCTGGGCAGATAACTGACCTGTAAAACATGCAATACATTACCAAAAATGTGCTAAATAGCAATATAAAGATATTTACAAAATAAATTTTAAAAGAAAATAGAAATGGTATTTTATTCAAATGTGCACGTATTTTTGCTTCTTACCTCAATGGACCACAGGCATGGCATTCTCACTCACAAGATTAGTGTGGCACAAGCTAACAGCAGCCATGCTGGCTGCTTGCATCAGTGTAAGCGAATCATAGCTGACCAAGACCCTATTCCACCTCCTTGTGGCAGGCCCAGGAAACAAGCTGCACTAGTCACTAGTGTAGTCTGGTCAAGGGATTGCAGTTGGAAGACAAAACCCAGTACTCAGAAAAGCCAACTGAAATTTGATGTATCAGTCTGAAAAGTGCAGATATCGCAGCCTGCTATGTATTACAGCACAATGTCCTTTTCAGGACGGACGCCAATGAAAAAGATTAGATTGAAGGTGCTCAGTGTCATGTAGAGGTCATTCAGTGTCATGTAGAGGTCATTCAGTGTCATGTAGAGGTCATGGAACAAAAATTAAAAGCAGAAAGAACCCAACGCTACTTTTTTTAATGAGAAGAATGAGAGATAGATATAATGATGTACATTTAGAGTAGAGTGATCGCCAGCTACTGGAAGAAGAACAACTGAAGGACCATGATGAAGATTTTGATTGACTGAATGGATTGCCAAAAAAATATACAATTTGACGAAGAAGAGAAAAATAAAAATACAGTAAAACTAGATGCCAGCAGCAAACGATGCACAGATAACGTTTAGGGCAGCTTAACCTTTACCACTCTCCATACAAAATCCATGCAATTTTCACTGCTGTGGCATTATTTTTCATGACGTCATGACATTCAACTATTGTTGCTACTTTGAGAGCCTGTAACATTTTTATTTGATGGTCTATTGATATGATTTGCTTGTGAGTAGAGAAATAAATGAATAAAGAATATGTTGGTGTTATTGTTTTTGTTGTATGATTGTTAGTTTCTGAGATTTAAAAAAAATTAAGGTGATAATGTTGAGAAACGGCACACTTAGATTCTTCCGCTTCCAGTGTACATTGGTTGAAAAAAAAATATTTACAAAATCACAGACAACAGATTACCGATGTTTGCCATAATGTCTAGATAAGGAAAGGGACCTAGAGGTTATAATAGAGCATACAGGTAAAGTAAGTGAGCAAGTTCAGGTAGCAGTGAATAAGGCAAATGCAATGTTAGGTTTGATAAAAAGAAATATTAAACATAGGATAATGAAGTGATTGTCAAACTGTATAAAATATTGGTTAGACCTAAATTGGTGTACTGTGTGGAGTCCTTATCGTAGAGGAGATATAAACATGCTGGAAAGGATGCAAAGAAGAGTGACAAAACTGTGGGATTCCAGAATTAGTTATGAGGAAAGATTCAGAAAAACCGGCCTTCAGTGTCTAGAAAAGGGAAGAATTCGAGGTGACTTAATACAGGTTTATAAGATAATCACAGGAAAGGTAAAATTAGACTATAACAAGTTTTTCAAAATGAGCTAATGACATGGCTCATAACCTACATTTTCTTGAGTTCACATCATGAAACAGGTAGGTTGTTCCACTATGGGAAATTAACATATACAACAAAGTGTGATGTTGGATGCACTGGGCCGCTAGGGCATAAAACAACGCACTCTCACATAGGATGCAAGGCAAACACGACACCAACAAAGACTAACAAATGCTAAGAAATAAAAAATATAAAATTATATATAGCTGCTACCCATGTGGAAATATGGCAGAAAATGTATATATTAAAAAAGGAAACAGATCAAAGGAAAATGACTAATAAAATGCATAAAATATTTATAGTTATTACGCGTAGGTTTCATAACAATATTTACTCTACGCAGTACCACACAGACAAACACTGTAGACTGCCACAACATTGTCCTATGGTTGTTGACTTTGAGAGCATGTAACTTGTTTTATTTGTTGGTCTATAAATTTGATTTTGTTGTTTGTAGAGACACAAATTAATTTTTAAAATGTGTTTGTTATTGTTTTTGTTTTGTGTGTCAGTTTCTGAAAGAGAAAAAAAACGATAAAAGTGATGGTGTTGAAAAATAACACAAGCTTGTTCGTTTTCGGCGTCCCTGGTGTGTTATAATATTTTGAAAGTCTAACAGAGGACGGATTTTCAATGTTTACAAGATCAGCATATCTGTTAGTTTCCACTAAAAACATATTTATTGCATCTACATAAACAAACTAAATAGATCTAACTCAGAAAAATCATTTGCGAAAACTCAACTTCCCCATTCTCAATAATGGGTGAATCTTCAAATCCAAGTGAATAACAGAAGAAACCATTTCCAAATGTCTAAAACAAATTTTTAAATCGCTTGTTTTTAACCTGACAGGACGGAAGTGGAACTCTACAATTGAAGAGCAGTATTTTCAATGATTTCTACAGTAGTCTATCTATGATTAAAACGCTATGTAAAAACGTAGGCTTAAAAAAAACACAAATTAAGTTTGATAAAAGTGACAGACAATGATGCAGGCTAATTTTTTTGCCAGTGGCTACATAAGAGTTAAATTAAATTAAGTTATTGCTCATCATGAAGCGATGATGGCCCCAACATCAGAAGGTTTTGTCTTAATAATGTGATGTGCTCTGTATTTGGATTATAGTGCGCAAGAATATGCGCTAGTCATCAATCTCACTCTTATTCCAAGTTACCTTGGATCAGTGGCAAGACTATTAGTCGAGACGACTGGAGGTAACTCGGGATGCAGGCACTCTGGTCTTACCTCCCGTGAAGCCAGGGGTCGCTTGAAACTTGCGTGGTTCGATCGCCCACCGTTTCCCTTCATCACCATGACAGGCGAGTGCCTTAACCTCTTGACTTACAACGACCCCCGCAACGAAAAGTTAAATTACAGACACGAAAATGAAGTAGTTTTTAAAATTCTATTATTTGTTCAAAAGTGTGCATGAATAATATAAATAACAGCACTTTTAAAGTGAACTGACCAAAGTGTAACCAAGGTGAAACGTTACTGATAGCCTGTTTGTTAGGGTCATTTCTGTCTGCAGCAAAACTCTTCAACCGACTCTCACAGAAACTTTCTAGCATCCTTAGTCCTTGCTCAGCACCAGGTTTGGCCCAAGTTACTTCTGGCACAGTTCTATCAACTTTCAGATAACCATCAGCGGCTTTCCAATCCACTGCCTAAGAGAAACAAAAACAAAACTAATAAATTGTGGCCTGGAAAAAGAAACATTTTGCTAAGCAAGAGTGCCTGATGGAAAGGATAAAGCAAGACATGATGTTCTATTTTCACTATGAAGAAGTATAGCTGGAAAACCGATGAGCAGAATAGTTAATAATTTCAACATAAACTTTTCATAGCCCACGTAATTGTTGACAGTATTCAAGGAGTATATTTATGGAAGGAAGGAATATTTAGAACCGCCTTGCTCTTACAGTGCCTTCAAATCCTTTTAACGTAGCTTCATTAAACTAGTCTGTATACAATCAGTTTATTCTACTCCACGATGCTAAAAATAACTGATCATCCAAACTATTTTTGAATGCATTAACAGATCCGGCCTCCAACGCATCCATAAGTAATGCATTCCAAGAATTCACCCCTCTCTGACTACAAAAATATTTCTTAATATCTAATCTGGACCTGTCTTTAAATAATTTGAAGCTGTGCACTGTTCTTGTAGCCAGTTGAACTTTGAAAATCTTGGTATAGTTTAATTTATCGTTTCCATTGATTAATTTATAAATTTGTATTACGTCACTGTGAGTTCTTGTCTGCTCTCGCCCATTCAATCCCAGACCCGGCCGGCGACGTCCGCTATCGACTCACTCCCAGCCCGGCCGTCGACAGCCGCCGTGGATATACTGATTTAAATTATTTTTTCTTACGTTTTACATGCGAATAGACACGCTAAATTTAGCTTTCACGTGATACAGGTAATGGCAGCTGCCATTGCAGTTTACAGATCGTTTCTATCACGTATGGTGTTCGAGCCGTGATTTTTTTAAAATGACCTTCAATTTTCTTCAAAACTTGGTACGGAACGAAGATACTTATGAGTCAGATAAAAGTGGTTGCGAATTTGTTGATGGAATAACTTCAGGACTTAGATGATGAAAGTAGCGACACTGGCCTCGGTAGTGATGACGAATTATCAGTAGAAGACAGTGACAACGTGACCCGCCCCACAGGCAGGCCCTAGTGGTGATAGAGAATGGTCAAAGCAACGGCGTAATATCATTATTGAAGGATTTAGTAAGGGAACAGGTCCTGCAGATGACATAGATCCAGATTACTCTGCTTTTGATTACCTTTTACTTTCATTATTTCTACTTCATACCTTTTTTGAGTACTTGGCAGAACAAACCAATGCATCAGAATTTTAGGGAAAAAAGATCCTTGAGGAATTAAAATTTTGGTGTGCCGCAGATCCTCATACTAGATACCTCTATAACTTTGAGATGTATACTGGAAAGTCAGACATTGGACAAGAAGATGAAAGATGTACTAGTTGCAATGAACCAAGGGAGATGTTGTTGTTGCTTAGATGTTTGCCTCACTAGTTTTTACTGGCGGAGGCGCGCCATTTTCCACCCCAGACCGTAGCCCATTGGGCGATATCAGGACACATAAACCAGTGCTTGGATGCATGTGTGCGTCTGTATGTACCTATGCTAGGTTTGTGTGCCCTCAGAAGCTAGCCCAACCAAAATGCAATGGAAGGGCCTCACCACGTGTGAAAGTTGTGCAGGAGTGTGACTGTAGGACAGAGTCAAATGAAACAGAGTGAGGTAAGAGGAGGAAGAGTTGCCCCCAGGGTGAGCCAATGAACCAAGGGAGATTGCTTTTCGCTTGAACATTAATCAGCAAAATTGACTAGAGTGAAATAGACATTTTATATTCACACTTTTTGTTTTCTTCCCTTGTTTAATTTTTCGCATCCAACATTCATGACACTCAAAAAAAATATGTGCACAGAAGAGCACCTCTTCCATTTATCTGTAAACTGGAGTTGGAATTTAAAATTGTATTTGTTATTAATTTTATTGTGCAAGCACGTCTAATTTTTTAGAGTTATTCCCCTTGACCTGGGAATTCAGTTGTGAGTTTTTCTGATGAACTTGATTGAATCGGCTAGACACTGCAGACCAGTTTTTCTGAGTCTTTCCTCATAACTATAATTCTGGAATCCCACGATAATTTTTGTAGCTCTTCTTTGTATCCTTTCTATCATGTCTATATCAAACTATATGATAAGTACTCCAATCTAGGTCTACCAATGATTTGTAGTTTGACTATCACTTCCTTGCTCTTATGTTTCTTTTAATCATACCCAGCAGCCTTTTTCACATCCACTTGAACTTGCACCCGCACTTTACCTGTATGATATATTAGAACACTTAGGTCCTTTTCCTTTTTACTGTCCTAATATTGTTCTTTCCCAGCATGTAATTATAATCCTTATTGGATTTTCTCATGTGAATGACTATCTGCCAGCTCTCAGACCATTTTTGAATCTAAATCTGATCTAGATAGATCCACCTCTGCTGGAGAAGAGACTTTGCCGCCAAATTTTGTGTCATCCGCGAATTTCGCAATCATGGACCCGATATCACTATCCAAATGTTTTATATATATCAAGAACAAAATTGGTCCCGATTCTGATCGCTAAGGCACTCCACTTTTTACGTCACACCAATCAAAGTACTCCTTATTTATGCCAACTCTTTTTTAAGTAGTAATGAAGTAAGAGAAAGCAGAGAACTTTTGTGAGACTTAGCAGACAGGTATAGGTATCATGTTGCGTCTGCTGATACAGGTCAATGTAATCCCATAGCAGAAACTGCTGTTGAGATGAAGTATTAGAATCTTCATAGTATGAGATCACAGCTTGTTTATGAGGTGGTGTGGTCAGTTCCTTTCCTCGCTGTCTATCTTTCTCTAATAGTATACCAGGTACCCATTTACATCTGGATCAACTGACACTTGTCAGTAAGAGAAGTTGAACCCAGCACCTTTGCTGTAAAAATACCACTATGTTAATCAGTGGCACTGTTGAACAAACTGAAAAAATAATTGTACCTCTTCTGAAATAAAATGCTAATATTTATCATCATCAGGTCATTCAGTCCTAGCACTGGTCAACAAGCTCATGGATTTTGTTCTTCCATTTCTGCCTATCCTCTGCATCAGTCTTTAGTTCAGCATACGTCTTCACAGCCATATCTCCGCAAGCTTGAGACAAAAAGATATTTCTAGGTCTTCTCTTCCCTCTCCTTCCCTACATAATGTCCTCCGAGACCTTTTTGACTGGGCCCTCTCTCCGCATATTATGTCCCAACCACCAAGTCGATTTCTTTGTATCTTCCGTATCAACTTTCTCTCTTCACCCAACTCTGCCAACCCCTTTTCATTTGATTTCTTCTCGGCCCATCTCACCATTTCCATCATTGGGTAACACTACATCTCAAAAGCCTCCAAGTATTTTTCCTCTCTTTTATTTATTGTCCACGTTTCAAAGACATACATTGCCACAGTATAAACATATGTGTATAAAATTCTTTTCCTTAGAGACACATACTAATGTTATTGGATGTAAGGATTCTTTGTTTCTCTCTAAACACTTTCTTTGCTTTTGAAAACCTAGATCGTATTTCTCTATAAGTGAGAATAGGGAGGCAGCTAATCTACTCAATCAGTACTTTGGCACAGTCTACACAAAAGAGGACTGCTCCAAGATCCCAGTGTCTATAGATATTTTTCAAAGAGACATGGATATAACGGGAAAGTGGATAAATGTCCAAGTCAAGATGGTATTCATCCAAAATTGCTATTTGAAATTAGGGATCAACTAGCAAAACCATTGGCTATATTATGTTCTCAATAACTTGGAAAAGAGATTGTTTCACGGAATTGGAAAGGAAGATGCAGGAGTGATTCCCTTTTTCAAAAATGGCAAAAAAGCAGATCCAGCGAACCTGTGAGTTTAACGAGCATAGTCTGTAAATTGTTAGAGTCAATAATCAAAGAAAACATTGTAATGCATTTAGACAAGTTTAATCTAATTAGAAATACTCATACTTAACAAATCTATTAGAATTCATGGAGGTTACCAAAATGATAGATAAAGGGGAGCCAGTGGATGTTATTTATCTAGATTTTTGCAAAGGCCTTTGATAAGAGTACCTAATCAAAGATTATTTCGAAAGTTAAAATCAGATGGAATAGTTGGGGAAGTTGCCAAATGGATTGAAAATTGGTCAACGGGAAGAAGGCAGAGGGTGGGCATAAATAAGGAATACTCTGAGTGGTGTGAAGTGAAAAGTGGTGTGCCACAGGGCTCGGTTTTGGGACCAATTTTGTTCTTGATATATATAAATGATTTGGACATTGATATGCAATCCATGATTGCAAAATTTGCTGATGACACAAAACTATGCAGTAGTGTCTCATCTAAAGCAGAAGTGGATATATTGAGGTTGGATTTAGATAAAATTCGAGAATGGTCTGTAAGCTGGCAAATGAAGTTTAATGTAGATAAATGTACAGTCCACATGGGTAGATCAAATATGGAACATAATTACAGAATGGGAGAGAACAATATTAGAAAGATAGATAAGGAAAGGGACCTAGGAGTTATAATAGATTATACAGGTAAGGTGAGTGAGCAAAGTTCAGGTAACAGTGAAAAAGGCAAATGCAATGTTAGGTATGATAAAAAGAAATATTAAACATAGGAGCAAGGAAGTGAAAGCCAAACTGTATAAAGCTTTAGTTAGACCTAGATTGGAGTACTGTATACAGGTGTGGAGTCCTTATCATAGAGGGGATATATAAACATGCTGGAAAGGATACAAACAAGAGCGACAAAAGATGATAGTGGGATTCCAGAATTACAGTTATGAGGAAAGACTCAGAAAAACTGGCCTACAGTGTGTAGAAGAGAGAAGAATTTGAGGTGACAATACTGGTTTATAAGATGATCAGAGGAATGAATAAATAGACTATAAGGAATTTTTTTTTAAATACAGCCACCCACAAGAACAAGAGGGCATAGCTACAAGTTGACTAAAGAGAGGTCCAGATTAGATATTAGGAAATATCTTTTTAGTCAGAGAGTGGTGAATGCTTGGAATGCATTGCCACGGTAGGTAGTGGACAGTTTATGCATTTAAGAATAAATTGGATGCGCATAGCTTTTAGAGCAAGGTGATGTAAAGGAAACCGGTTGTATAAAGACTCTGCAGAGTCTTCTAAACCAGTATAAAGACGTTAAGTTAAGTTGACCAGAACATTTATCCACCTTCAAACCTATCAAATTTTTGCAAAACCATTTTGTCGGTAATGCAGAATGATCGTAATCCGTCTATGTGCATGTCCCGTTGGAAAATATTGAATGGCTCTGGAATACTGGAGCAGTCTTCTTTTGTATAGACAGTGTCAAAGTACTGATTGAGTTGATTAGCAGCATCCCTATTCTCACTTATTAATTTTTCCGTACTATCTTTAAGTGGGCCAACTGTGTCATTCGTTATCTGTCATGTCGAACATAAGAAAAAAAGTTCTTGCTATCAGTCTTGATCTTATTACTTAGTTTTTTTTCAAAGTAAATTTTTGCTGCTTTATTAACTTTATGAGATTTTTTTTGTATGTCCAAATATTTTAAATATGTTTCATTCGATTTTTCAGCCACTACATATTTTTTTCCAATCTTTATTCTTAGCTCTTCTATAATTAACTATGGATTGAGTTTACCATTTTTTTTGCTTGAGGTTCAACTTCCTACATGGAACAAATCGCTTTTTCAGGTACTCCAGAATACATTTCAACATTTCCGTCAGTGAAAATATATGTCCAGATTATGTGGCTCGCTGATTCTATCATCTTCTGTACATCTGTTCTAGAGTAGTCGTATGTTAGGGGACAATTTAAATCATCTTTCATAGCTACAAGATCCCAACGGACAATCTAATCATATTTTTTTCTGTAAAAAAACTAAGTCAAGTGTGTTTAGGCCTCTGGTACAGTCAACAGGTTGAAACAAAAAATTGTCAGTAATGCCCTGAACAGAAGAATGGGATTCAACATGTGCTTCCACCATCTGTCAATTAATTTCTGGAAAGTTTTCTTCCTATACACTTTCAATTTTGATGCCTGAAGATATATCGTCTCTGATGGTTATAGTAGCTGAGTTATTACAGTACAACAAAACTCTCCCTACGCTAGTCTTGTCTTCCACTATCCCATCTTTCCATAACATTGTATATCCCTGAATTTCTAGTTCACTATTTGCAATGTCCTCATTTGTCCATGTTTCAGTTAACCCTATTAGATCTGGTTTTTCTTCCTCTACATATCTTTCCATGTTTCAGTTAACCCTATTAGATCTGGTTTTTCTTCCTCTACATATCTTTCCATGTTTCAGTTAACCCTATTAGATCTGGTTTTTCTTCCTCTACATATCTTTCCATGTTTCAGTTAACCCTATTAGATCTGGTTTTTCTTCCTCTACATATCTTTCCATGTTTCAGTTAACCCTATTAGATCTGGTTTTTCTTCCTCTACATATCTTTCCATGTTTCAGTTAACCCTATTAGATCTGGTTTTTCTTCCTCTACATATACATCCAACTCCTCTCTATTATTTATTATGCTTCTCGCATTTGCATTTAAACATTTCAGATGGCTGTGTTGTTGTTTCTCCAGTCCCTGATTTCGATGAGTTACTGTCATGCCACTACTACTATCACTTGTTTCTGATCCTAGTTCCATACGGTGTCCATGTTGCTTACTAATACCTCCTCTCCATCCACTAGGGTGTTTAGATTTTCTTATTATTTGTCCACTTCTTGCTCTGTTCAGCATGACACCCTGCCATCTCATTATACAAACACAACATAAACACAGAAGATAAAACAAGGACGGTTTAACATAGAACGTACATTTGGCATTTTCCTGGGATTATGGGGATGTTTCACAACAGGGGGAAACTCTGTAAGGAATCGATCCAGCTGGTTATGTATCTTATTGCGAATAGTTCCAGCTAAATATGCCTGTTTAGGGTAGGCCTCCCAGCATGGAACCAAATTGTGGGCATCCACCTAAAGAAAAATAATGCAAACAAATTAGAGTTAAATTTACTTCACAATTCAGTCAGTGTTGCAGAGAGATGGCATTTTCTATTACATCTTCAAATGTTAGGACATGTTTTATTTTCTTCTCTTCTTCATGTGATTGTAGCTTTGATGTGTTTAATGTCAGACGAGTTTCCACAATGCTCTATAACTTAGAGCTCTGTACAGTTTTTAGTTTAGTGTTGAATCATTGAGCCAGTATATCTTCCTTAACTGCCATAGTGGGGAGGAAGACTAACATCTGATCGGGCAAAATAAACTGATCAGACATGTTAGTCAGGGTCAGGCAAATACTGGCCAAGACCCTCACCTGATCCCTGCAGTAGTGAGCGACACGCAGATGAAGCCAAGCATAGCACAACTGCCTGAAGGTCCACCTTCATCAACACGCTCGGGATGTGAGGAAAGCTACTGCAACCCACCACTTAATGTTCTTTTCAGGTCCCACAAAAGACATAACCTACTCATTGTGGGCATTCACAAACAACAACTGGCCATCGCTCTGCAGTTTGTTTGTTTAGTCCACTTGTGCACAGTGCTGAAACAGATAATCAAAGCTTGTACACGTGTGTATTCAGTCTGATGTGCTCTGTTCTGAGGAGAATAATGGTAATCTGTCCTTGCCAGCCATGTGTGTGATAGCCATGGTTGGGCTGGTATTGTTCTCTTCTGATGGCATTGATAGATCTCTTTTTTTCTCAAAGTATGTGATTTCATAGTCTTCTTGTTCACAATCCCCTCCCCTATTTGCAAGCCTCTCCCTTCTTGTTCCCTGGTACACCACAGTGTGATGGTAGTAACTGAAGTAAGGTTTACCGTCTGGCAGCTACCTTGCTTAATTGATTCATTAGGTGCAAAAGTTTGCCACCTTGAGAGCTTGCAGGAAAAGTAATGCATCTGTGAAGATGATGACCTGGTGGCAGTCAGAATTGTTATAATAAAACATATTCACAGCATGTTCAAGTACTTGAACTTTAGCTGTATATTTATAGCAGAATTTACCACTGGGAATACCCCTTGTCTCACAATGACTTTTGGGATATAAAGACAAAGATCCTCCATTCTGGACATATATTGCTGATCAATCGGTATGGGCATGTATCCACAATTGTTATGGGTAGTTTTCGTCATTCATATTTTGTCTAGCAGTTCGCTTTTGCAAATGTTTATATACGCCCAGTTGCGAGACAGCTGATTGATGTTATAACTTGTTCATTTGTAGGGTTTCATTGACTTGTACACATGGTATTGGGTCCAGGGTGGGTTTCAGCAGTGTTATTTTAATGAGTAGGTCTGATCTTAATTTTGTTTCCCAAATGAACAAAGCTGGTATATTTTAGATGTCCCAATGCCAGATGGTGTGTTGACATAAAGCTGTACCTTAGTCAAGGAACGTACCTAATCTAGCTTGCTCCATTGTAAAGATGAACTTCAAATGTGTACAATCTTAGTCAACCTGTACTTCTACAGGGACAGATGCCCTGTGTAGGTCCCAGATCTGGCATGAGCTGAATATAGCCTGGAGGAGGGTTTCTTGCTTAGCAGGTCTAGGCTCGAGCAGCTATTTACTCTGCTGCATTGGGACAAGTGCCGTAGAGGGTGGTTAACTGATGTGAGAATCCATCTTAATAGACTCAAACATTTATTGCTCTCTCATTTAATACAAGTTCATAATAGAATTGCAAGCAACAGGAGGTAGCCAGTAAACCTAGTAACATTTTACTAACTATTCTAACATAATAGTAACATCGATTTCCCCATTGCTAGTTTAAAAGCATATTGCACAAACATGACCAGAACTTCAGATGACAAAGTAAAACTAGTAGAAAAATTAGTATTAGCAACAAAACTAAACCATATACAGGTGAGCCCTATGTTACTGTGCTCTGCTAATATGGCACATACAGGTGAACCCTACTTAACGTTTTTAATGTCAGGTCTTTATACTAGTTTAGAAGACTCGGCAGAGACTATTCAACCAGTTTCTTTTACATTTCCTTGATCTAAAAAAACTATCCGCATCCAATCTATTCTTTATTGCATTAATTGGTCCTGTCTCCACTATTTCCTGTGTCAATGAATTCCATGCATTCACCACTCGCTGGCTAAAAGACATTTAATGTTGTTCTGTTCAAGAATCGATGTCATTGCACTAGAGGCCCATCCGTAGATTCTCATTCTCCTTCAGCAAATGGTGAAGAGTGTAGATAATGATGACTGCAGCAGCTTGTACAAACCCCTGCTCTGTCCATTCAGTTTAGTTTAGTTGAAGAATCAACGTCAGTATACACAGATGAAACCATAAGTGCCTTGTTCTTCACAATATTTTTGGAGAATCTCAGCACAATGCACGAACTCTGTACCACCGGCGAGGATCCCATCATAAATTAGGTAGATTTTTAACATAATTTTGAATTTTGCCCAGGCAGTGGTCGCTAAGCCTACTCATTTCGATTTCCAATTGCCGAAGGATCTTTAATGTGCACGACACTGCACATGGGCGCCCAATTTCTACTACCCAGAGATACGAGGAAATACCAGAACATCCATTGATATATTCATAAGTATCATCATCAAGAGCTGTTCCCCTTCAAGCTCCACTCTGTCAAGGGCGTTGATGACTCAGACATGTCATTTCATTGCTGATATGATACATTCTTCATCCTTGGCTATGGCCTCTACCATTGTAACCTGACCAATCTTGATGACTCAGACATGTCATTTCATTGCTGATATGATACATTCTTCATCCTTGGCTATGGCCTCTACTGTTGTAACCTGACCAATCTTGATGACTCAGACATGTCATTTCATTGCTGATATGATACATTCTTCATCCTTGGCTATGGCCTCTACTGTTGTAACCTGACCAATCTTGATGACTCAGACATGTCATTTCATTGCTGATATGATACATTCTTCATCCTTGGCTATGGCCTCTACTGTTGTAACCTGACCAATCTTGATGACTCAGACATGTCATTTCATTGCTGATATGATACATTCTTCATCCTTGGCTATGGCCTCTACTGTTGTAACCTGACCAATCTTGATGACTCAGACATGTCATTTCATTGCTGATATGGATACATTCTTCATCCTTGGCTATGGCCTCTACTGTTGTAACCTGACCAATCTTGATGACTCAGACATGTCATTTCATTGCTGATATGATACATTCTTCATCCTTGGCTATGGCCTCTACTGTTGTAACCTGACCAATCTTGATGACTCAGACATGTCATTTCATTGCTGATATGATACATTCTTCATCCTTGGCTATGGCCTCTACTGTTGTAACCTGACCAATCTTGATGACTCAGACATGTCATTTCATTGCTGATATGGATACATTCTTCATCCTTGGCTATGGCCTCTACTGTTGTAACCTGACCAATCTTGATGACTCAGACATGTCATTTCATTGCTGATATGGATACATTCTTCATCCTTGGCTATGACCTCTACCATTGTAACCTGACCAATCTTGATGACTCAGACATGTCATTTCATTGCTGATATGGATACATTCTTCATCCTTGGCTATGGCCTCTACCATTGTAACCTGACCAATCTTGATGACTCAGACATGTCATTTCATTGCTGATATGATACATTCTTCATCCTTGGCTATGGCCTCTACCGTTGTAACCTGACCAATCATCCTCTCTGTCTGTGCCACCCCTCTCTTACTTCTAGTTCCCTTGTTATCTGCAGTATTCTTGCATAGATGTTGCTTCTTGTATGTAGTTACTCACATGTAGGTATTATTCTAGACAAGTTCATATCTACCATAACCACATATCACATCTTTACAATGGGGGTATTCCTTATGCAACACAGGACCAGTCATTTTCCTTACTTATGGATGCATTTTAATCTTTTCTCAATGTGACCTTGACAGTGTGAAGATGTCCAGACCAAAAGCAATGACTGACATGCCCAACTGAAAAAGTAGAACAAATAGCAGTTACTCCTCCAGGTTCACATCTACCAATGTCTTCAATGCTGCCAGGGCTCGCATGCATCTCAGAATGGTTTTGTCAACATGGTACTTACATGACAGTCTGCAATTCAATGCCATACCCACTATTTCAAATTGCAGCACCTCTCACTGGCACATCCACAAGGGTAATACCAGGAAAGTCAGCCTTTACCGTGGAATTGTTCAAGAAACACTACATCCCATAGACCTTGTCAGAGTTGATAGCCAGTTTGTCCCCACACGATTGTGAGATTGCTTGCTTCTATGTTGTTGACTATCTCTTTGCTATCAAAGCAGTACAAGCCTCATGCTGTTGCCATATTCGCTAGTGATAGCCAAATTGTATTACTTGTATTGTGCACAAATTGAACAGTACAGTTTAGTATTTTGGTCTGCCACTACTTCTCTCGCCCTGCAGATGTTTGAACAAATATGCCTTGTACCAACTGATTTCTTGTATGTCCAATGAAAGTATAGTCACATCACTTGCTGTTTCACTGTATTTGTCTGATTCTTGCCATTTGTTCCATATTTATGATATCATCATACCATTTCAATCCTCGTATTCTTTAAAAACACACAACTAAAAATTCAAAACCGTCTTGGTTGTTTGTTTTATTTGTTCTTCATGTTTAAGAGCCATACAATAGGACTGTTTTTAAATTGAAGTTGAAGATTACATTTAATGTGTAATTTTTTCTGATTTCCATAAGTGCCCTAAGTGCACTCTCCTATTGTTTTTTTGTATTCTTCTTTTGAAATCGTTATCCATACCTTATACTTTGTATAAATTGTTTTGTTACCAAGATATATGAATCATACAACATCTTGTAAAAGTGTCTCTCTTCAGTTCAATAAGATTTTAGTTTCGTTGCCATAAATGATCAAAGACCTGACATCTGATAGTGTTTTTGTGCATGGTTTTAGTGGGGAAAAACAGTTAAATTTATTTATGGTGTATGACAATAAATGCTAATTTCAGAGATTGGTGTTTTGTATTTTAATTACATTTTTATAGTTGTCCTTGACTTTGTCTTGTCTTTTTTTTAAAATGGGTTTGCAGTTATTCTTCTCTGGTCAGTAATTGACCTTTTCTTGACTGTTTTTCCAAAATGTGTATATGTCAATCCTGTCTCAAATATACATGGACCAATGCCATATAACCAAAACATCACGACAAAAAGCATTTTAATGTCCTTTAATGAGGACAAGATCTAATTAACAAGAAATTGACAAGTCATGGATACGGTAAGAAACACTCTGCCTAGTACATTCTGTCAAGAAATTATAGCAATTTTAAAAGAGCAGAGAGTGAGTGAGTGAGAAAGAGAGACCGGGGGGGGGGGGGGGGGGGGGGGGGGCGACTTAAATTAAAGAGTATTGCAGTATGCTTTTGCCTGAACTTGTTTTTGGCTAAATAGGAATCTCCAAATAACAACATTAGTCAGCTATTTCTGACTTGTCACCATTTTCTGTTTGACATGTCCCGATTTTCTGTTTGACATGTCACCATTTCCTGTTTGAAACGATGCCATGTATAAGAATGTCAAGGTAGTGTTAGAAGAAGCACATGTTCATGTATTTAGCTTTTCTATCTTACTAAGTGTCTAATGTTTCCCATTCTTGTTGTACACAATGTATTGTTAGCTTTTCTATCTTACTAAGTGTCTAATGTTTCCCATTCTTGTTGTAAACAATGTATTGTTAGCTTTTCTATCTTACTAAGTGTCTAATGTTTCCCATTCTTGTTGTAAACAATGTATTGTTAGCTTTTCTATCTTACTAAGTGTCTAATGTTTCCCATTCTTGTTGTAAACAATGTATTGTTAGCTTTTCTATCTTACTAAGTGTCTAATGTTTCCCATTCTTGTTGTAAACAATGTATTGTTAGCTTTTCTATCTTACTAAGTGTCTAATGTTTCCCATTCTTGTTGTAAACAATGTATTGTTAGCTTTTCTATCTTACTAAGTGTCTAATGTTTCCCATTCTTGTTGTAAACAATGTATTGTAGTAATGTTGATAAAAACAATTCTTGCCTGACACAGAGGGATGTCTTTCTGTAGGGTATTCTTGAGGTCATGCAACCACTTCATCGGTGTACGCAGGGGAGAGAAATCTGTTACAACACCTCCAATATTGTTTTCCTTCAGAAACGTGGGGATAGATGCGCTAGCTTCTCCCAACAGAAGAAAAAAAGGAATATTCAAATCTTGGCATTCCTGAGGAAGATAAAAAGAGATTCTAGAATTCTGTTTCTTAGAATTTCCTGATACAACTTACATGTGAACCAAATGAGTGATATATAAAAACAAACAGCCATCAGTAGATCAATGTTATTTGACTATCTAAACATAAGGGACAAAAGTGACTACCTCACCATTGATCAGTTTCAGGAAAACACAACAAAAATATTATGACTTTGAAGCAGATAAATACCTATATGGGTGTCACCACAGACACGCAGCACCCTCTGCACAGTAGTATCTCAGACATCAAGAATCAAGAGAGGGTTGTCATGGATGGCACAGGCAGAGACAACAATCGGACACATCACTCCATCTGAGAAGATAGCCAAAGGGGAAGAATGGGTCCACACTGGTGATAAAATGATAGAGTACCAAAGAGGCATCATAACCTTAGGCAAGGAATGCAGAGAACGAAGCAACAGGAGAGAAAGAGCACGAGGTGAATCAGCTGATAACTGAGAACATGCAGGAGAGTGACGCCGTCATATACACCGATGGATCAGTGCTGTGTAATGGGGCATCAAGCTGGGGTTTCTCGGCTAGATTGAGATGACAGATCGGTGCTGAGCGCAGTACGGCATACATGTCAACAACCTCAAGTATGAGAATGGAGATGGAAGCAGTGGCCTCAGCACTGAAATGGATATCTGAGACTTCTATAACAAGGGCAGTCATCGTGACAGACGTGAAAGCCATACTTCAGAAGGTAAAGAAGGGATGGCTTAGGTTCGAGTGAATAGCAGCTGTTGAGGCCTCAAACCTCCAGGGGGTGACATGGATCTACTGTCCTGCTCATGCCAGGGTTCAGGGCAATGAAAGAGCTGATATCATGGCTTCACAAGCTTCCATCATAGTGATGGATAAAAGTGACATTTTGAAATCTATCAATTACCGCCTGCTAGATGAGGACACCGCAATAGATGAAGCAGCAATCCACAGACTGCAAAGTTTCGACATTAAACGAGGTTCGAGCGGAGTATGGCGCATGAGAGGACAGAGCAGGAGAGTGTACAACCAGTGAGCTACAGGGACATCAGCATCCATACTGTATGCCATTTGATGAGAGAGACTGAGCACATATGCCCGGAGTGCTGTGACATTGATTCTTAGAAACAGAAAGCTATTTTTTACATGGGGAGCAAATAACAAGGCAGCAGTGTCTTACAAAGCAGATCATGAAATGCAGCTACAAGGGTAAGTAACCTCATGACGTTAACAAAAAAACTTCCAAAGAAACAAACACTAACCTACAACTTTTAATGTTTCCCTATAGATTAAATGAAGCAAATGGTATTCTAACAAATTAACCAACACAAGACTCAGATTTACCGACTATGCTCTAAATTCAAGTATATTGCTTTGAACTTACTTTCTCAACATGAGCCAAGCCTTTCATCATGAATCCAAATTGACGAATTGTAGCATCTAGAAATGTTGGTACCAAACAAAAGCACACATAAAGAGGTACTTCCAACTTCATTGCCAAGCGTTGGGCATATAAAAAAGCCCAATTATCTGAAATCAAGTTTTAGCTGGTCAATGTAACAAATGGATTGTTAACTTTTAGTATACATTTAATAATACCAAGTAATACATACTGTGTTTCAGGATCATGTTTCAAGGTTAGGGTGCTGTTACATATTTTAAACATTACTCATGTACAACAGTGCAGAATTAAACAAGCTATTAAAAATAAACAATTTCTGTTTTTAAATTAAGACAAATCTTGGCAGAAATATATTGTGAATAATTTTATAAAAAAATGTAATTTGAAATAAAAGTTTGAACAGTCCAGCATGGTTCTCCAGAGCAAAATATTGCATTAACATTAAACAACATTTGACTTCCTTTGCTTGATTAAATACCAGGATTACATATAGTTTAACAAACTGTAGAATCCTGAAGCTCCTAACTTTTATCCTCTCTTACAGAATATCCTTTATACACAAGTTTATTCGTTGTATAATTTTCTGTCAATAAATACAAATTTGGTGTACATTTGTATCTTTGAAGTCGAATAGCAAAACAAATTATAAATACAATTAACTACACAAATGCATAAAAGTTATTTCCTCTCATGAAACTTTGTAAAAACAGTCATTTGGATGGAAGTGGGGCTTGCTTGCACGGCCTTCACAATAATATATTGTTTACACCCTTACTTGGGGGCTACTGCAGCCGACAGTTTTTTTGCTTGTTCTACTTTTCCAAAAGATGACGAGCTCTATTATCAGACTACTTGGGTAATTTCCACATGAGGTTCTTACTGGAATGGACTGGAAATCTATAGCAGCAACATGTGAAAAGTCATTACCGGGTATCAGTTGTCTTTTAAACTGAAACAGGTTCTGTTTTTGATGTGCCCTAGACATCGCAAACAATTTATATGTATCAAGCTGCGTCTATTCAATAGTCCAAAATAAAAAAATGTTCACCCCTTTCTTGTTCGTCTATTAAATGTGCCATATGTAATGACAGATTGGTTGACTGTCTCACAGATTCATGCATTGATTGTAGACATTGATCATCAGTGATTTTATCTTTGTTTAGCCAGAATGATTGACAAATGCTTTGGTCCCCACTGCTTGAAACAAAATGTTATACTAAACATATACATAACATTTTTTTTCTTTGCTCTAGATACCACTTAATTTCTAGATGTTCCAGTTTTATGGTTTTGAGCTCCTTAGGAAATTTGCTATTTAGGTACTGGAGCAGTGACACACTCATGTAGTAGTGATCAGCATAGATGTAACTACCTTTCCCACATGATTGTAGCAATGTGTCAAATACTTTTATGGCTTGCTGGCTATTGGTATCCCACATAATTGTAGCAATGTGTCAAATACTTTTATGGCTTGCTGGCTATTGATATCCAATATGACTGTAGCAATGTGTCAAATACTTTTATGGCTTGCTGGCTATTGGTATCCCACATAATTGTAGCAATGTGTCAAATACTTTTATGGCTTGCTGGCTATTGGTATCCCACATAATTGTAGCAATGTGTCAAATACTTTTATGGCTTGCTGACTATTGATATCCAATATGACTGTAGCAATGTGTCAAATACTTTTATGTCTTGCTTGCTATTGATATCCACTATGATTGTAGCAATGTGTCAAATAATTGTATAGCTTGCTGGCTACTGATCTCCCACATGATTGTAGCAATGTGTCAAATACTTTTATGGCTTGCTGGCTATTGGTATCCTACATGATTGTAGCAATGTGTTGCTGTTTTGATATGTGGCCAAACCACTGAATTCGCTGTTTTCTAATGAAGTCTAGCACTGGCTTAGTGTCCATCTGTTTCCTGATCTCATGGTTTCTAATTCTGTCCAATCTTGTCACATTTAGCATTCGCCTCAGGCATTTCATTTCTGTTGTTTCTATTTTTCTCTTACCCGTTGCTGTCAGTGTCCAAGTTTGACAATGGTAGCATAGCATAGGTATAAAAATTGTGCCGAACAGTGCTCTTTTTGTGTCAATCTTTACGTGCTTGTTCTTCAGTATTGTTGACATGTGGCCAATGATTTGGTTTGCTTTGGTGCATCTGTGACCGATTTCTTCTTGGATTCTTCCATTAAATGATAATATGATTCCTAAATATTTGAAATTCTTCACATGCTTAATTTGTTGCTGTTCTATGTATATCTTAACGGTTGTTGCTGTTCTATGTATATCTTAACGGTTGTTGCTGTTCTATGTATATCTTAGCGGTTGTTGTTGTTCTATGTATATCTTAGACGTTGTTGCTGTTCTATGTATATCTTAGCGGTTGTTGTTGTTCTATGTATATCTTAACGGTTGTTTCTGTTCTATGTAGATCTTAACGGTTGTTGCTGTTCTATGTATATCTTAACAGTTGTTGCTGTTCTATGTATATCTTAACGGTTGTTTCTGCCCTTGCTATTGTCATTGTTTCAGTTTTATTTACGTTGATTCTCATGTTGTGTCCTACTGCAGCTAAGTTAAGGTTATTTAAGCGTTGTTGCAGCTGTTCTTCAGTGTTTGCAAAGAATGCTTCGTCGTTGGCGAAGAGGATTTCGATACAGCTGTTATCATCGTTAGATTGGGCTTCTTTGCTGATTTGGTCCATGTAGGTGATAACAACAGGCGAGAAAACTCCGGTTTTGACAAGAAACTGTTCCGACTCACCTGCACTTGTTTGTACCATGCACTGACTATTTTTATACAAACATTCACATATGCTTATCAAGTGCTCACTAACTCCATAGTTCTTCAGTGTTCTGATGATTATGACATTTCTCCAATCCTCAGGTGCCCCTTGGTTGGTTCATACTATGTTAAACAGTCTCTAAAGCCAGGCTATTTCCGCATAGCCAGCCACTTTGATCAATTCAGCTGGTTATCGTCTGCTCCAGTGGACTTGTTCGTAAGAGAAGTTCGCACTGCTTCTCTTATTTCATAAATCAATATTTCTGGTTCAAATTCTGTAATTGTAATGGAACTGGTTGATTGTTGGAACATGGAAAATGGGAAAGTTTTAAAACAGTTCTAGAAACGCTAAAAGAGGAATGTGTTTCATGTAGGGAGGTAAACCCCAAGCGTAAAAAGTGGATAACTAGATTTGTAGTGAAATGTAGAAGAGCAAAAAATAAAGCATGGCAAAAATATATAGAGGCAGGTAAATCAAAAGAAACATATGTAAAATATTTGGACAAGCAGAACATATCTCAGAAAGCGAATAAAACAGCAAAAATAGACTTTGAAAAAAAACTTGCTCAGAGGATCAAGACTGACAGTAAAAGCTTCTTTTCTTATGTTAGAAATAAACAAAGAACGAAAGACAAAGTAGGCCCTCTCATAGACAGTACAGGGAAAATAATAAGTGAGAATAGGGAGGCTGCTAATCTGCTTAGTCAGTACTTTGGCACAGTCTTCACAAAGGAGGACTGCTCCGAGATCCCAGAGCCTATAGATATTTTTCAAAGAGACATGGATACAGCGGGATTAAGATCAATCTGTATTACAGAGGAAATGGTTTTTAAAAAATTGGAGGGGTTGAAAGTGAATAAATGTCCAGGTCAAGATGGTATTCACCCAAAATTGCTGTATGAAATTAGAAACCAACTAGCAAAACCATTGGCTATATTATGTTCTCAATCACTTACAAAAGGGATTGTTCCACGGGATTGGAAAGATGCAGGAGTGATCCCCTTATTCAAAAAAGGCAAAAAATCAGATCCGGCAAATTATAGACCGGTGAGTTTAACGAGCATAGTCTGTAAATTGTTAGAGTCAATAATCAAAGAAAACATTGTAATGCATTTAGAAAAATTTAATCTAATTAGAAATAGTCAGCATGGGTTTACTAGAGGGAGATCATGCTTAACAAATCTATTAGAATTCATGGAGGAGGTTACTAAAATCATAGATAAAGGGGAGCCAGTGGATGTTATTTATCTAGACTTTGCAAAGGCCTTTGATAGAGTACCTCATCAAAGATTATTTCGAAAGTTAAAATCACATGGAATAGGTGGCGAAGTTGCCAAATGGATTGAAAATTGGTTAACAGGAAGAAGGCAGAGGGTGGGCATAAATAAGGAGTATTCTGAGTGGAGTGAAGTGAAAAGTGGTGTGCCACAGGGCTCGGTTTTGGGACCAATTTTGTTCTTGATATATATAAATGATTTGGACATTGATATGAGATCCATGATTGCAAAATTTGCTGATGACACAAAACTATGCAGTAGTGTCTCATCTAAAGCGGAAGTGGATATATTGATGTCGGATTTAGATAAAATTCGAGAATGGTCTGTAAGCTGGCAAATGGAGTTTAATGTAGATAAATGTACAGTCATCCACATGGGTAGATCCAATATGGAACATAAATACAGAATGGGAGAAAACAATATTAGAAAGATAGATAAGGAAAGGGACCTAGGGGTTATAATAGATCATACAGGAAAAGTGAGTGAGCAAGTTAAGGTAGCAGTGAAAAAGGCAAATGCAATGTTAGGTATGATAAAAAGAAATATTAAACATAGGAGCAAGGAAGTGATCGTCAAACTGTATAAAGCTTTAGTTAGACCTAGATTGGAGTACTGTGTACAGGTGTGGAGTCCTTATCATAGAGGGGACATAAACATGCTAGAAAGAATACAAAAAAGAGCGACAAAGATGATAGTTGGATTCCAGAATTACAGTTATGAGGAACGACTCAGAAAAACAGGCCTACAGTGTCTCGAAGAGAGAAGAATTCGTGGTGACTTAATACAGGTTTATAAGATGATCAGAGGAATCGATAAATTAGACTATAACAAGTTTTTTAAAATACAGCCACCTACAATAACACGAGGGCATAGCTACAAGCTGATTAAAGAGAGGTCCAGGTTAGATATTAGGAAATATTTTTTTAGTCAGAGAGTGGTGTCTGCTTGGAATGCATTGCCAGGGGAGGTGGTGGAGGCAGGGACAGTTAATGCGTTTAAGAATAAACTGGATGCGCATAGATTTTAGAGCAAGGTGATGTAAATGTAACTGGTTGTATACAGACTCTGCAGGGTCTTCTAAACCAGTATAAAGACGTTAAGTTAAGTTATGTCTTCTGCTGGTGGTATATTGAGGAGTTGACTGAAGCATTCCTGCCATCTTTTCATAATTAACTCAAGGTCATTTAGTTCTCTGCCTGAGCTGTCATTTATGAATTCCTTTGGGTCGTGACACTCTTCTCTATTCCCCATGGCTTTGATCTTCTGATAGAATTTTCTAATTGATCTTTGAGTAGTCAGAATTCAAACTCTCTCCATAATCTTCCTATGTTTTGGCTTTAGCAGATGCGATTACCTTTATCAATCATACATTGTAACATTCTGTTTCTACATTGCTCTTTCACACAGACATTTGTCAGTTACATGTGTCTATTGAAGCAAATGTGAAAGTATGAATTTGAATCTGAACTTTCTCATTTTATTGTTGATGACGTAGACGAAATGATGTTTTGCATGTAATGGTCGCCAAACAGGGCGTTATATGCTGTAGAACTGTGTTTGTACTGCTGTCACAAAAAGCGAAAGTGGTATTTTTAGGATAATCTAACATTTTGAAAACTAACTAACTAGCAAACATTACAAACATGTGAAACACACAAACACACAAAAAAATTGTTTTTCTGAAAATAATTTAGTTTTTTTTCTTCCTATTTCTCCACATATATGATGATTGACTGGTCTTTTCTACAACCTTTACAAGTTTGAAATGATATGTTCCTTACATTGGATAGAAATCAGAATTTCTTTTGCTGAAAAATGAGTCATTCTGTGGTTCTCTGAAACATATTTCAGTCTTCAAGAAGTACTTAGTCCCCAATATTTGATGCCATTCTAGACTCTTGTAGAAGGCTCTGCAGTAATAACATGTGATCAAAAACAGATGGTTAGAGGCAGGTGAACTTCTAATTGCACCAAAGCAAATCAACATCTGTTCCGAGCATATGTAGCTTTTAAGCTGGAACAAATCTTCGGCAGTTGTACAGAAGTAAAGTAGTTATCAAAGTAAATGGAGGTATCAAGGTAAATCAGATGCGTTATTGATAACTATATTATGATTATAGCATATGTGATGGCTGATTTGATATTCCAGTTAGAAATCTAAAATTCAACATTTGGCTTCCTCCAACAGGCCAGACTTTGATTCACCATGGGGTTGACTAACAATGCAATGATGAATATATTGCTTGAAAAGAAACCTGCCATTGTTTGAAACGAATTATGGTCTCTATACATGTGTCTGTCAGGCTTGTAAACAGAAGAGCTAGTAGGTTCTAGGCCGAGACCACGGACAGTACCGATAGATTAGGTGAAAATGATATTGACTTCTGTCAATCCATCACTTCAGGCTCATTAGCAATGGTCACAACTTCGATATCCGTATCAGAATCTCTTTCATGTCTACATTATCCTATCACAATAACATCGATGTACGATTCAGAATCTCTATCATGTCTACATTTTCCTATCACAATAACATCGATGTACGATTCAGAATCTCTATCATGTCTACATTTTCCTATCACAATAACATCGATGTGCGATTCAGAATCTCTATCATGTCTACATTATCCTATCACAATAACCTCGATATCCGTATCAGAATCTCTATCATGTCTACATTATCCTATCACAATAACATCGATGTACGATTCAGAATCTCTATCATGTCTACATTATCCTATCACAATAACATCGATGTACGATTCAGAATCTCTATCATGTCTACATTATCCTATCACAATAACATCGATGTACGATTCAGAATCACATTCAACACTACTTGGATTTCTGCCATTCAAGCACATTTTATATATCTTGGCTTGGCTTCATTCATTCTCAATCTCCCACTACCAAACACTGAAAGGGCTTAAGTAGTAGAATGTAGTCCAGAAAATGAAATGCGTTGTGTCGTAGTTTACAGCTTGACTGCGATATTTGCACCTTTTGGTCCAACACATCCGACTTCAGCAAGCATTTTTTGAGTACCGTCTTAGCATTCCCTCTTCGATCCCTTCTTCTTAGCCAGTCTGCCCTGCTGCAGCCTGTTATCCAGGATCACGGCGTGGAGGTGTAGAAGGGTCTTGGCAGCTTTGGTTCACTGGCCCTGACACTAGCAGTCAGCTATGAGTTGCTGACCACTGCAGCTCATGCGCTGCTCAGCATCTTGATCCCTTTTACATATCTAATAGCTATCCGATGAAATAGCACAGTTACGATTTTCTCTGACTGAAGACAAACTTTGAAAACTTGCAAATCTTATGCTTTGATGTCATTATGGTCTCAAATGAAAGTATAATACCAAGCAAGGTTGTTAAAAACATGATCGCTTAATTTCACACAAAAATAGATTTGGCTTATTAGTTCTACAATAAAGGCATATGAAAAGTATCTGCCACTTTCTGTCTGGATAGGGTGTAAAACATTAAATTGAATAGTTCATCCACAGAATGACATTAAAAATGTTGGAATTGGACTAAGCTTCAAAAACTTTTCTTTTACTTTGCTGATAGAGATTTACCATAGCAGGACTACTAGATAGGTTTGGTGATTTTCTTTTTAACACGATAGCATGACTATTGAGTTGGCGTGTCAGATGCTAAAAGTTAAAGCATTAGAATGTCCTTTTTTTCTTAAAACGTATAATTATGTACGTAATTTTTTTGTGGTTCTCGGTATGTGATTTAAAATTTAGCTTGAAAAAATGTGTCCATCATAGATAAAAATGCAACTGGTAATGGTTAAGAACATAGCAGTTTCAAAGAAGTTGTATAAAATAATCTTGGGTTGTAACACTCACCCTGTACTCTTTGGTCTCTGGACATCCAGTAAAGCACACCATTGGAATCTGCAGAAAACTCTTCACTATCTGTTACCAGTCTGACCCGTTTCTTGTTGAACTTAAACTTTGCAACACTCTCACAAAATGATTTTCTCTGTTGGATGATTTTCTTCACAAAATCTTCAGTGCATTCTACTTTATTTTCCACAGGGCTGTTTTCTTCTTCATCACTGACCAGTTCAGAACTCTGTGAAAAAAATGCAATGAGAGCATTAACAAAAAATCATTAACCAAAGCCTTACTGTCCGTGTCTGGCAACCTCACATAGTCTTTGCCCCAAAACCAGCCACTATCAGTTCTCTTTTATTTGTCACCATCAGGTCCTCTACTGCACAGGATTCTAGGACATATAATCAGGTGTTCCAGGTCCTGGACGGCCCCACATTCACAATATTCATTGTTCCCACTTTTTCAGGTTAGACCCACATCTGGACATCTGTTCTTAGCCTGTTCAGAGATCTTCACGTAGTATATGGCAAATCATGTCCTAGTGCAGGTTCTTCCTTGATCTCCATCCATCCAGCCTTCACCATTCTTTTGGTGCCACTTTTCTATGCAGTTTCTCTCGGGACTCTGTTCTGAGGGCTGTAAATCTGCAGAAAACTTTTCCTTGATTACAGTTGTATTCTTTCTGCTGTATGTCCAAAAAGAGGGGGTCTCTGGTCACAGGACTGCTTTTGTCTCTCAACTTGAGATACGAAATGTCTTCTAATATCCGGAGGTGCAATATCAGCAATAGACTTTTTCTGTTGGTGTTAGTTTAAGGCATCCTGTTACTTCTTCTTCTTCATCGTATGCAGTCAGACAGTAACCATTATTTTTTCGAAAAAAGCGGCGGTCATCCTGAGGCTGTCGACACTGCCATATAGCTTGTCTTGTGTTGCCACTGGTGATGGCCACATCTGCTCTCTCTGATCCACGTATGTCGGTCAGTTCTGCAGCAGATGCTCAGCTGTCATTTTCTCGGTACCACACGGGCATTCGTCAGTGCCACCTATCTTCAATTTGTTGAATAGGTGGTACCTCAGTCTATTGTGGCCAGTGCGAAGTCTGAAGACAACGACCTGCTCTCTTCTGTTCAACTGGTAATAGGCATCGTTTTTGGTGTAGCCAGTATGTTCAGTTTCCCATATGGTCATGTATCTGGCTTCAATAAGCCGTTTTGACTCTTCGTACGTCAAACTAGTATCTGTTTGTGGTAGTCTTGCACCTTCTTTTGCCAGTCTGTCTGCCTCCTCGTTACCTTGGATGTTGCAGTGTGATGGGACCCACTGTACCACTACCCTTTTTGGTGCGGACTGCTGGCATAGTTGACAGAGTACTGCTCTTAAGTCATTAAGCACAGTGTTTTTCTGGCTTTTTAGCGCTGTGACTACGGCCAGAGCATCTGTAAGCAGGACTGAATGGCTTTCATTTTCTTTATGTGTCACCATTTCTTCCACTGCCGCCCTCAGTGCCTCTGCCTCCTCTCTGAAATTGCTTGTGTACTTACCAGTAGCGAATGACAGTGTTATTTTTCTGCCATTTGGTAGGTTTAGGAATGCTCCTGCCCCTCCATTCTGTGTAGTGTTTGTTACAGAACCGTCGGTGTATGCATGGGTCCAGTCCATGCTTGGGTAGTTTTTCGATATAAAGCTTAGGGTAGTATCTCTCGTTTCTTTTTCAGTCTGACAGTTTTTGTTTCCAATACCTGGTATATTTTCTACCACATCTGGAAATATATCCTGCCTCCAGGTAGGTTTTCATACAGTAGTGATGGGCTTTGGTGTTGTTAGTGCGTTTATGGGATCTACGTGCATCTTTGCTTTGGCTATTTCTGCAAAAGTTTCTCCGCTTTAGTTTCCCATTTCCCAAATTTGTTTAGTCTCTGGTGCATTGGATGATCAGTCAGTCTTCTGAGTTTCTCTGACTGCAGCTGGGCTCTGCAGTCTCTTCTATCGGTCATGGATTGCAGTTTTGTAATCTTTTCAAGTTCTACAATTGGCGTTGACTTCATGCCTCCTGTTATAACTCTAATGGCTTGGTTTTGAAGTTTGCTAACTTTATCAAAGTTCGCCTTCGCTGCTGTTGTCCATGCCGCAATGCCATACTCGAGAACTGGTCTCACTCTTCCAGTGTACAGTTTCTTTAGTATACTTTCCCCAGATTGTGCCAGCAAGTTTCCTTATGATTGCCATTCTTTCTCTGGCTCTCATTCGGTTTCTCTCGATCTGACTTTTCCATGTCATGCGCCGATCAAATGTGACTCCCAGATAGTTTGGGTTGTCGTTTTGCTGCAGGATTTTGCCATTTAAACTTAATTTGGTATTTTGGGGTTTTGTTGAAAGCGAGAATATTGTGCATGTGGTTTTCTCCTCGTTCATTTTGACCAGCCATGAGTTCGCCCACTCTTCCAGCGATGTTAGGGCCTGCTGCATCCGATTTCTTGCTATGGTGAGATTCTTTTCAGAGGTCCACATAGCCAGATCGTCTGCAAATATTGAGCTATGGACTCTTCTGGGTATATTCTCTGTAATGTCGTTTATATACACCAGAAAGAGTGTGGGTGACAGTACTCCCCCTTGGGGTACTCCCTGCTCGAGTGTCGCCTTTTTGCTCATCTGCCCTTGTACTTGGACTCTGGCCGTTCATTTTTTTGAGGTAGTGGTTGATCCACTTGTACATTCTCCCACAAACTTCACTTCTCCTTAGCTTGACTCTACGTCCGTCTTTCCAGACTTTGTCAAATGCCTTTTCCAGAACCACCCAAACCGCTACTGTGTGATTCTGTGCCTGGTAGGCATCTTCTATTTCCTGGGCTATGAGGATGACCTGGTCCTCAGTGGATCTGTGCTGTCTAAAGCCGGCTTGCTGTGGAATAAGTATTCGTTTTTCTTCCAGATGCCACATCAGTCTGTTGTTTATCATACGTTCCATCAGCTTGCCGACACAGCTCAGTAGGCTGATAGGCCTGTATCCATTTGGATCTATTTTGACCTTTCCTTTCTTTGGTACTGGTACAAGTACTGCGTCTTTCCATGCATGGGGTACAATACCCCTTTTCCAGCTTTGGTTCAGGACCGATAGCAGTTTCCTCTTCGCTGTTTGGCCCAGCCCCATCAGCATTTCGTTTGTTATCCCGTCTTTTCCTGGAGATTTCCTTTTCTTAAGTGTTCTCATAGCCTCTTCCATTTCGCGCATTGTTAATTTGGCCATCATGTGCTCTTCAGGTGCCGTATTCATGTTTTCGTGCCCCTTTAGCTCTTCGCTAATGTCTGTATGCTTATCTGCAGGGACCTCGATGTGGTTTGCTCCTGCATAGTGATGGACAAAGGCGTTTGCGGCTTTCTTACCTGTGATCAAGTTCTCGCCCTGCTTGATAGTAATTTGTTTATTTGACGGGGTTTCGTCGTTCATGGCTCTGACTAGCTTCCATAGCTTGTTCCCGTCTTTGTCCAGGTTTAGGCTTTCCGTTTTATTTTTCCAGCTTTCTCTTGCTGTTTGCTTGAGAGTGTGTTTGTACTTCGCCGTGGCGGCTTTGAGGGCGATGTTTGCCTCCATGGATTTTTCTCGCTCTGCCATGTTCCTAGCATTTGTTACTGCATCTTCCACTTTCTGCAACTCATCATTCCAGTAGGGCTTATAGTTTTTCCTAGCTCCTCTTGGGATGGTTTCAGTGGCGGCTTGCATTATTGCCTTACTTAGGCTTTCCACCATGGGCTTCATTTTGGTGTTTCGTGTGTTGATGGTTTCACACAGCCCATCTGTCAGGATTGCAAATCTGTCCCAGTCGGCTCGTTTGTAATTCCAACGTGGGAGCGGTTTTGTTTCCAGTGGGCCTACTACCACCACACATGGTCTTGCATTGCTGAATCATTACTGAAGTTCACTAAAAAGAGTGCTGCATGAAAGGGCAGAATGCAAAGTGGTCTAATTACTAATGCTGTCCGCATGTGCCCCATGTGCTGTAAAGTTTGTCACATTCTCAGATTAGACTGCACATTCATATCTGAATAAACATGCTCTCTTCTTTCATTCCTTAGAGAAAATTTAAAGGTAGCATTCGCTTGGCCGTTTTGGTCCAACTCCTGCATTGAAGTTTCCTATAACGATTTTAGCACTGCTCGAGCTCAGCTCGCTAAGCAGAGAAATGCACCCGGCTACGACCAACTCATACAAGAGTTGGAACCAGCACAAGGGCTAGTGCCCTGGTAGATGCACAGGTTGACTAAGATGATTTTTTGTGTGCACTTGTTATCGCAGCTATTCTGTTGTTGTTGCAGCCGTTAATGTAACATTTCATAGAAGACCTCGGTATCACCACATCATATATACTATGGGATGCATAACACTGTACAATGAGAAGTGGCTTTGTCTGACTCTCGTCCTTCAGTTTTAGTGGCACAATCCTAGAGCTGACAATCTGGACCGACATTTGGTGTGTACAGATTAGAAAATTACAGTGTCTAGTCGTTCAACTTCTCCACTAATGTCTGAGCCTCTGAGTGGCAGATCTGTTAGAGCTCCTGTTTTTAAAAAAAATAAGGGGTTGTTATTCTATGGCAGCTCTAAATCTGTTGGCAAAACCATTAGCTATATTTTATTCTCAAACTGCTGAGAAGTGGATTATTCCAAGGGATTAGAAAGGCAAGAAATAGATCCGGACAAAAACAGACCAGTGAGTTTGACGAGCATTGTAAAATTTTATAGTCAATTATCAAAGACATCATAGTTATGCTCTTGGACAACTATGGATGTTATTTATCTAGATTTTACAAAAGCCTTTGATAGAGTACCTTAACAAATATTGTTTTGGAAGTTGCAATCACATGGAATAGGTGGCGGAGTTGCCAATTGGATAGAAAATTGGTTAACAGGTAGAAGGCAGAGAGTTAACATAAATAAGGAGTACTCTGATTGGTGTGGTGTAATAAGTGGAGTGTCTCACTGATTGGTATTGGGACCAATTTTGTTCTTGATATATATAAATGATTCGGACAATGATATTAGATCCATGATTATCTGGGGCTGGTCTCTCGCCGCCGCGATTGACTCTAATTTAGTATTCGTACAGCGATCTCAGTCCCGCCAGACGGAGCGATAGCGCAGGCTCGCCGAAAACGCTTGCCCGCCTCTCCCCGACCATGTAGCGGAACAAAATTTGTGGTGGCCCGTATCGAGAAACTTTGACAGTCAGTGGTGGTTTTTCGAAGGCTTATAGCAGACCTCGACAGTTCATCTCGCTGGTGGTCAGACTCTCGCAAAGAGCTTGTGACCGGCAAATGAAAAGCAGGAATCGTGCCTAAAGGCCCTGTCCTCGCCCGACCAACCCTTGGGAAAAGGGCAGGCCGGCAGGCAAAAATCGTCTACAGTCCCTGTGAAATTCACCGCCTAGGCCGTTGGGATCCGTTCTGCACAGAGCGCTGCCATCCCTCCCCGAGCGAGCCCGGACGCTCGGTCGTCTGGTGTGTGTACGGGCCCCTGTCAGACGGTCCTAGGACGATGGAGTGAGGGACGGAACAACCGTCCGTCCGTCCCTGCGGCCGTCCTAGTGAGGCTTTTTTTAACACATCCGTCCTCCGCCAAACCGACCGGTGTGTGTGTGGTTCGTACGTCTCCGACAGATATCTGGTTGATCCTGCCAGTAGTCATATGCTTGTCTCAAAGATTAAGACATGCATGTCTAAGTTCACACTGTCTCAGGTGAAATCTCTACCTAATCAATAGGCCGGAGGATAGCCCTAGCTTCTATTCTAGAACACGGCATACCACCTCTACTCCAGATTTGGCCTTTTCCACGGTGGACATTCACCATAAAATAGACCGCCAGGTGCTAAACCAATTGGCAGGTAGCAACCACAGGCCAATTAGGCTAGAAATTGATATGGAAGTAGGCCCACAGGAAACAAAACCGCTCCCACGTTAGAATTACAAACGAGCCGACTGGGACAGATTTCCAAGCCTGACAGATGGGCTGTGTGAAACCATCAACATACGGAATAACAAAATGAAGCCCATGGTGGAAAGCCTAAGCAAAGCAATAATGCAAGCTGCCACTGAAACAATCCCAAGAGGAGCAAGGAAAAATTATAAGCCCTATTGGAATGATGACTCGCAGAAAGCGGAAGACTCAGTCACAAATGCTAGGAACATGGCGGAGAGAGAACAGTCTATGGAGGCAAACATCGCCCTCAAAGCCACCACGGCGAAATACAAATACACTCTAAACCAAATAGCAAGAGAAAGCTGGAAAAACAAAACAGAAAGCCTCAATTTAGATAAAGAAGGGAACAAACTATGGAAGTTAGTCAGAGCCATGAATGACAAAACTCCATCAAACAAACAAACTACCATCAAGCAGGGCGAAAACTTGCTCACTGGAAAAAAAGCAGCAAACGCCTTTGTTGAACATTATGCCAGAGCAAACCACATAGATGTCCCTGCAGATAGGCATACAGACATTAGAGAAGAGGAAAAGGGGCACGACAACATCAATATGGCACCAGAATAGCATATGATGGCCAAATTAACAATGAGCGAAATGGAAGAGGCTATGAGAACATTAAAGAAAAGGAAATCTCCCGGAAAAGACGGGATAACAAACGAAATGCTGATGGGGCTGGGCCAAACAGCAAAGAGGAAACTACTATCAGTCCTGAACCAAAGCTGGAAAAGGGGTATTGTACCCCATGCATAGAAAGACGCAGTACTTGTACCAGTACCAAAGAAAGGAAAAGACAAAACAGATCCAAATGGATACAGGCCTATCAGCCTACTGAGCTGCGTAGGCAAACTGATGGAACGTATGATAAACACCAGACTGATGTCACATCTGGAAGAAAAACACATACTAATTCCACAGCAAGCAGGCTTTAGACAGCACAGATACACTGAGGATCAGGTCATCCTCATAGCCCAGGAAATAGAAGATGCCTACCAGGAGCAAAAACACACAGTAGCGGTCTGGGTGGACCTAGAAAAGACATTTGACAAAGTCTGGAAAGACGGACTTAGAGTCAAGCTAAGGAGAAGTGAAGTTTGTGGGAAAATGTACAAATGGATCAGTCACCACCTCAAAAACAGAATGGCCAGAGTTCAAGTACAAGGGCAGATGAGCAAAAAGGTGACACTTGAGAAGGGAGTTCCCTAAGGGGGAGTACTGTCACCCACACTCTTCCTGGTGTATATAAATGATATTACAGAGAATATACCCAGAAGAGTCCATAGCTCAATGTTTGCAGACGATCTGGCTATGTGGACCTCTGAAAAGAATCTCACCATAGCAAGAAATCGGATGCAGCAGGCCCTAACATCGCTGGAAGAGTGGGCGAACTCATGGCTGGTCAAAATAAACAAGGAGAAAACCACATGCACAATATTCTCGCTTTCAATCAAACCCCAAAGTACCAAATTAAGTCTTAATGGCAAATACCTGCAGCCAAACGACAACCCAAACTACCTGGGAGTCACATTTGATCGGCGCATGACATGGAAAAGTCAGATCGAGAGAAACCGAATGAGAGCCAGAGAAAGAATGGCAATCATCAGGAAACTTGCTGGCACAATCTGGGGAGCAGACAAAAGTATACTAAAGAAACTGTACACTGGAAGAGTGAGACCAGTTCTCGAGTATGGCATTGCGGCATGGACAACAGCAGCAAAGGCGAACTTCGATAAAATTAGCAAACTCCAAAACCAAGCCATGAGAGTTATAACAGGAGGCATGAAGTCAACGCCAATTGTAGAACTTGAAAAGATTTCAAAACTGCAATCCATGACCGACAGAAGAGACTGCAGAGCCCAGCAGCAATCAGAGAAACTCAGAAGACTGACTGACCATCCAATGCACCAGAGACTAAACAATTTGGGAAATGGGAAACTAAAGCAAAGAAACTTTGCAGAAATAGCCAAAGCAAAGATACACGAAGACCCCATGAACGCACTAACAACACCAAAGCCCATCCCTACTGTACGAAAACCTACCTGGAGGCAGCATATATTTCCAGAGGTGGTAGAAAATATACCAGGTATTGCAAACAAAAAACTGCCAGACTGAAAAAGAAAGAAGAGATACTACTCTGAACTACATAACGAAAAACTACCCAAGCATGGACTGGACCCATGTATAAACCGACGGCTCTGTAACAAACACAACACAGAACGGAGGGGCAGGAGCATTCCTGAACCTACCAAATGGCAGAAAAATAACACTGTCATTGGCTACTGGAAAATACACAAGCAATTTCAGAGCGGAGGCAGAGGCACTAAGGGCGGCAGTGGAATAAATGGTGACAGGTAAAAGGAATGAAAGCCATATAGTCCTGCTTACAGATGCCCTGGCCGTAGTCACATCACTAAAAAGCCAGAATAATACTGAACTTAATGATTTAAGAGCAGTACTCTGTCAACTATGCCAGCAATCTGCACCAAAAAGGGTAGTGGTGCAGTGGGTTCCATCCCACTGCAACATCCAAGGCAACGAGGAGGCAGACAGACTGGCAAAAGAAGGTACAAGACTACCACAACCAGATGCTAGTATGACATACGTAGAGTCAAAACGGCTTATTAGAGCTAGATACATGACCAAATGGGAAACTGAACATACTGGCTACACAAAAAATGATGTCTATTACCAGTTGAACAGAAGAGAGCAGGTCGTGGTCTTCAGACTTCGCACTGGCCACAATAGACTGAGGTACCACCTATTCAACAAATTGAAGATAGGTGGCACTGACGAATGCCCGTGTGGTACCGGGAAAATGACCGCTGAGCATTTGCTGCAAAACTGCCCGACATACGAGGATCAGAGAGAGCAGATGTGACCATCACCAGTGGCAACACTAGACAAGCTCTATGGCAGTGTCGATAGCCTCAGGATGGCCGCCGCTTTTTTCGAAAAAATAAAGGTCGATGTCTGACAGCGTAAGAAGAAGAAGATCCATGATTTCAAAATTCGCGGATGACACAAAATTATGCGGCAGAGGTGGATCTATTGAGATTGGATTTAACTGTGATTCATAAATGGTCTGAGAGCTGGCAGATATAGGTTAACGTTTAACAATGTAATCATCCACATGGGAAGATCCAATAAGTATTATAATTACATGATGGGAGATATTATAACAATAGAACATGAAAGGGACCTAGGAGTTTTAATAGATCATACATGTATGATGTTGGAGCAAGTCCAGGTGGCAATGAAAAAGACTAAGACTAATCTAATGATAGGTATGGTTAAAAGAAACTTTACGCATAGGAACAAGGAAGTGATAGTTAAACTAAATAAATCATTGGTGAGACCTAAATTGGAATAGTGTGTTCAGGTGTGGAGTACTTATAGAGTGGATATAGACATGCTAGAAAGGATAAAAAGAAGAGCTACAAAAATGATCATAGGATTCCAGAATTATAGTTTTTAAGGAAAGGCTCAGAAAAACTGGTCTGCAGTGTCTAGAACAGGGGACTTAATTCAATTTTATAAATTAATTAATGGAAAGGATAAATTAGACAATACCAAGTCCAAGTTTTTCAAAGTATAACCGGCTACAAGAACAAGAGGGTGCGGCTACAACCGGCTACAAGAACAAGAGGGTGCGGCTACAACCGGCTACAAGAACAAGAGGACACAGCTCCAAAATATTTTGGTAGTCAGAGAATGGTGAATGCTTGAAATGCATTGTCACAGGAATCAGTGGAGGCAGTCAATTAATGCATTCAAGAATAGATTGGATGTGCAAAGGTATTTTTTTTAGATCAAGTGTATGCAAAATAAACTGGTTAAATTCAGACTCTGCAGAGTCTTCTAAACCAGTACAAAGACATTAAGTTAATTTGAAACATTAAGTACACCTAAGGTGCGCAAACCAGCTACATCTTCATCCTAGGGACTGTTTTCAGTAAAACCACAATGCCTAACATTAAATAGATGATACTATACAACAATTTATTTAAAGTGTATATTATGATTCTGCTTTTATTTTTATTTTTTTATTGTGACCATGAAATCATTTTCATGTCCTTTATAGAATGTCGCTCCCATCACAGTCTGTCTGAAAGAAACTCGTTCCCTTGCCAAAACTTTAGCCTCCGCCAGTTATACCCAGACATTCCTGGATATCTTGGTGCCATCGTCTTCTTGGTCTACCTCTTCCTCTTTTGCCTGGCACCAATCTTTCTATCACCGTTCTCTCAAGACAGTTGTGTCTCTTGAACAAAGTATTTGCATTTTCTAGCCAAAATGGAATAGATAAACCAGTTCTCCTCTATGCTCCACTCTTGCCGAATGTCTACATTTGTCTTTTTCTCTGTCCAGGGTATTCTGAGAATCTTTCTGTAACATTTTGACTCAAAGGATTCGATTCTTTGTCTGGAAGTTTTGGTAATCCTCCATGATTCGCAGCCATAAGCTGCCACAGAAAAAAACACACTCTCAATACTTTTACTTTTATCATTTTGTTGATGCTCTGCCATAATTTCTCCAGGCTGTCTAGTCTCTGTATTGCCATGGCTTTTCTTCTGATTTCTTTCGAGCAGTCGCCATTTGTGTCAATTCTGGAGCCCAGATATTCAAAATGTGTGACCTGATCTATTTCCTCACCACCCACTGTAAATTTATGCTGAGATTGTGTTTTGTCGGTGGTCATTATCTTTGTTTTATTTATGCTTATAAATAGGTTTTGATCTTTACTATGTCCATTTACAGCTGAAATTAGCTACTCTAGCCCTCCTGCACTCCTTAATAGTATCACAGTGTCATATGAGTATCGTAACTCTGGAATCTCGTACCCGCCAATAGTAAATGGGTCGAAATTTTCAATGTTTTCGAGATAAGGTGAGAGGATACATCCGTCTTACTCCCTTTTGTACTGCAAACCAATCTGATGTTTGCCCGGCAGCTGCTTGTTGATCTTGGTATAATGTTTCAATGAGATGAATAATATGTACAGGAAACCCCATTTCCTTCTTTTGTTGTTGTTGTTATTGACCATGAAATAGAAAAAAAATATTCAAATTGACAACTATAAATCATATCAAGAAAATGGACATTATTCTTTGTGGAACTTATGGAGTTTTGTTTACTTGTTGACAATAGGTAGCAGAATAATATTTTGTTGTTATTAAACAATTTTCTTTTCTTCAGACAATACTGATGTTACCATCAGGGTCAGTTAATGCATTAAAAAATAAATTGGATAATCAGTTTTTTTAGTATCGGTTAAGTAGAATAAATTGGTTGTATGCAGACTCTTAGAGCCTTATAAACCAGTATAATAAAGTTAAGTTAAACAGAAACACCGATTAGGGTAAAGATAATAAAGTTAAGTTAAACAGAAACACCGATTAGGGTAAAGATAATAAAGTTAAGTTAAACAGAAACACCGATTAGGGTAAAGATAATAAAGTTAAGTTAAACAGAAACACTGATTAGGGTAAAGATAATAAAGTTAAGTTAAACAGAAACACCGATTAGGGTAAAGATAATAAAGACAGAGAGCTAGGATTGTAATGGTCATGCTCATGATCAAAATCTCAACGAGTACAGAATAGCAACTCTCTGATTTTATCCCCTCCAAAAATGTATGATAGTTATAACTGCTGTCCAGTGTCATGCCATCTTTTCAGTGTTGCCATTAAAATGGGTGGACATCCGTCTGAGTTTACGCTTGCTAGTGGAGGAATTCACTGTGTTGCCTGGACGAATTCAAATAGTGGTTCAGAAGAAACTGAAGTATCAGAATGTGTCTTCACAAAGGGTCCCACAGATGCTGGGGTGGAATTTAAACCACTTGCTGCATTACATCATGACAACGGTGACCAAATGGTTCAGTGATCAATCAGTCCTTTATTGTGGATGGTATTTGCCATCTCCCCAAGCAGTTAAATAAATGTCTGAATTCCTATGGCAATAACATATAGCGAACCCCGGTATATGCTTGCTAACAATTGCTTTGTTTAATTTTGCCACACTTCTGATGTACCTTTCATACATTTGTAATGAGACCACTGGGCAAGGTTTAATTTGATCACGCCTTGTGCTAGAAAGTACTAAAATCCAATTATAGAAAGAATAAATAGTAAAATGAAATGATATGCTGAACCCAACTGTCTAGTTAAAATCTAGATTGTGTAGTCTTCTTCATTAACTCTTTTATCAAATAAATCTGATTCTCAAAACTTATAAGGGAATTCAAATAAAACCCTACTTCCTCCTGTGGAGCATAGATCTTCAATAAACATATGTCAAGTATGTCTGTCATCTACCACCCCCTCTAACATCTGCCCCATCAAACCTGTCACCAGCTCCCGTTACCAAGTGTGCCGTTGTCTGCCTCTACCCCTCCTGCCTATTGGGATTCAGAACAGTTTTTGTCTTGCAATAATATCTGGTTTTTTTCTTAAGGTATGCTCTAGCCAATCAAATACTTCCTTCTCTCTCCACAACTAGCTGCCAATTTCTGTTCAACAGGTCCACCTATTTATGCAGATGTGGTCAAACGCTAGTCTATACTAGGGCATGAAAGGAAGATATTTTAATGATAATTCCAGACACAGAACCAAGAACAAATTTACACGATAATCTGATTTTTAACATCATTAATTTCTTACCTCATGTTTAGGTTTCTTGGCTTTTCCAGCTAATACCCTCTTAGAGTGCTGTTTTCTTTTCAATGGCTCTTCAGTTTTAATTTTAGGTTCATTGTTCTTGGCTTTTGATTTTGAAGTTATCTTTGTCTTTCTTTCTCTTAAAGACTTCTTTACTAAAGTAGATTTTGTTGCCATGGTTGAGAATGAGCGAAACAGCCAAAACCTCAATAACATAACATCTTCAGATGCTGTGTATCCATCGGATGGCAACGTTTCAAATACCTGTTAAAATTAATCAAATGGAAAATCAATTTTTAAATTTCTATGGAACGTTACACATGTATGCTCTGCTGCTCAGACTAGGACTTTATTTACAGCTGATATTGCACTTAAATTAGTTGTTACAAGACAGAATGACATTTTCTAATGACTCAAATCTCAAAATCCTGGTATTCAATCAGACACGTGAGTCTGATGCCAGGTAGCCAAATGTTAAGAAAACATATTTCGCTCTTTTGTCTTGTTGTAAAATGTTAGACCCAGGACCTCCATTATGCCATCTCTAGACTTCATCCTAAGTCGCCCACTAGGGCGACTAAAGTTGTATGGCCACCACATCACTCTACATGTCCATTTGTCACTTAACATGCATTCCACATGGACCACCTGTATTTTCGTAACAGCGTGACATCTATGATGTGAGAGAAGGAAGTTCGACGTCTGATTTCTGCGTTGCGGATTTGGTCTTGAATGGAAATCTTCAATGTTCTTCACTCCATCGGTCTTTGGGCAAGGCGTAGTCTATCTGCATCAGCTTTCCATAGGTTCCACACCACACAGCCATACACCTTGGCTGGAATAGCCACACTGTTGAAGGTGTGAGCACTAGTATTAACGTTTCACATCTGTTGCAGTATGGGTTTAATACAGTTGAAGCTGAGCCAGCCCGCTGTTACAGTCTGGGTTTAATACAGTTGAAGCTGAGCCAGCCCGCTGTTGCAGTCTGGGTTTAATACAGTTGAAGCTGAGCCAGCCCGCTGTTGCAGTCTGGGTTTAATACAGTTGAAGCTGAGCCAGCCCGCTGTTGCAGTCTGGGTTTAATACAGTTGAAGCTGAGCCAGCCCGCTGTTGCAGTCTGGGTTTAATACAGTTGAAGCTGAGCCAGCCCGCTGTTACAGTATGGGTTTAATACAGTTGAAGCTGAGCCAGCCCACTGTTGCAGTCTGGGTTTAATACAGTTGAAGCTGAGCCAGCCCGCTGTTGCAGTCTGGGTTTAATACAGTTGAAGCTGAGCCAGCCCGCTGTTACAGTCTGGGTTTAATACAGTTGAAGCTGAGCCAGCCCGCTGTTGCAGTCTGGGTTTAATACAGTTGAAGCTGAGCCAGCCCGCTGTTACAGTATGGGTTTAATACAGTTGAAGCTGAGCCAGCCCACTGTTGCAGTCTGGGTTTAATACAGTTGAAGCTGAGCCAGCCCGCTGTTACAGTCTGGGTTTAATACAGTTGAAGCTGAGCCAGCCCGCTGTTGCAGTATGGGTTTAATACAGTTGAAGCTGAGCCAGCCCGCTGTCACAGTATGGGTTTAATACAGTTGAAGCTGAGCCAGCCCGCTGTTACAGTCTGGGTTTAATACAGTTGAAGCTGAGCCAGCCTGTTGTTATCTTTCATGAGATCTCCCGATTTATTAAATGGGAGTTCGTGATTTCTTGGCCCAAGTAAATATACGAATTTACGTTTTCGACGTGACAATCTCCAAGTCGCATTTCTGCTGTTGGGCAGAAGGTGTCCGTATGAACTGGATATTCTTTCTATTGATTTGTAGGCCAAGTGGGGATAAATAAGCAGTACTAAATAAGGAGTAATCTTAGTGATGTGAAGTAAAAAGTAGAGTACTACGGGGCTCGGTTTTGGGACTGATAGTGTTCTTGATATATATAAACGATTTGGACATTGATTTAGGATCAATGATAGAAAAATTTGCAAATGACATAAAACTATGTAGAAGTGTAGTGTTTCATCTGAAGCACAGGTTGATATTTTGAGGTCGGATTTAGATAAAATTTGAGACTGGTCTGTGAAATGGTAAATGAAGTTTAAAATAGATAAATGTAGTCATCCACATGGGCAGATCCAATATGGAACATAATTACAGAATGGGCGAGAACAATATTAGAAAGATAGATAAGGAAAGGGACCTAGGGGTTATAATAGAGCATACAGAAAAAATGAATGAGCAAGTCCAGGTAGCAGTGAATAAGGCAAACGCAAGGCTATGTATGATAAAAAGAAATATTAAACATAGGAGTAAGGAGGTGATTTTCAAACTGTATAAAGCATTAGTTAGACCTAGATTGGAGTACTGTGTACAGGCGTGGAGCCCTTATCGTAGAGGAGACATTAACATTCTGGAAAGGATACAAAGAAGATAGTGGGATTTCTGAATTACAGTTTCAAAGAAAGGCTCAGAAAAACCGACCTACAGTGTCTGGAAAAGAGAAGAATTCGAGGTGACTTAATACAGGTTTATAAGATAATCACAGAAAAAGTAATATGAGACTATAACAAGTTTTTTCAAAATACAACCACCAACAAGAACAAGAGGGCACAGATACAAATTAACTAAAGAAAAGTTCAGATTGGATATTAGGAAATATTTTTTTAGTCAGAGAGTGGTGAATGCTCGGAATGCATTACCCCAGGAGGTGGTGGAGGCAGAGATAGTTAATGCATTTAAGAATAGATTAAATGTGCATAATTTTTAGAACAAGGTAATGCAGATGTGACTTCTTGTCTACAGACTCATCAGAGTTTTTTAAACCAATATAAAAATGTAAAGTTAAGTTACAATACACAATTCTGGTACGCTTTAGATACCTGGCTTCACTACGAGGTGGAATCCAAATATCACAAGGAGGTTCTACTGTGCACTGAAAGTGGTCTAAGGCTTAGACTCTAAGGCCCTCCATACCATTTCTCATCTTCTGTCCTTAGTGATGATGGCAGGGTGCTACTGACTGACAAGGTCCAGATTATGACACCATCAACTGTTCATCCATTATCAGCAAGCAAGCTAAACCTCTTGTGCCACAAGCTGCTATTAATCAAGGGTTTTACCTAGAGCCCCATGTGCTGAGGTCAGAAACACTATCAGCATGATGTCCAGAGATAAGGCTACAAGGCCAGCTTCTATTCCTGCTGAGCTTTATCAAGCAGGGGGTCATGTCCTTTAACAGAAACTAACTAAACTCAATCGATTTGATGTATATGGGAAGCCAAGAAAATTCTACAGGAACCGACCAGCGGGAGAAAACGGTTTAACAGCAGCCGTGAAAACCATCAAATATTCAAGAACCCATCTCTTAGGGCTACGACTCGCAATAGCATCATGCACAAACGAACTACTCAAACATCTGCGAGAACACAACATCCTCAAAAAAAAACAACTTGTCCGCAAAAAATAGAAGGACAAGGAAGCCAAAAGGGGAAGAAGAGGTAGAATAAGAAAGTTTAGAAAAATCCACACGGTACTCGGCACTACAAAGACAGCCACAAATATCACACTGACACATGTGAAAAGTACTCATCAAACTCTACCTCCTCGCGAGGCAGCAGAGTACAGGGTTCCCTCTCTGGATCCCACATGGACCTTGGTCAACACACCCTCCGTCCAGTCAACATAGTTGCACACAAAGTATGAGACTAAAGATAGGCCTACAGTAGGGTGCTTTAGAGGTTATAGTCAAAGGGGAGAGTTTGGGTCAGAGAAGTTGGAATTAAGTAGTAGAAAAGCAAACATTAAAAGGATGCAGCAAAAGCAAAAAGTGGAAAAACAAAAAAATTGCAAACTAAAATGTTTTTATGCAAATGTGAGAAGCATAGTAAATAAAAGAGAAGAATTGGAACTGTATGTAGAGGGAGAAAAACCAGATACAATAGGGTTATCAGAATCATGGACATATGAGGACATTGCAGATGGTGAACTTGAAATAGAGGGTTTTACAATGTTAAGGAAAGATAGGGTAGTTGGAGAAAAGGTTAAGGGGTAGAGGGGAGGGAGGGGGGGTGTTTTATTATACTGTATAAATTCTGTTAATATAACCAGCAGAGAGGATTTATCATGCGGTAACAAAAATGAAAGTGTATAGGGTGAAATAGAAAGTGGGGGTGAAAAAACAGTGATTGGAGTATGCTATAGATGTCCATCAAGTCAAAAGGAGGAAGATGAGGAGCTGATTAGTAGCATAGAAAAGGCAAGTGAAGGGAAATTATTATTAATGGGGGATTTCAACTTTCCAGAAATAAAATGGGATATGGCAGAAGCACTTGTAGAGTCAAAACCTTTTACTAAGTGCATAACTGACAATTTTTTAATCCAACATGTAGAAGCAGCCACCAGAGGCAAAAACATACTCGACCTAGTTTTTACTACAGAGGAAAATATGATTGAAAACGTTACCGTTGGGGAACTGTTTGGCTCAAGTGACCATCAAATCGTCCGATGGGATCTTATTGCAGGGAAAGAAGTAAAGATAAACACGTGAGCATTTGACTACTCTAAGACAGGTGTTAAGAGGATGAAAGAGGCAGCAAACCACATAATCTGGGAAGATATTGTCGGAGGAACAGATGTTGAACAGGAGTGGGAGAGTTTTAAAAGTTCTAGAAAATCTCAGAAAGTTAATAAAACAGCAAAAAATAGACTTCGAAAAGAAACTTGCTCAGAGGATCAAGACTGATAGTAAAAGCTTCTTCTCTTATGTTAGAAATAAACAGAGATCAAAGGACAAAGTAGGCCCTCTCATAGACAGCACAGGGAAAAAAATAAGTGAGAATAGGGAGGCAGCAAATCTACTCAATCACTACTTTGGCACAGTGTACACAAAAGAGGACTGCTCCAAGATCCCAGAGCCTGTAGATATTTTTCAAAGAGACATGGATACAGCAGCATTAGGATTAATCTGTATTACAGAGGAAATGGTTTTAAAAAAATTGGAGAGGTTGAAAGTGGATAAATGTCCAGGTCAAGATGGTATTCATCCAAAATTGCTGTTTGAAATTAGAGACCAAATAGCAAAACCATTGGATATATTATGTTCTCAATCACTTGCAGAAGGGATTGTTCCATGGGATTGGAAAGATGTGGGAGTGATGGGAAAAAAGCAGATCCAGCAAACTATAGACCTGTGAGCTTAACGAGCATAGTCTGTAAATTGTTAGAGTCAATAATAAAAGAAAACATTGTAATGCATTTAGACAAATTTAATCTAATTAGAAATAGTCAGCATGGGTTTACCAGAGGGAGATCATGCTTAACAAATCTATTAGAATTCATGGAGGAGGTTACCAAAATGTTAGATAAAGGGGAGCCAGTGGATGTCATTTATCTGGATTTTGCAAAGGCCTTTGAGTTTGATAGAGTACCTCTTCAAAGATTATTTCGAAAGTTAAAATCACATGGAATAGGTGGGGAAGTTGCCAAATGGATTGAAAATTGGTTAACGAGAAGAAGGCAAAGGGTGGGTATAAATAAGGAGTACTCTGAGTGGTGTAACGTGAAAAGTGGAGTGCCACAGGGCTCGGTTTTGGGACCAATTTTATTCTTGATATATATAAATGATTTGGACATAGGTATGGGATCCATTATTGCAAAATTTGCTGATGACACACAACTATGCAGTAGTGTCTCGTCTAAAGCAGAAGTGGATATATTGAGGTGGGATTTAGATAGAATTTGAGAATGGTCTGTAATCTGGCAAATGGAGTTTAATGTAGATAAATGTATAGTCATGCACATGGGTAGATCCAATATGGAACATAATTACAAAATGGGAGAGAACAATATTAGAAAGACAGATAAAGACAGGGACTTAGGGGTTATAATAGATCATACATGTAAGGTGAGGGAGCAAGTTCAGGTAGCAATAAAAATGGCAAATCCAATGTTAGGGATGATAAAAAGAAACATTAAACATAGGAGCAAGGAAGTGATAGTCAAACTGTACAAAGCATTAGTTATATCTAGACCCTAGATTGAAGTACTGTGTACAGGTGTGGAGTCCTTATCAGAGAGGGGATATAGACATGCTGGAGAGAATGCAAAAAAGAGCGACAAAGCTGATAGTGGGATTCCAGAATTACAGTTATGAGAGAAGATTTTTTTAAAACCGGCTTACAGTGTCTGGAAGAGAGAAGTATTCGTGGTGACTTAATACAGGTGTAACTATAAGATGATCAGAGGAATGGATAAGTTATATTATAACAAGGTTTTTAAAATATAACCACCAACAAGAACAAGAGGGCACAGCTACAAGTTGACTAAGGAGAGGTCCAGATTAGATATTAGGAAGTATCTTTTTAGCCAGAGAGTTGTGAATGCTTGGAATGCATTGCCAAGTGAGTTGGTGGAGGCTGGGACGGTTAATGCATTTAAGAATAGATTGGATGCACACAGCTTCTAGAGCAAGGTGATGTAAATGGAACTGGTTGTATACAGACTCTGCAGAGTCTTCTAAAACAGTATAAAAGCGTTAAGTTTAAGGAGATGACAGATACCACTTCTGTACACACAAAAGTCTCAAAAGAGCAGCTGTCAATCCTGTGACAAACACTGTGTTACACAGTGGCATCTATTTGGTGTCAATTGCGGGCAAAATTCTGACCCGAGTCTTGCTCAACCGCCAAACTGAAACTAACTGCCAGTTAGTAAACTGGTAATCAAATTAAATTTGGTTTTATGTTTTTGTTTAATAACAATCAATGAACCCTCAACATTTCATATCTCCACTGCACAAAAATGACAACCTGGCACATTTATATCTTTTTTTATATCCTATTTTGGGATATTACATACACATTTATTCACAAAAATTCATAACTTGTTTTCAGAATTGACTGCATTGAAGTATAACAACGAGGTCTCTACTGAGCTGAATACTCACTGATCTTGAAACTTTTTCTTTATTTTATACTTACTCTTACAACAACTGGGTCGTAGAGACTAACTGAGTACTGACGTATATTTCAGATTCTTGGAAAAAAAGTTGGCACTAGGAAGATGGTCAAAACTTCGTTGAGCCAACTGCCAAGTAAGTTTGTCGGAGGGCACTCGAGGATGCGTAGTATTTTGACGTGTTTCAGGAATTGACAAGTAACCAAGACAGTAAGTTGAGTAACACACGGAAGAGAGGGATCTTTTTACCTTCTTTCCCGCAATTGAACGCGATAAGCACGTTGATTGGTTAAGCCGTTTTATGTAACAACATTACGCCCCCTCTCTGTGTCCCACATTTCTTTACTGTAAACAGTTTTAATGTCGCAAACTAATTATAATTATTTATTTACAAAATCACAAAAATGATATAAATATTCCTACATCTTTGTTTTCTGAAAGTCCAGTCTCCTTTTTCAAACGTTTTAACTTAATATAGAACTGATCAAGATAACACGCCATAAAATACCAGGGTCGTAATATTCTAGTTCTATTTGTTGTTCAAACTTGTTTGTTGCTGTCAATGCCACTTTTACGTTAGGTGCTTCTGACGGCTTTCTTTGGTGGCAGTTACAGTGACTATCTTCACATTCCGAGGCGTACTTGAGAAGGTGGACTGTAGTGAAATGAGAAACTCATCAGTAAGCCAGACTGCCATGAAACAGCCTGTTCAGAGCAGAATTACTTGGATGTGATGCGTGGGTCTTGATAAATATGCTTCTCTGACCCTGACTAACATAGTCTGATCAGTATGGTTCACTTGACCCTGACCAATATAGTCTGATCAGTGTGTTTCACCTGACCGGGCGTGAGACTAGTCTACCTTAATATTTTATTTAAAAACAAAAACTATAATTGCAGCGTGTATTCCTTTTTTTTTCTTTTTTTTTTCTTGCATGTATTTGCCTCACTAGTTTCTACTGGCGGAGGCGCGCCTATTCCACCCCAGACCGTTGTCAATTTGGGCGATATTAAGACGCATAAACCAGTGCTTGGATGCATGTGTGTATCTGTTTGTACCTAGCCTGGTATTTCTGTGATGCTCCTCCCGTTGTTCCTTGCTTTTGATGATGCTCGTTGTCCTTCGTAGGTATTTGCACAAATATGCACAATTATTTTCCTAGGACCATTTTGGGAATGAGTATATTTATTTTCCTTCATACTTGATTCGGATCTTTTTATTTATTTCCTGATTTAAATATATATATCCCCCCCTTTTTTTTTTTTTTTTTATAAAACCCCATCATACATTTTAGTAAAAAAATTGTGAACATAGCAGTGTAGTAAGTTGTACAACAAGAATGAATGAAATGATTGGGAAATATGACATACAATACACTGGATACATAAGAGTTAAGAGTACAATATAAATTAATTGAAAAGGGTCTTCCTTCTGTTGTGAGGCCCATCTGTGTTGACTTCCTTCCGTCTGGTCTTGGTGTATCAGGTTTTGTCTGCTCTCATATATTTTTCCATCGTAGCCATGTATTCCAACTTGTAAGCGATTTACTGATTTGTGTGTCACTTTGTAGATCCTTCGTTTCACCTGTGCCCTCTAGCTCTCGCAGTTAATTAGGTGTTTAATGTGTGGTAGGCTCAGGAATAGAAATCAAAACAAACAAAATAACAGCGAAAAAAAATAGAAAGGTAGATAATTGATTAAATAATTATAGATAAATAAGGTTGATGTAGTAGTGGTATAATTAAATTAAGTATAAGTATATAGTAGCGAGGATGCCCGCAGAAGGGATATACATATATAAACCTATATATACATACATAAGTGTAACTTAAAATGCCCACATATATCTATACTCATACTTACATATCTACACACCTACACATGTACACACTGTAGCGTTCGTGAACTTGTCACAACCACTTGCTACGTAACAGATGGGCTAATTGCAGTGTGGGTCCGTTACATCATCAGTCGACGTATTTCCAGACTGAATCCATAAGCGGCGACCACCGATCAACACGTGCAAGGCACGAGTGACACAGAAACTGTGGCCAAGCTAGAGTAATCTACCGAGTTTATCGCCACATGGGTACTTGTACGTTAATTCACCCACGGATTATAATAGGTCAAATTTAGTAGAATGTAGCCATACGAAGCACCATACTTTTCAAGTCGAGTAGTATACCTATGTCCAATGTCATTCTCAGATCTAACACCGAACGTGGAAGATGGATTTCTTGCACCGCAAGAAAATAACTTTTTGTGTGCAGTTTTCGCAGGAAAGACGATGTATACACACCGTCTGACTGTGTGCTAAAAACATGTCATGACTTGTTATGTCTCTCACGTTCAAACTGTATAAAGCATTAGTTAGACCTAGATTGGAGTACTGTGTACAGGCGTGGAGCCCTTATCGTAGAGGAGACATTAACATTCTGGAAAGGATACAAAGAAGATAGTGGGATTTCTGAATTACAGTTTCAAAGAAAGGCTCAGAAAAACCGACCTACAGTGTCTGGAAAAGAGAAGAATTCGAGGTGACTTAATACAGGTTTATAAGATAATCACAGAAAAAGTAATATGAGACTATAACAAGTTTTTTCAAAATACAACCACCAACAAGAACAAGAGGGCACAGATACAAATTAACTAAAGAAAAGTTCAGATTGGATATTAGGAAATATTTTTTTAGTCAGAGAGTGGTGAATGCTCGGAATGCATTACCCCAGGAGGTGGTGGAGGCAGAGATAGTTAATGCATTTAAGAATAGATTAAATGTGCATAATTTTTAGAACAAGGTAATGCAGATGTGACTTCTTGTCTACAGACTCATCAGAGTTTTTTAAACCAATATAAAAATGTAAAGTTAAGTTACAATACACAATTCTGGTACGCTTTAGATACCTGGCTTCACTACGAGGTGGAATCCAAATATCACAAGGAGGTTCTACTGTGCACTGAAAGTGGTCTAAGGCTTAGACTCTAAGGCCCTCCATACCATTTCTCATCTTCTGTCCTTAGTGATGATGGCAGGGTGCTACTGACTGACAAGGTCCAGATTATGACACCATCAACTGTTCATCCATTATCAGCAAGCAAGCTAAACCTCTTGTGCCACAAGCTGCTATTAATCAAGGGTTTTACCTAGAGCCCCATGTGCTGAGGTCAGAAACACTATCAGCATGATGTCCAGAGATAAGGCTACAAGGCCAGCTTCTATTCCTGCTGAGCTTTATCAAGCAGGGGGTCATGTCCTTTAACAGAAACTAACTAAACTCAATCGATTTGATGTATATGGGAAGCCAAGAAAATTCTACAGGAACCGACCAGCGGGAGAAAACGGTTTAACAGCAGCCGTGAAAACCATCAAATATTCAAGAACCCATCTCTTAGGGCTACGACTCGCAATAGCATCATGCACAAACGAACTACTCAAACATCTGCGAGAACACAACATCCTCAAAAAAAAACAACTTGTCCGCAAAAAATAGAAGGACAAGGAAGCCAAAAGGGGAAGAAGAGGTAGAATAAGAAAGTTTAGAAAAATCCACACGGTACTCGGCACTACAAAGACAGCCACAAATATCACACTGACACATGTGAAAAGTACTCATCAAACTCTACCTCCTCGCGAGGCAGCAGAGTACAGGGTTCCCTCTCTGGATCCCACATGGACCTTGGTCAACACACCCTCCGTCCAGTCAACATAGTTGCACACAAAGTATGAGACTAAAGATAGGCCTACAGTAGGGTGCTTTAGAGGTTATAGTCAAAGGGGAGAGTTTGGGTCAGAGAAGTTGGAATTAAGTAGTAGAAAAGCAAACATTAAAAGGATGCAGCAAAAGCAAAAAGTGGAAAAACAAAAAAATTGCAAACTAAAATGTTTTTATGCAAATGTGAGAAGCATAGTAAATAAAAGAGAAGAATTGGAACTGTATGTAGAGGGAGAAAAACCAGATACAATAGGGTTATCAGAATCATGGACATATGAGGACATTGCAGATGGTGAACTTGAAATAGAGGGTTTTACAATGTTAAGGAAAGATAGGGTAGTTGGAGAAAAGGTTAAGGGGTAGAGGGGAGGGAGGGGGGGTGTTTTATTATACTGTATAAATTCTGTTAATATAACCAGCAGAGAGGATTTATCATGCGGTAACAAAAATGAAAGTGTATAGGGTGAAATAGAAAGTGGGGGTGAAAAAACAGTGATTGGAGTATGCTATAGATGTCCATCAAGTCAAAAGGAGGAAGATGAGGAGCTGATTAGTAGCATAGCAAAGGCAAGTGAAGGGAAATTATTATTAATGGGGGATTTCAACTTTCCAGAAATAAAATGGGATATGGCAGAAGCACTTGTAGAGTCAAAACCTTTTACTAAGTGCATAACTGACAATTTTTTAATCCAACATGTAGAAGCAGCCACCAGAGGCAAAAACATACTCGACCTAGTTTTTACTACAGAGGAAAATATGATTGAAAACGTTACCGTTGGGGAACTGTTTGGCTCAAGTGACCATCAAATCGTCCGATGGGATCTTATTGCAGGGAAAGAAGTAAAGATAAACACGTGAGCATTTGACTACTCTAAGACAGGTGTTAAGAGGATGAAAGAGGCAGCAAACCACATAATCTGGGAAGATATTGTCGGAGGAACAGATGTTGAACAGGAGTGGGAGAGTTTTAAAAGTTCTAGAAAATCTCAGAAAGTTAATAAAACAGCAAAAAATAGACTTCGAAAAGAAACTTGCTCAGAGGATCAAGACTGATAGTAAAAGCTTCTTCTCTTATGTTAGAAATAAACAGAGATCAAAGGACAAAGTAGGCCCTCTCATAGACAGCACAGGGAAAAAAATAAGTGAGAATAGGGAGGCAGCAAATCTACTCAATCACTACTTTGGCACAGTGTACACAAAAGAGGACTGCTCCAAGATCCCAGAGCCTGTAGATATTTTTCAAAGAGACATGGATACAGCAGCATTAGGATTAATCTGTATTACAGAGGAAATGGTTTTAAAAAAATTGGAGAGGTTGAAAGTGGATAAATGTCCAGGTCAAGATGGTATTCATCCAAAATTGCTGTTTGAAATTAGAGACCAAATAGCAAAACCATTGGATATATTATGTTCTCAATCACTTGCAGAAGGGATTGTTCCATGGGATTGGAAAGATGTGGGAGTGATGGGAAAAAAGCAGATCCAGCAAACTATAGACCTGTGAGCTTAACGAGCATAGTCTGTAAATTGTTAGAGTCAATAATAAAAGAAAACATTGTAATGCATTTAGACAAATTTAATCTAATTAGAAATAGTCAGCATGGGTTTACCAGAGGGAGATCATGCTTAACAAATCTATTAGAATTCATGGAGGAGGTTACCAAAATGTTAGATAAAGGGGAGCCAGTGGATGTCATTTATCTGGATTTTGCAAAGGCCTTTGAGTTTGATAGAGTACCTCTTCAAAGATTATTTCGAAAGTTAAAATCACATGGAATAGGTGGGGAAGTTGCCAAATGGATTGAAAATTGGTTAACGAGAAGAAGGCAAAGGGTGGGTATAAATAAGGAGTACTCTGAGTGGTGTAACGTGAAAAGTGGAGTGCCACAGGGCTCGGTTTTGGGACCAATTTTATTCTTGATATATATAAATGATTTGGACATAGGTATGGGATCCATTATTGCAAAATTTGCTGATGACACACAACTATGCAGTAGTGTCTCGTCTAAAGCAGAAGTGGATATATTGAGGTGGGATTTAGATAGAATTTGAGAATGGTCTGTAATCTGGCAAATGGAGTTTAATGTAGATAAATGTATAGTCATGCACATGGGTAGATCCAATATGGAACATAATTACAAAATGGGAGAGAACAATATTAGAAAGACAGATAAAGACAGGGACTTAGGGGTTATAATAGATCATACATGTAAGGTGAGGGAGCAAGTTCAGGTAGCAATAAAAATGGCAAATCCAATGTTAGGGATGATAAAAAGAAACATTAAACATAGGAGCAAGGAAGTGATAGTCAAACTGTACAAAGCATTAGTTATATCTAGACCCTAGATTGAAGTACTGTGTACAGGTGTGGAGTCCTTATCAGAGAGGGGATATAGACATGCTGGAGAGAATGCAAAAAAGAGCGACAAAGCTGATAGTGGGATTCCAGAATTACAGTTATGAGAGAAGATTTTTTTTAAACCGGCTTACAGTGTCTGGAAGAGAGAAGTATTCGTGGTGACTTAATACAGGTGTAACTATAAGATGATCAGAGGAATGGATAAGTTATATTATAACAAGGTTTTTAAAATATAACCACCAACAAGAACAAGAGGGCACAGCTACAAGTTGACTAAGGAGAGGTCCAGATTAGATATTAGGAAGTATCTTTTTAGCCAGAGAGTTGTGAATGCTTGGAATGCATTGCCAAGTGAGTTGGTGGAGGCTGGGACGGTTAATGCATTTAAGAATAGATTGGATGCACACAGCTTCTAGAGCAAGGTGATGTAAATGGAACTGGTTGTATACAGACTCTGCAGAGTCTTCTAAAACAGTATAAAAGCGTTAAGTTTAAGGAGATGACAGATACCACTTCTGTACACACAAAAGTCTCAAAAGAGCAGCTGTCAATCCTGTGACAAACACTGTGTTACACAGTGGCATCTATTTGGTGTCAATTGCGGGCAAAATTCTGACCCGAGTCTTGCTCAACCGCCAAACTGAAACTAACTGCCAGTTAGTAAACTGGTAATCAAATTAAATTTGGTTTTATGTTTTTGTTTAATAACAATCAATGAACCCTCAACATTTCATATCTCCACTGCACAAAAATGACAACCTGGCACATTTATATCTTTTTTTATATCCTATTTTGGGATATTACATACACATTTATTCACAAAAATTCATAACTTGTTTTCAGAATTGACTGCATTGAAGTATAACAACGAGGTCTCTACTGAGCTGAATACTCACTGATCTTGAAACTTTTTCTTTATTTTATACTTACTCTTACAACAACTGGGTCGTAGAGACTAACTGAGTACTGACGTATATTTCAGATTCTTGGAAAAAAAGTTGGCACTAGGAAGATGGTCAAAACTTCGTTGAGCCAACTGCCAAGTAAGTTTGTCGGAGGGCACTCGAGGATGCGTAGTATTTTGACGTGTTTCAGGAATTGACAAGTAACCAAGACAGTAAGTTGAGTAACACACGGAAGAGAGGGATCTTTTTACCTTCTTTCCCGCAATTGAACGCGATAAGCACGTTGATTGGTTAAGCCGTTTTATGTAACAACATTACGCCCCCTCTCTGTGTCCCACATTTCTTTACTGTAAACAGTTTTAATGTCGCAAACTAATTATAATTATTTATTTACAAAATCACAAAAATGATATAAATATTCCTACATCTTTGTTTTCTGAAAGTCCAGTCTCCTTTTTCAAACGTTTTAACTTAATATAGAACTGATCAAGATAACACGCCATAAAATACCAGGGTCGTAATATTCTAGTTCTATTTGTTGTTCAAACTTGTTTGTTGCTGTCAATGCCACTTTTACGTTAGGTGCTTCTGACGGCTTTCTTTGGTGGCAGTTACAGTGACTATCTTCACATTCCGAGGCGTACTTGAGAAGGTGGACTGTAGTGAAATGAGAAACTCATCAGTAAGCCAGACTGCCATGAAACAGCCTGTTCAGAGCAGAATTACTTGGATGTGATGCGTGGGTCTTGATAAATATGCTTCTCTGACCCTGACTAACATAGTCTGATCAGTATGGTTCACTTGACCCTGACCAATATAGTCTGATCAGTGTGTTTCACCTGACCGGGCGTGAGACTAGTCTACCTTAATATTTTATTTAAAAACAAAAACTATAATTGCAGCGTGTATTCCTTTTTTTTTCTTTTTTTTTTCTTGCATGTATTTGCCTCACTAGTTTCTACTGGCGGAGGCGCGCCTATTCCACCCCAGACCGTTGTCAATTTGGGCGATATTAAGACGCATAAACCAGTGCTTGGATGCGTGTGTATCTGTTTGTACCTAACCTGGTGTTTCCGTGATGTTCCTCAATTTTAATTATCCTTTCAAAATGTGTTTGCCTCACTAGCTTCTACTGGCGGAGACGCGCCTATTCCGCCCCAGACCGTAGTCAATTTGGACGATATTAAGACGCATAAACCAGTGCTTGGATGCATGTGTGTATCTGTTTGTACCTAGCCTGGTATTTCTGTGATGCTCCTCCCGTTGTTCCTTGCTTTTGATGATGCTCGTTGTCCTTCGTAGGTATTTGCACAAATATGCACAATTATTTTCCTAGGACCATTTTGGGAATGAGTATATTTATTTTCCTTCATACTTGATTCGGATCTTTTTATTTATTTCCTGATTTAAATATATATATCCCCCCCTTTTTTTTTTTTTTTTATAAAACCCCATCATACATTTTAGTAAAAAAATTGTGAACATAGCAGTGTAGTAAGTTGTACAACAAGAATGAATGAAATGATTGGGAAATATGACATACAATACACTGGATACATAAGAGTTAAGAGTACAATATAAATTAATTGAAAAGGGTCTTCCTTCTGTTGTGAGGCCCATCTGTGTTGACTTCCTTCCGTCTGGTCTTGGTGTATCAGGTTTTGTCTGCTCTCATATATTTTTCCATCGTAGCCATGTATTCCAACTTGTAAGCGATTTACTGATTTGTGTGTCACTTTGTAGATCCTTCGTTTCACCTGTGCCCTCTAGCTCTCGCAGTTAATTAGGTGTTTAATGTGTGGTAGGCTCAGGAATAGAAATCAAAACAAACAAAATAACAGCGAAAAAAAATAGAAAGGTAGATAATTGATTAAATAATTATAGATAAATAAGGTTGATGTAGTAGTGGTATAATTAAATTAAGTATAAGTATATAGTAGCGAGGATGCCCGCAGAAGGGATATACATATATAAACCTATATATACATACATAAGTGTAACTTAAAATGCCCACATATATCTATACTCATACTTACATATCTACACACCTACACATGTACACACTGTAGCGTTCGTGAACTTGTCACAACCACTTGCTACGTAACAGATGGGCTAATTGCAGTGTGGGTCCGTTACATCATCAGTCGACGTATTTCCAGACTGAATCCATAAGCGGCGACCACCGATCAACACGTGCAAGGCACGAGTGACACAGAAACTGTGGCCAAGCTAGAGTAATCTACCGAGTTTATCGCCACATGGGTACTTGTACGTTAATTCACCCACGGATTATAATAGGTCAAATTTAGTAGAATGTAGCCATACGAAGCACCATACTTTTCAAGTCGAGTAGTATACCTATGTCCAATGTCATTCTCAGATCTAACACCGAACGTGGAAGATGGATTTCTTGCACCGCAAGAAAATAACTTTTTGTGTGCAGTTTTCGCAGGAAAGACGATGTATACACACCGTCTGACTGTGTGCTAAAAACATGTCATGACTTGTTATGTCTCTCACAGTTCACCAAGATCGTTAGAGATGTCGCACATGTCAGCAGGACATCCCTGTTCGTTCTGGCACATGGCTAGAGGGCACAAGTCTGTCCTATAGGGAAATTATTCTCTTCATGTATTGAGTAAAGAGATAACTAGCATTGCTTTCTGTAAATCAGAGCTAGGAATTGTCAATAATGCTGCCATAAAATGGAACAGTAACCTCCGTGAGGTTTGTGCAAATTAATTAAATTGCTAACAAAACTCACAAACCAGCATCAAGGCCCTTTTGTGGATTCATCATGTAGCATGTCCTTTGTAGAACGTCGCTCCCATCACAGTCTGTCTGAAAGAAACTCATTCCCTTGCCAAAACACCAGCTTCCGCCACTGTCATACTCAGGCATTCCTGGATATCTTGGTGCCATCGTCTTCTTGGTCTACCCCTTTCTCTTTTGCCTGGCACCATACCTTCCATCACCGTTCTCTCAAGACCGTTGTGTCTCTTGATGTGACCAAAGTATTTGCATTTTCTAGCCAAAATGGAATTGATAAACCAGTTCTCCTCTATGCTCAGTTCTTGCCGAATGTCTACATTTGTTTTTTTCTCTGCCCAGGGTATTCTGGGGATCTTTCTGTAACATTTTGACTCGAAAGATTCGATTCTTTGTCTAGAAGTTTTGGTAATCGTCCATGCTTCACGGCCATAAGCTGCCACAGGAAAAACACAGGCTCTCAAGACTTTTACTTTTATCGTTTTGTTGGTGCCCTGCCATAATTTCTTCAGGCTGTTCAGTCTCTGCATTGCCATAGCTAGTCTTCTTCTGATTTCTTTCGAGCAGTCGCCATTTTTGTCAATTCTGGAGCCCAGATATTCAAAATGTGTGACCTGATCTATTTCCTCACCACCAACTGTAAATTTATGCTGACATTGTGTTTTATCGGTGGTCATTATCTTTGTTTTGTTTATGTTTATGAACAGATTTTGATCTTTACTATGTCCATTAACGGCTGAAAGTAGCTGCTCGAGTCTTTCTGCTCTAGCCTTTCTGCACTTCTTGATAGTATCACTGTGTCATCTGCGTATCGTAACTCTGGAATCTCGTACCCCCCAATCGTAAATTGGTCGAAACTTTCAATGTTCTCATACATTTCTTTATACATTCCGCATATATGTTGTACAGATAAGGTGAGAGGATGCATCCCTGTCGGACTCCCTTTTCTACTGAAAACCAATCTGATGTTTGCCCAGATACTCGAACAGCGGCTTGTTGATCTTGGTATAATGTTTCAATGAGATGGACTATATGCAAAGGAAACCCCATTTCCTTCATGATTCTCCATAGATTTGGATGTTTTACCGTGTCGAAGGCCTTAGTGTAATCAATGATACATGTGTACAGGTATACATTAAACTCTCTACATTTTTCATAGATATTCCTTAAATTGAATATGTGGTCCCGGGTCCCTCTGTCTTTCCTAAAACCTACCTGGACTACGTGAATTTCAGATTCAAACCTTTTCTCTATCCTTCTTAATAGGATTCGCAAGAGTATCTTGCTAGCATGGATGATCAGTGCGATAGTTCGGTAGTTCGTGCACAGCTTCAGGTTGCCTTTTTTTGGGAGGGGAATATAAATTGATTTCTTCCATGCTTCTGGTCACTCTGCCATATCTGTTTATACAGCATGTGATAGACTCGAGCACTTGCCTCTCCTCCTGCTTGTATTATCTCTGCTGGGATATCATCACATCCTGGGGACTTTCCCTTTTTCAGGCTTTTAATTGCAGAGCGTACTTCTTCCAATGTTGGTTCAGATTCTTTCTCATCCTTTGATAGGATTGTAACTGAACGCTTTGTGCTATCTCCATACATGGTTCTGCAGTACTCTCTCCATCAACAAAACTGCACCCAACCAAGTGATAGCTAGACACACAATTATTTTTGTACGTAAGACCGTGTGGTAATAGAATTTCAGAATGGGTGAATTAACGCACAATTACCACTTTTTCTATTACTTTCTCTGTTTCTTTTTTAATTGTTTGGTAAGATTTTTGTTTGTCTTCCGTTTTATATTTCATGTATTTCTTTAGAGCTTTTTGTCTTTTTTTAAAATTTGGTTAGTGCATTCCTCATTCCACCAGGATACAGGTGTTTTGTTCTTTTTACGGTTACCGTATTGGTTTTCTTTTCATGTGGATTGTATTAAGTTAGCTGGCATGTTTTTGTTGGGTATGTGCTTTATAGCTATCTGCAGGATGTTGGTTGTTAGGTTATGGTTAAATACGTCTACGTTATCTGAGATTAAGTCTTCTCTTTGGAGTCTGAGCAGATCTTCTTGGAATCCGTTCCAGTCTGCCTTATGGTAGTTGAAATAGGGTCTGATTGATCCAGTATTTCGTATGTATTTTTCTTTTAAATAAATTGCTATGGACAGGTGGTCTGATCCTGCATTATCCAGAACTTCCCATTTGATGGTTGCTAAGTTTGGAGTCATTATTGTGATGTCTATAGCCGTATCTGATCCATTTGGATTGTTATTTATTCTGGTCATTGACCCATCGTTTATTATTATTAGATTGTTTTCTTCGCAGAAGGTCATTATTTGTTTCCCTGCCGTGTCTATGGCGCTTCCTCCCCAAGCTGGATGATGTGCGTTGAAATCCCCTACTAAGATTGTTCTATTGTTTATTTGTGCTTTGATTGTTTCCATGTCATTTGGAGTGAATTTTCCTCTTGGGTTGTATATGTTTATTATTGTGATGCTCGCTGGACTACTGTCTATTTTAATGGAAATGCCTTCTAGGTTTTCGGTATTAAATGAACCCCAGTCCATTATTTTGTATTCTTCATTTACTATAAAGGCTACTCCTCCTTTCGCTCCTGTCTCTCTATCGTTCCTAACTATATTGTATTTTGGACTATTGAGTCTTTTGGTTGGGTTGAGCATGGTTTCTTGAATCGCATATATTATTGTTTCTTTTCCCAGATTGGCCAGTCCTAGGTATGGCTTGAAGTTTTTGTGTGGGCCTCTGCAGTTCCATTGCATTATTTTCATTTTGTGTTATTTTCACTTTGCTTGTGCTTCGTGGAATTTTTAATCTTTTGTGAGGTTCAGTGATTTAATACGGTCCAATTTTATAAAAGTATTGTTCTGATTTGGAAGATCTTTTTTTTTTTGGAACTATCTATCTATGTGATTTTACTTGCGAGGTTTCTGACCTTGGCTGTTTTCCACTGTTTTCCAACAAAGTTTTCATTCATCAATATTTATAAAATAGCATAAATCATATTACCTTGATTCTGCATGGGCGACGTTTTACATACCGATACTTTACACTGTTGCTTGGGCTTCCTGTTTTACAACATTTCCGAATATCCTCTTCCCGCCTTTGTCTCACACGTCTGGCTCTGAGTAGATGGATAGACCTGGGGGTCCTACTTTTGTTTGTTTGTATTCCCATTCTATAGGATGGGATTTTTAGCTCTGAGGAATACATCTCGCTTGTCACTGCAGTTTCCATTAATTGCATAGGGTAGGTTTTTATTTTACCTCCGATAAAAAACAACAACCCACTATTACCCCCAAAGTATTAAAGTCAAATTTGCCATAATATAACCAGCGGGCTTATGCACACTATTTACAGAGCATATCTATCAATAAACATAAAAACACCTTAAACAACACCACACTTCCTACACCCCCCCCCCACCCCACCCCTCCCCACTCGATTGTTCATCAATGGGAACCTGTATTTGAGTTTAGTTCCTTTGATTTGCTGTCTAGAATCGACGATCGGAATTACCGAATCTCCGATCTCAAGCCTTGATCGTTTACATTTTTTTGCAATCCGTCACCTGATGTTATCCATTAAATTGTGCTATACGGAATCAAACGTGGAATCAAACCACGATCTTCTGATAGCCAAAATAACGATGAAACTTAAACACCATATAACAAAATACAAACACATACAATAGTTCAATATGGGATTCCCAAGGAACAAAGTCATACAAGATACATTTAAATTCATAATATCAAAAATGTATAACGCGTAATGAATATGTTATAAATGATTACGAAATTCCAACGCCATCCTTTTTAAAATGTAGACAGTATCAACATCCACGATCCCTACCCTTTACTCATACGATCTTGATCATGATGACCCGTTATTCAACGTAGCTGTGGATCCCAACTGCGTCTCCAGCGAATCCTGTCTTGGGGTTACTAGATTGGTATCGCCGTACTCCATGGACCACTCTTTCGTCGCAATATGGGACCTGCTTATGTGTGTTTTGTCTTGTCTGCGTGGATTACTGCATCATTCAGCAAAGACAATCGCCGTATATCAGAATTATAGAGATTGTTCATACGTTGGTAGTGGAGAGTGATTCCAATCAAGCGTCTGTCAAGAGAGGCCTGAGTCACTTTTAATTTTTCATCATGATTTTGTGAGTGTCCATGTCTCAGTACCATATCACACAACAGAGAGCACTGCAGATTTGAAAGAAACGAGAGGCGCGTAGGTTTTGACTACTCATACGATATTAAAAACAAAGCTACATCACATTTTTAATTCCAGAGACTTGCTTCTGAGCAAGTGTTCAACTGGCTCGAAGAGAGATTTGACGAAATCATTTATATTTTGTCGACACTTTTCAGCAGCTCATTATCTTTCGGCGTGTGTGCATGTGTACGTTATATTAAAATGTGTTTTTCAGCCCAGAGACCAGCTTGTATAGTAATTTTCAATCATCCTAGAGGACCGGTCAAAATGGCTTAACCGGCCGGCTCTGGTCCGTGTACCGGAAGTTGCCCACATCTGATGTAAGACCTAGTTATCATATTCTCTGTGCCGGTGTGCTAAAGTTGTTTTGTGTTTTTCTACAGCGTTAGTGATGGAAGTAGGGGTGGCAAGGTTGGTTGTCGACAGTAGTTACTTCTGCAGCTCAGAAGATGGTGTTTTACTGTTTCCTCTTGTCTGTTGCAGTGTTTGCCAAATGGTATATGGTCTACGGTCTCTCTTTGAGTTTGTTTAGCAGTACTTTTGTGTCAGCGTAAGGCTTATAAAATGAATAGTTGACTTAACTTAAGAGTTACAACATATATCTACACACAACACGACTTCACACAGTAAAACACAGTAAACACTTTCCTGATCATAAAACAAAACAATATAATTTATTACAAATGCAATCGTTGTACAATGTCAACAATAAGTAGAGAAAACTTCTAAACTAAATAATCATTAAATATATATAACTTCATATATACGTACCTACAACAGAAGATATAAGCATTAGCTATTGAAATTCTTTCTGTAACTACCCACAAATCCAGATTCCAAGTCTTTCTTCTGCCTTATCAAAACACAATCACAGCTCGTCCTCACGATCGGATTACGTGCTCTTTCGATCTGTACATTCACATATAATCAGATCACTTACAATCAGGCGATTGGTACATTCATATACAATCGGTTTACGTATGATCATGGGAGCTGTGCATTCACATGTAATTAGATCACGTCACTCATAATTGGATCACGTCTTCACATGTCATCACGTACTCAGCGGATCTGTGCATTCACATATAATAAGATCATTTCACATACTTTGACGAATCTGTACGCTCACACATAATCAGAACACAAATCATTCCCAAGGTGTCCTGTACATACAACACACATTTAGATCACGTCCTTGGATGATCTGTACACTCGTGTAACAATTCAGAATATACATCGTTAACAAAGTGTCCTGCACATACACCACACATTCAGCTTTCTTATTGCTCACAACGTGTCCTTCATAAGCACATTAAGTGTCCTTCTTGAACGCGACTAGCCAAACTTGAGGTGTATGATGGTAGTACCACCATGTAAACTTTCTCATCCAGTCTCTCAGCCAATCTCCCAGCCAGTCTATTTATTTTTATCTTTGCAGAGTATTTTATAGTCTCAAGTAACAACATGGCTGTCCAATGGCCTTCTGTAGGTTGTCTGATTTAGGCATCACTCGAATTTGGAACCAACCCCAACTAAAATGTTATTGGTTGTCTATCCGCTTGGCCTCAATAATGGGTGTCATATCCTTCAATTACGTTTCGAATCTGTCATCTGATTTAACAGTTTTTCTTCCGAAGGTAACAAGTGCAGTGCTATGGATGACATTTCGGAGATGTTCCCAGGTCTCTGTAACAGTGCTGCACCGATACTAGACATCGAGTTTCCTCAAAAACATTGTTAAATCTCTTTGTCAGTACAGGGTCCGACAATCTACTTGAATCGACGCGCGGCTAATCTTTGTTTCCGGAGTGATGGGACGTCCTTGGTTGCAATCTGATTTTACAACCAACCAATGAATGATCGTTATCACAGTATCAATATCAAAGTATAAATATAACAATTTCGCAATTATAAAATATGTACACCAACCAATGAATATAATTAACGCTTCTTTCAGGAAACTTTGTACTTTAAAAATACGAAATTAATTATCTTCCATAAAAACGTGAAATCTGTTTATATCATTTTTTTAAATGTGAATGGAATTGTGGGTAGTAGAATAAGTACACTAAATTTTAAAAAAAAACTGCTGATGATTAGCACTAAACATTAGGAATGTAGAAATTACTTTCAGAGGCAAAAGAGATGTGTTGATAAACAACATATAATACGTCATTAAAGTAATAGCTGTTAAAGATGTTTACCTTGACTGTTTAAGCACGCCAGCCAGTGGCAACACATTCGAGTGCGTTTGTGTGCTTGTGTGTGTAGATATGCTAGAGATAGATTATATGATTACAGAGTGTGAGTGTATGCGTAGAAATGGTAGAGACCCATAATTTGATTACCGAGTTTGTGTGAGTGTAGAAAATACTAGAGATAAGTTATCTGGCTACCTAGTTTGTGGGAGTGTAGAAATACTAGGATTACATTATGTGGTTACCAAGTTTGTGTGAGTGTAGAAATGCTAGAGACACGTTATCTGGTTACCGAGTTTGTATGAGTGTAGAAATGCTAGAGATAAGTTGTCTGGTTACATAGTTTTTGGGAGTATTTAGATAAATCAGCTGTGAAAATATTATATCATATGTAAACACCACCCAATCTAAACTCTGCAAAATAATAATGTTAACAATAACATGTTTAACACTAGCAGTCACAGACAACAACATTCTATACAAATTATAGAAAGTCGTCAAGTCATCACGTAACCGTAACCGGGGAGGTCGTTGAGAAACCCACGAAGACATCACCACAACACCCCCCTATCAGCGGCCGCTGCCAGTGTATTTTGAAAGGCCCGGCTCCGCATCTGACATTCAGTCAGCGGATTAGGAACTACAGGTAAATTGCCAGAGGCTAATCGTTGAAGAAATCAAGAAAGCCATACGCCTTCTGAAGGACAACAAAGCAACCGGTCCGGGTGATATCTCCGCGGAAGCGATCAAAGCGGACATTAGAAATTTCAACAATGATGTTATACAAACCGCTCGGTAAAGTCTGGGAGAGGGAAGACTTACAGGAAGACTGGAAAAAAGGCTAAGTTATAGTTGCCACAGATGGGAGATTTACAGCAGTTTACCGATTGCAGAGGAATAATGTTATTATCGGTACCCGGGAAAGTTTTCAACATGATCGTTCTAGAGAGATTTTTAAAAGCCATAAATGAGCAGTTGGATGAGCAGGCCGGCTATGGACAAAACAGGTCCCGTACAGACCAGATAGCACTGAGAGTATTCATATTACTTCTTCAAAATGTGTATAAATCAATAATACAGGAACAATAAATGTTAACAAATCAATAAGATGTTCTGTAGTTGAGCGTGTGAATCTGTTGTTTCTAAAACGCAAATAAAAATAACTGTATGTTAATTGACTTTATTTGCGGTTAATTTCTATGCAATATGTTATACTAATGCAGTCAGTACTTTCAACGGCACATGTAAAAAACAGTTATAAATAACCGCCCTCGCGCGTGCGCTTGCCTCTGTGTGGGTTTGTGTGTGTGCGTGCGTGCGTGCGCGCTGTTTTCTAATTAGATCAAGAAGTTCAATATTATGCTACGTGATTATTAAAAATGTGCATGGGTTTGGCTAATTTTGTAGTGTAACTATTTGATTATGCACGTCCGACGCTCACTTCACATTTAAACGTGGCAGGTTGGTCATCATCACTTGTGCCTCTTTTTACATTTCTTGCATGTAAAACTGAAAGTGTTGTATGCAAAACTTGGCAGAAACGGCCAGTACCTGGCGCACGTAATTTTCATTAAATATGGGGTAATCAATGGCAGATCATAAATCGACAGTGGGTTTTTCGTTGCTGGTGAATGAGATTTGCCTTCTTGTATTTTAGTTGTATTATTTCCAACTTCAGATTGTAAGATTGTAGTACCTTGGGCCAAGTCACCGTTGTGTGTTTGTTTTGTTGCATCATCATTAGCTTTCAATGTATCTGTGGCAATATCAGCTTTGACCGTTTCATTGGCATCAGTACTCTGTTCTGATATATTGCCTAGTTCTACGTCATCTGTGTTGCTGTGAGTGTCACATTCTACTTTCTTGCGCCATTTATCAATTCCTCGTTCTTCAGCTGTACCTAGGAGCAAAGAAAGAACAGTTACAGATACCTACAACATTTACTACAGTTTTGTCACATGATACATTAATGTAGTCCAATAACGATGATAATCAACGCAAAAATGAAAGCATGTGTAAAATTACAACCTACTCGTATTTCCGTGTGTCTCAGTTCAGTTAAGTTCAAGTGCCATCTAGACATCGAAGGTCGGCTGCAATGAATTTCATTTCCTGTGTACTCTATCTGTTGCGGTAATGGAGTAATCTGAGAGGCTTTTTCCAGTCCATCTTCTGATGTTATCCACCCACTTAAAACGTTGTCTGCCTCTTGAACGGCTGCCTTCCACACTGCTCTTCAGTATGATTTTCAACAAGGAGGTATATCTTGTCATTTGACAAAAATAATGTAACTGTTTAACCCAAATTTTGGTCATTAAATCTCTTTTTCTTTACCCACATTAATCAAGTACTCATAACCATCAATAACATGGGCAATGAATAACAAGTTGAAAAAGAATATTAAAGCCTTTGAAATGTGGGTATATCGAAGATTAGGTCACATTTCTTGGAAAGAGAAGAAAACAAATTTGGATGTATTGAAAAAGTTGGCGCTGTAAAGAGAATCAATGACCGAAATCAGGGTTAGACAGTTTTGGTTATATAACAAGACATACATATTTGTTGGAGAGTATGATGGAAGGCAATCCTTCAAGAGGAAGACACCGTTTTAAGTGGATAGATAACATTAGGAGATGGACTGGAAACGCCTCTCAGACTGCACCATTACGACAAGAGATAGAGTACACTGGAGAGCCATTGCAGCTGACCTGTGATGCGTAGATGGCATTTGAACTGAAATCATTGTTTATGTTTCTGCGACATAAAGTAGTGACGACGAGTATACATAGCGCCTGACAATTCTCATTTTCAAATTATGATTTATCTGTTTGGATGTCAGTATGTGTCGCATGTTGCCGAATACCATCTTGGTCAAACCTATTCGCTTTCTGATTTCTTTTTCCTAGTTGCCTTCTTACGTATTATATTACCTAAATATGAGAACATGTGTACCTGTTCAAGTAGCTGATCTGTTATTTTTATTTGCATACATGATTTCTTGTCACTTTTCCCAATTATCACAGTATTTTTGTTTCTTTATGTTTAACTCAAACTCTTGACTTATTTTGTATATCGTTACCACAAGCTCCTGTAATTCTTGCTCCTTTTCTGCCATCAAAACTGTATCATCTGCATATCTAAGAGTATTCATTGTCCCTACTACAATGACAAGCCCTGGCATCCGCTCTAACTGTTTGAATATTTGTTCTGTGTAGATATTAAAAAGACAAGGGGATATACTTCAATAGCATAACTTTTCTGATTTTACTGTAGCAGTTTGTTCTCAGTACAGATTATTAAGCAGTCCCATGCAGACCTATTTCTTTGAGACATTTAATACATTTTTCATGTTGGACTCAAAAGCCTCTTGGTAGTATGTTGGACTGTCAAAAGCCTCTTGGTAGTATGTTGGACTGTCAAAAGCCTTTTGGTAGTCTATGATGCAAATATAAATGCCATTTTGTATTTCTATATATTTCTCAGTCAGTTCGGAAACAAAACATTGCTTCCCTTATTCCATTAAACTTTTGAAAACCAAATTGTTCTTTTATCTTGTATGATCTTGAGTAGTATTTTAATTGTGTGACTCATTAGACTTATTTTTCTAAAGTCTGAACATTCTGTTGGCTAAGGTTTTTTTTCAGGTGTGTTATAAACGTTGATGTTGTCATTATCAAATGTTGATGGTTTGACTCTGCGACTGTCCTCAAAAAGTTCCCTTGTATATTCAGCCCATCTGCTTGCTATGTCATTTTCATCTGTCAAAGCTGCATCATTCTTATCTCGGATGCATCTCCAACTCTGGGTTACGTGTTTCTTGTTATTTCTTTATTTTCATATGCATTTCTCGGTTACTGTGTTTTAGTCCCGTGTGTTCTATTGTCTTGCATTTTTAATACAACCCCTGTCCCAGTAGAAACTAGTGAGGCAAACATCTAAGAAAAAAACCCCCCCAAAAAACCATACATACGAAAAATCACGGTAGATTTGAAATAATATGAATAACCTCCCATTGTGACCCAGTTTGACTGCGAAAGAATGGAAAGTTTTTGGTCGAAAAACGATTTTAAAGACAGGATTCATCCCTTGTCGACAGGCTTTTGGCGCGAGTGTTGTTGGGAAAGATGAAGTGTTGTTGTAACAGTTATTTGATAGGTAGAATGTGTTTAGTTTGTTTATTTAGATGTAATACACACGTTTGAAGTGTATACTAACACTAGGCCTAGCTTAGAAGTGTCAATATCAGTGATTTCACGGAGAAAAAACGAACACATATTTTTTTCAAGCGGCTATTGGCGCCATTGAGTTTGTGAAGGATGAAGTGTTGCTGGTACATATTTCTGTGAGGTAGAATGTGTTTACTTCGTCTACGTGTAATAACACGTATAAACGGGTATACTAACACTAGGCAGAGCTTAGAAATAACAATATCAGTGTTTTGTGGTATTTCTTATGGATTTAGCAGAGGAGCAACGCATACTTCGGTGAGTCTCAATGTGTGTTTTCGTTTTTGTTTCATTTTTATCTTCTTGTAACTGACAAACTAACACACACAAAACAAAAATAATAACATCTACCAGTTCTTTATTCATTTGTGTCTTTATACACATTAAAATCAAATTAGTAGACCAACATAAATTCAGGTTTTCAAAGTCAGCAACCTAAGTTGAATGTTTCGTGAGGTTAATATGTCATCTGTCATTCATTCTTGGTTTTCCCTAAGTTCTTTATCTGGTAACGATTTATTTGCTACTTGCATACTGGTTTTTAGACATTACCATTGAGCATTTATTCTCCGCTTTGTGTTTCCACCCTTGACCTCTGATTGTAAGTTTTCATACTTGTTCTTTACTAATACCTGGTACTTTTACTGTATAATGACTGCTTTAGCTCTAACCTGTTTTCATTAAGTGTTTTTATTTAAGTGTGTCTACAATTTCTTGATAAAAAAACCAATATCAATTGTCACATGATTTAGTCATTACATTGTTTTCTCAAAAACCTGCATTAAATCATTAGTTCACAGTTTAGAAAACAGAAAGATTACCTGGGACTGTGTTGTCGAGGATAAACGCCATTACACCACCAACAAACATGGACGTCCCTAGCAGCACAGTCAGTACGCGATCCAAGTCTGAGTTACCTGCCAACAATGGATATTGTAAATGTGTGTATATTGTTTGTATGTGTGTGCGCACGCGTGTAAACACATTCACTCGCGCGCGCACACACACGCACCCGCACGCACGCACGTTCGCACGCACACATATATGCTTACTATTTACTTTGCGATAATTCTTAGAATGTGAAGACCAGAGATATTAAATAATATTCCATTTCCAATATCTGATTATTAGGGTTTAGTGTTAACAACACACATTTTTTCGCTGCTAGATACAAGTAGGTAATACAGGTAATACAGCTCCCAAAAAAAAAAAAAGTCTTTTTGACAAGAAAAATAGGATTTACTTGTTTATAACAATTTTATGATAAAATCGCATAAGCAGTCGATCAAATTATTTTATGGAAAACAGCCTTAATGGTTACAATAGTCATATTTTACAACTACGGTATTATTAAATTTGTTGAACGAAAATAATTTCTGAAATGACTTTAATAGGTAACTAATATACACATCTCGCAATTAGCAGAGCAACAACTTTATGTTTGTAAATTATTATAAATGACAGCTCAAGTCTTCTTACTGTAAAAGTATACCCAACTTCTTTAGATAGATGAGGCATGGGATCTGGTTATCTGGTATGTATTCTGAGACGACACAGGAGGCATGACAGCAATAATGGTATCTGATTATTCTACCACACAAAAGCTGAGACAACGACAAATAAGGCATGACAGCAATAATGGTATCTGATTATTCTACCACACAAAAGCTGAGACAACGACAAATAAGGCATGGCAGCAATAATGGTATCTGGTTATTCCACCACACAAAAGCTGAGACATCGACAAATGAATTATACTTCATCCATAGCGGCATCATGAGCTTCAATGGTCGTATATTTGCTGTGTTTACCATAGTTGTTATTGTTTATGGTCGATTTGGTAAACGTAGTCACGAGAAATGTCATTCTAGGAACAAGATCCGAATTATAACGCTGCCTCTATATGTGGGTTTTAACTATTTCAATGATGACCGCTGTCCCAGGTACTAAAATCGTAGAAATGAGTGATATCTGTTTATATATATATATAATATATATATAATAAATAAATATAATAATAAATCCTACACTTACAGACACAATACAAATAACTAGACCGTTAAGACAGGGCTGCCCCTTATCCCCATTACTATACATTTTAATATTGGAACCACTATTAGAAAAAATTAGGTAAGACAATACAATCAAAGGAACACATATTACGGGGATAGGAGAGAAAAAAACTTACAGGATACACGGATGACACTGGTTTGTTTTTTTAAAATGGTTTTTTCCCCCTTTAAATTACACGTCAATAGAAAACATACTAAATACATTTGAAACATCTGATAGGCAAAGTGGGTCAAAAATAAACATATTAAAATCCAAAATCATGGGAATAGGGAAATGAAAATTGAAAATGGATTTCCCTTATTAACTCTCCACCGATTAAGAAACGAACAAGTCATTTCAAATTAATTTGATGTTATTAATAAACATTTTTATTACATAAAGAAAATGTTCTGTTGTTTTTGTTGATGTCTGTGTTTTGTCGTATCCACCATTACAAAAACTCCTTTGACTGGGGTATGAAACAAGTCAACCAATCTTGTTTGAATGAAACATATTGCGTCACGCCTATAATTAACAATGAAACATAAAACTGAGTCAGGCTACGCACACCTAAAACAACCAACAGTACACAAACAATTTTTAAAATATGTAATGAATAACTTCCGCGAAGCTACCCTGGAAATGATAAAATCGATAACTACGCAGAGCGAAGTTGAAAATAACGTATCTGGGGAAGCCGCGGGGCGGGAACAAGGTCATGCGGATTCACATGTGGATCACATGGCTTTATATAAGCAGCTCGTGCCGCAATACTCGTCGTAGTGAGACTTATATACTACTTACAGCCAGCCAGCTACAGGGACCATGAGCATCCATACCCTGAGCCATTTCTTCTTCTTCTTCTTCTTCGTACGCTGTCAGATGTCAACTTGAATTTGTTCGAAGAAAGCAGCTGTCATCCTGAGGCTGTCGACACTGCCATAGAGCTTGTCTAGTGTTACCACTGGTGATGGCCATATGTGCTTTATCTGGTCCTCGTATGTCGGGCAATTTTGCAGCAGATGTTCAGCGGTCATTTTCCCTGTACCACAGGTGCATTCGTCAGTGCAACTTATCTTCAGTTTATTGAATAGATGGTACCTCAGTCTGTTGTGGCCTGTGCAGAATCTGAAGACCACGACCTGCTCTCTTCTGTTCAACTGGTAAAAGGCAAAATCTTTTGTGTAGCCAGTATGTTCTGTTTCCCATTTGGCCATGTATCTGGCCCTAATAAACCTTTTGGACTCTTTGTAGGTTACACTAGAATCTGGTTGTGGTAGTCTTGCACCTTCTTTTGCCAGTCTGTCTGCCTCCTCGTTGCCTTGGATGTTACAGTGGGATGGAACCCACTGTATCACTACTCTTTTTGGTGCGGACTGCTGGCATAGTTGACAGAGTACTGCTCTTAAATCATTAAGTTCAGTATTTTTCTGGCTTTTTAGTGCTGTAACCATGGCCAGGGCATCTGTAAACAGGACTATCTGGCTTTCATTGCTTTCGCCTGTCAGCATTGCTTTTACTGCAGCCTTCAGTGCCTCTGCCTCCGCTCTGAAATTGCTTGAGAATTTCCCAGTTGCCACTGACAGTGTTCTTTTTCTACCATTTGTTAGGCTCAGGAATACCCCTGCCCCTCCATTCTGTGTTCTGTATTTTACAGAACCGTCGGTTAATGCATGGGTCCAGTCCATGCTTGGGTAGTTTTCCGCTATGTACCTCAGGGTAATGTCTCTTCTTTATTTTTCAGTCTGGCTGTTCTTGTTTCCAATACCTGGTATATTTTCTACCACCTCTGGAATGAAATGCTGCTTCCATGTGGGTTTGCGTACAGTAGGGATGGGCTTTGGTGTTGTTATGGTGTTCATAGGGTATTCGCTCATCTTTGCTTTGGCTATTTCTGCAAAGTTTCTCCGCTTTAGTTTTCCTTTTCCAAATCTATTTAGTCTCTGATGCATTGGATTGTCTGTCAGTCTTCTTAGTTTCTCTGCTTGCTCCTGCGCCATGTGATTAGAAAGAGTGATCACCTATGGATATGCCCAGAGTGAAGTGACGTCGATTCTTAGAAACAGAAACAGATCATCAGTTTAATTTCTTGTGCTTTTTTTTTTATCCCCCTCTTTTTATTTCGCCTTTCTACTCTAAATATTCTGAAACAAAAAAGAACTATGGCAAAACGTCAGTATCATGGATAAAGAGCATTATTTTGGGGGGTTTTGTAAAATGTTTAAATATCAAATTCATTTTGTTATAATTTGAAACATCTCCAAAACACATGCTACATTATCTTACCCAAGCCATGCAATTGTAAGAGTAAGAAATAACGTTAAACCCCTTTGACAATTAACTTAGAAAGTTGTAATCTAAAAGTCAAGTTCAGATTTGGAGCTAAAAAGAATTTTAATTAAAAAACAAACAAAAAAAACAACAATGTAGATCGTTTGTTTAACAGTATCATTATTTTTCTATTATTTTATAATATATTTAAAACATGGTACGCAGACAAGCCATCTACAGAGCTATAAAGAAATTTATGAAACGATCCATGAGGACGGAATGAAGAGATCAGCACAAATTAAACAAGCCGGAAAATGACAGTGTAGACACATTTGGCAGAGGTAAGCTCACAAAGATCGTCAAACTCAGAACGGAACATTGCAGACACAAGGCTCAGGTCCACAGAATGGGTCTCAGAGATACCGCCACATGCAAAAGCTGCATTATCTATCCGTGTTGATTTCTCCGTCAAGTGAGGCTGTAACAGTTGACCCCCACAAGAAGAATTGTGCTTGCACAATTAGGTTGTCGTTTAAAGTAATACCTGTTGAGGTGGTATTTCCTTGACTTAAAATTAGACTTCGTAACAGGTATAGTCAGAGAGAGAGAGAGCAGATCACAAGTCTTGGCAAGATCACACGCCTTATCAGCAGACCAGCTGATTATTTCATACTTACATATATACGCACACACATCACACATATACATACACACACATATACATACACATATATATATATATACACACACACATCACACATGCACACATATACATACATATCTACATACATGCATATTTACTAACGAAATGTGTTTATGTTACCTGTATTAATGGCGTTAGGGTGTGCCTCTAAAAACTTTGGTACCATCAATCCAACTAATAATGAAGTTCCAATGATTGTCATATTCCTGGATGAAGACATATCAACATAGCTCAAGGTGGAAAGCCCAACTGAAGTCACCATTCCAAAACTTACAAGAACAATTCCCCCAAGTACAGGATCAGGAATGGTCGTCAGAAATGCTCCGACTTTCCCGATGATACCTCCTAGTAGAAAAATGGCTCCGGCGACGAAAAATGCTGACCTGCTTGCTACCTGGCGTCAGGAAAATGAGAGACAACATAGTATTTCATTAGCACATAGATGGTTACTGCAGCACGTATTAAGTGTGAAGACAACTACTGATTCTAATATTCTGGCTGGTATGATTTACTTTAGGAATGTAAACTGAAGAGACATAATTTCTTCGGACATCATTGATATTTTATTCTTCTGAAGCAGATATCAACATTGGATTAAGATCTAAAACATACTGCGAATTGAAGAGAAAAAAGACCATAATCATTCCACTGAGCCCACGCAAGTATTTACACACACACACACACACACACACACGCGCGCACACACACACACACACACACGCACGCACACACACGCACGCACGCACACGCACACACGCGCACATGCTCAAGCACACACAGGACAGTCATGCCTAATGTCATTCTTATCTAGTAAAGACTGAACCAATTACAACATTTGTATAATTAATGGCGTGCCTCTTTCACTTCCTATCATCTCTTCAACTTATTCTATTCCCAAATTAATGGCCGATTTGTTTTATCTCCTATCATCTCTTGAACTTATTTCCGAATTAGTGACGTCACTATTTTACTTCCTAAAATCACATGAAATTATTCTTTTCTCAAATTTCTCTTTCCTTTTTTTCCTGCCCTCAATTCTGTATTCACTTTCTCTAACTCTCTTCCCTCGTCTAAACCGTTAATTATATTTCTCTTTCTAATGTATTTAACTGGCATCCCTCTCATCGTCATTAATTATCTTTCCTCTTTTCTTCTTTTAAATATAGTTCCGTTGCTCTTTCCATAAGTATGTTCCTCAATTTTTATCACCTAACTATGTTCCTATCTTCTCTGTTCATCACCCATCACCCAAAGCTTTCTCCCATTCTCCTCCACTAAATCTCTTCCCACTTCTCCTCCACTCTCTTCCCACTTCTCCTCCACTCTCTTCCCACTTCTCCTCCACTCTCTTCCCACTTCTCCTCCACTCTCTTCCCACTTCTCCTCCACTCTCTTCCCACTTCTCATCCACTCTCTTCCCACTTCTCCTCCACTCTCTTCCCACTTCTCCTCCACTCTCTTCCCACTTCTCCTCCACTCTCTTCCCACTTCTCCTCCACTCTCTTCCCACTTCTCCTCCAATAAATCTCTTCCCACTTCTCCTCCACTAAATCTCTTCCCACTTCTCCTCCACTAAATCTCTTCCCACTTCTCCTCCACTCTCTTCCCACTTCTCCTCCACTAAATCTCTTCCCACTTCTCCTCCACTAAATCTCTTCCCACTTCTCCTCCACTAAATCTCTTCCCACTTCTCCTCCACTCTCTTCCCACTTCTCCTCCACTAAATCTCTTTCCACCTCTCCTCCACTCTCTTCCCACTTCTCCTCCACTAAATCTCTTCCCACTTCTCCTCCACTCTCTTCCCACTTCTCCTCCACTAAATCTCTTTCCACCTCTCCTCCACTCTCTTCCCACTTCTCCTCCACTAAATCTCTTCCCACTTCTCCTCCACTCTCTTCCCACTTCTCCTCCACTAAATCTCTTCCCACTTCTCCTCCACTAAATCTCTTCCCATTTCTCCTCCACTAAATCTCTTCCCACTTCTCCTCCACTAAATCTCTTCCCACTTCTCCTCCACTAAATCTCTTTCCACCTCTCCTCCACTCTCTTCCCACTTCTCCTCCACTAAATCTCTTCCCACTTCTCCTCCACTCTCTTCCCACTTCTCCTCCACTAATTCTCTTCCCACTTCTCCTCCACTAAATCTCTTCCCACTTCTCCTCCACTAAATCTCTTCCCACTTCTCCTCCACTCTCTTCCCACTTTTCCTCCACTAAATCTCTTCCCACTTCTCCTCCACTCTCTTCCCACTTCTCCTCCACTAAATCTCTTTCCACCTCTCCTCCACTCTCTTCCCACTTCTCCTCCACTAAATATCTTCCCACTTCTCCTCCACTCTCTTCCCACTTCTCCTCCACTAAATCTCTTCCCACTTCTCCACTAAATCTCTTCCCACTTCTCCTCCACTAAATCTCTTCCCACTTCTCCTCCACTCTCTTCCCACTTCTCCTCCACTAAATCTCTTTCCACCTCTCCTCTACTCTCTTCCCACTTCTCCTCCACTAAATCTCTTTCCACCTCTCCTCTACTCTCTTCCCACTTCTCCTCCACTAAATCTCTTCCCACTTCTCCTCCACTAAATCTCTTTCCACCTCTCCTCTACTCTCTTCCCACTTCTCCTCCACTAAATCTCTTTCCACCTCTCCTCTACTCTCTTCCCACTTCTCCTCCACTAAATCTCTTCCCACTTCTCCTCCACTAAATCTCTTCCCACTTCTCCTCCACTCTCTTCCCACTTCTCCTCCACTAAATCTCTTTCCACCTCTCCTCTACTCTCTTCCCACTTCTCCTCCACTAAATCTCTTCCCACTTCTCCTCCACTAAATCTCTTCCCACTTCTCCTCCACTCTCTTCCCACTTCTCCTCCACTAAATCTCTTTCCACCTCTCCTCTACTCTCTTCCCACTTCTCCTCCACTAAATCTCTTCCCACTTCTCCTCCACTCTCTTCCCACTTCTCCTCCACTAAATCTCTTCCCACTTCTCCTCCACTAAATCTCTTCCCACTTCTCCTCCACTAAATCTCTTCCCACTTCTCCTCCACTCTCTTCCCACTTCTCCTCCAGTCTCTTCCCACTTCTCCTCCACTCTCTTCCCACTTCTCCTCCACTCTCTTCCCACTTCTCCTCCACTAAATCTCTTCCCACTTCTCCTCCACTAAATCTCTTCCCACTTCTCCTCCACTCTCTTCCCACTTTTCCTCCACTAAATCTCTTTCCACTTCTCCTCCACTAAATCTCTTCCCACTTCTCCTCCACTAAATCTCTTCCCACTTCTCCTTCACTCTCTTCCCACTTCTCCTCCACTCTCTTCCCACTTCTCCTCCACTCTCTTCCCACTTCTCCTCCACTCTCTTCCCACTTCTCCTCCACTCTCTTCCCACTTCTCCTCCACTCTCTTCCCACTTCTCCTCCACTAAATCTCTTCCCACTTCTCCTTCACTCTCTTCCCACTTCTCCACTCTCTTCCCACTTCTCCTCCACTCTCTTCCCACTTCTCCTCCACTCTCTTCCCACTTCTCCTCCACTCTCTTCCCACTTCTCCTCCACTCTCTTCCCACTTCTCCACTAAATCTCTTCCCACTTCTCCTCCACTAATTCTCTTCCCACTTCTCCTCCACTCTCTTCCCACTTCTCCTCCACTCTCTTCCCACTTCTCCTTCACTCTCTTTCCACTTCTCCTTCTTTATCTATATTCTCTACTATCTTTCCTCCAATTTCTCACGCATTAGTTATGCTTTCTCCGCGTCATAAGCGTAACGCAAGTTGTTTATTATATTTGACATTCCAGATATTGCCTCTAGATATCCCAATATACATTGGCCTTACAGAAAGAACAGATAAGGGAGAACAGATAAGGGAGAACAGATAAGGGACAACACACACTCTTGCCTCACTCTCCTGTTGTATCTTCATGAACTTTCCTACTGGCTGAGTCTCTCCCCAGTACAAGCTCTGAATAATTCTGAATAGGTCCTTGCAATCTACATGCAACTCACCCATCACATGAATCATTTCCCCCTGCTTCACCCTCTCGAATGCCTTGGAATAGTCTATAAAGCACATATATAAATTTGTTTTCTTGAACTCTAGAGCTCTCTCGATCATTGTTATCATAATATATATATATATATATATATATATATATATATATATATATATATATATATATATATATATATATATATATGGTATTGTTTGTGTCCTTGTCTTTCATAAACCATCATTGATTGACTGATTGGCATCCTGTCAGTCTCGAGAGACAATGGACCACGCTAGAGACGGGACAGTCAGTTTTTTTTAGTTTCGCCGGACACGTTTGGAGTCTGCATTTTGACTCATCTTGTCTTCCCTTGTCTGCAGACCAACACATAGCCTGCCTCCAGCCGGGTCTGTCTTTGGCAAGTTCCTTCCAGTTACAGGTGTTCATATCCAACGCCTTCAGGTCACGGTTGCAAACATCTTTGTAGCGGAGGAATGGTCTACCTTTATTACGCTTGCTCGGCGTGAGCTTTCACAATATATATATTGGTAATCGCCCATTCTCCATTCTGCACACGTGACCAAGACACCACAAGCGGCGCTGGCAGAGCATCACAACTAAGCTGATAATTTGTGCACGGTCCAACTCTTCGTTGTTAGTCACTCTGTCACTCCATTAAATTCTAAGTAATGGTCTCAGGCAGCGCATATGAAAAGCAGTTTTTCATGTGAAGCATACATAGTCCATGTTTCGCTGTCATAGAGCAGGGTACTAATAACACATGGTCGGCACAAATCAACCTTTGTGGAGATGGTCAGCATGTTGTTATTCCACACTCTCTGTGAGAATCTGGCAAGGGATGTGGAAGAAATTCCTGATAGCTTTTGCAGTTCTACGTCCAGTGAAAGGTTGTCGGTGATGATAGATCCGAGGTAGTTAAAGTGATTTACTACCTCCAGATTTTTTATCATTTAAGACAATGTCTGGAGGATCTGCATCCTTAGCCATTACTTTCGTCTTTTATATGGTGAGGGTGAGTCCAAACAGATCACAAGATTTTGCCAACCTATTAACGATGATCTATAATTCCGCTTCGGTGTTGGCGACCAGGGCAGCATCTTTTGCGAAAAGCATAACCAGGATGACAGTCTCGCTTCTCTGACTTTTTGCTCACAGTCTGGTTAGATTGAATGTTCTCCCATCTGACACCTAGTCTGCAGAAAGACCACTGCGTGACAGTTCTAAAGGCATGTTTAAGCGCGAGGGCAAAGGAAATGCCCCATTGCTCATCGCTGATGTTTGTTGTTAATATATTTCTCCCTCTTGTCATGGTGATTCGTACACGAATTTTCGTTACGTGACCTTTATACAAGTAATAGTACGGTGGTCTTCGAATTCACCGGCTCAAGGTTTCTTCAGCAATGCTACGAATATAGACTGCATCAAGTGGAATGTATCCGCAGTCATTTATTATTATTTAAAAAATATTAAAGAAATTATTATTATGGCATTTTGCGTCATGACAGCCGGTCAGTAAGCTGGTCTGTTGTAGAGATCGCGGTGGCTGCATCTGTCCTAGAGGGACATCGACTTTCGTGGCTGATTTTGCCGATTCTCGACAGCAATGTGAACAGAAAAAGTTCGATTGGTGTGGTTTAGGCTCCTTTCTTTTGCGTCGGTTGTCTTCCATCTTTGTCAAACAGAACTAGCTCTAATGCTTCGATACCCGTTCTCAAGGTCGCCCTCCATGTAGTTCTATCCTCTGCAATCTCCTTCCAGGTATTTGGATTGATCGCAAAATTGGTCATGGATCTTTTGCAAATGTCCTTATATCTTAAGTTAGGTCTTCCTTGTAATATGGTGCGTGATATAAGTTTACACAGGAGTAACTGCTTGGGAATACGGGTATTTGACATTTCAATCTCTTGTTGCTCAGAGTAGTGAAGAGTCAAGGTATCTTGGCGCGTTTCAGTATTTCCGAGTTGGTGATTTTGTCCTGTCTCTTTCTGTTCATTATACTGCGAAGACATTGCATATGAAAGCTGTAACTTCTTCTCGTGTCTTGAATGTGCTGTCCATGTTTCCGCTTCGTATAACAGTGTACCAAGCAGGAATGCTCGATATATCATGATCTTTGGAATTAGCGTCAGCTTTCTGTTGTTCCATGCCCTTTCTTTCAGCCCGCCGAAAGTTGTTGCTGCTTGCCCTATGCATAAATTGATATCTTCATCGAGTGATAGTGTTGCGGTTACCCTGGAGCCCAAACATTTAAACACTTGAACTTCATTGAGCGGATATTCATTTAGCGTAATTGTTTTTACTGGTGCGGTTGGAACTTGTTTTAGGACAACCGTTTTTTTTTCACGTCTACAGTGAGTGAAAATTTGTCGCAGGCATCAGACAATTGATTTAATGATTATAGAGTGTCATCCTCGTGCGCCACAAGGACTGCATCATCGGTAAACAATAGCTCTCTGATGAGGTTATCCGTTGTTTTAGACTTAGCCCTGAGCCTTGCCAGATTGAACATTAAGCCATCAAATTTACTTCGGACAAGACGTCACCAATCTCCCGCCTGAAAGCACAGCGCAGCAAGGCTGCGAAGAAAATTCCAAATAGGGTAGGAGAAGGAACGCAGCCCTGTTTCCCCCCGCTTCTGTCTTCAAAACTGTCGGATGTATTTCCATCAAACTGAATAGTGGCCTCCATGTCTTCGTGGAAGGAGACAACTAGCTTGAGCAATGTTGGTGGACAGTCAATAATTTCTAGAACCTTTTATAGGGCTGGTCTACCAGCAGTTATATATGTCATTTAATAATTTTTTCACTTTTAATTAAAAAGCTTTAGTGACCACAATTTCAATATAGTGTTGTTATCTGATCCTGATACCTTTCTTTATATGTTGTAAAGCATTTTTGACCTCTGCCGCTAAAATTGATGGCCCTTCACAATTGAGATGCTCATTTAAGTCTTGTCTGTTGTCATATAACTCGCTGACGCATTATGTCGATTATTGTATTTTTTTGATTTCAAACATCCCGAGAGGGATTAAGATGCTGAGCAGCACATGAGCTGCAGCGGTCAGCGACCCATAGCTGACTGCTAGCATCAGGACCAGCGAACCAGACCTGCCAAGACCCTTCTATATCTCCACGCGGTGATCCTGGATAACAGGCTTCAGCAGGGCAGACTGACTAAGGAGAAGGGACCAAAGAGAGAATGCTAACCTGGTACTCAAAAAATGCTTGCTGAAGTCGGATGTGTTGGACCGAAAGGTGCAAATATCGCAGTCAAGTTGTAAACTACGACACAACGCATTCTGTTCTCTGGACTACATTCTACGATTTAAGCCCGTCCAGGGTTTGGTAGCAGGAGATTGAGAACGAACGAACGAAGCCAAGCCAAGCCAAAAATCCCGTGATTGTCTGTCTGTTATTTCATTTATTCGTTTGTACACGGAGTTTGCGTCTGTTTTTGTGATTCACTTCAGTTCTGGGTATTTCTTGTGTATATCTCTACATTGACGCTAAACCGCTCTTTCATTTCCGAGTCAGATTTAAACAGGTCAAGGTCTAATTACAAATTATGTGGAGACTTCCTTACGTTTTTTAAATTTTACTCTGATTTTGGTGGTAATTAGAACGTGCTGACTGTTGCAATCCGCTTCTGGCCTGGTCTTTGTTGAAAGAAGACCATTTCGGAATGTTCTGGGTTCTAGCAGAGTCTATTTTATTGTGCACATTGTTTCCTGGACTTTTCCGTGTCCAAAGGCGCAGCTTAATTTAATAGTTTAAGGTACACAAGTTTATAATCTGTTCACCAAGCTTGTTCAGTATTCCAATGAGCCGTCTCCTCATTACATCTTCGCTACATGGATTGTCATTTAATTTTCGCACTAAGGTCTCCCATTACGAAGATAGAACATATCTGAGTATTGTTTCCATTTAATTTTGCAACTGCTGCTAAAAGAATTCGTCCTTGACTGCTCTTCAAGGTCACTTGTTAGTGCATTGTTGTACCATAGTGATGCTGGCAAATCTATTTCTCACCCTAAGTCAATCTATTGTTGATCGGTTTCAATTCTAGTATACTATATATTTCCCTCACTAGGATAATGTCCACGTCTTCACCGTGTTGACCGTCCTCTCTTCCAGAGTAGAATACTATATCTTATGTAGTTGTCATTACCCATCTCGTTCCTGTCCAACTCACGTATTTCCTCTTCTTCTTCTTCTTCTTCTTCTTCTTCTTCTTCTTCTTCGTTCATTCTCAATCTCCCACTACCAAACCCTGAAAGGGCTTAAGTAGCAGAATGTAGTCCAGAGAACGGAATGCGTTGTGTCGTAGTTTACAGTTTGGCTGCTATATTTGCACCTTTCGGTCCAACACATCCGACTTCAGCAAGCATTTTTTGAGTACCGGGTTAGCATTCCATCTTCGATCCCTTCTTCTTAGCCAGTCTGCCCTACTGCAGCCTGTTATCCAGGATCACCGCGTGGAGGTGTAGAAGGGTCTTGGCAGCTATGGTTCGCTGGCCCTGATGCTAGCAGTCAGCTATGGGTCGCTGACCACTGCAGCTCGTGCTCTGTTCAGCATCTAATATGTGTAATCTGTAGGTTCACATTTCGTTATTTGTTTTCATTTACCTTTCTCTATCTACGTCCTGACAATACATAATCCAATTCCTGCATCCTGTTTTGCTTCCAGGATCAATTGTCACGCCAGTGGCTTTCTTTCGGCTTTTAGCACTGGTAGTTATGCAAGCTTTGTACTATGGATGTCCATCATGAGACAAAGTCAATTTATCTGTTGCTGTTTCAAAAACAATTAGTTTTAACAACATAGAACAGAGGTATCAGTCCTGTTCTATAATCTTCAAATCTGGAGGACTAGCGTGTCAATGTTTGTCACGACCCACGTAGACTAGTCCAGCTTGATAAAACGTGCCAGGAGTGACACTTGCACTCGCAAATCTCAGCATTGTCAGGGAACTCTAGCTGCCAAACCTCAACAAGGTAGTGGCACAAGCGTCTTCATAGAAGGGTATAATGAAAGCAATAAAAGACCACCTGTTCTATAATGAGAGCCAATCAATTAATTAGCTATCCTAGACTGCAGTAGTTTGGAATAACAACTCTTATACAATGTGAGCCACTCCAGATAGATTATTGTACTTATTTTCACGAAAGCCACTTAAAGTGGCTTGTTATGTTTAATCTCTTTTAGCTAATTTTAAAGAACAAGTATCGACGGTTAGTTAAATCTAACATTTTAAATATCACTTTTGTGGATTAACTATTCAATTTATTAGTGCTCTATGCGCTTTTTTCTAAGACTAATAGGTTAGAATTTAAGAAATTGGTTGATCAACCGATTTGGTCCAGCAAAATGTTTTGATTAAAATGGCTTCCAGTGATCTTGAGCCAAGATTATCGTCAGAACAAGCATCACAGCGCATCTATTCATGGAAAATGATAAAACTTACACATTTGCCAGTGAGAGTTAGTGTTCAAACCGGCACAAATATATTATGTTGTATTATGGCGAGCTCAAGCTGTTTTTCAAATTAATTTTGATTTAAATAGTTTTAACCACCAAAACTGACATGTAGATAAAATAGCGTTTTAATGAATGCTTGTTTATTTAATAAAAGTAATTGCTATTATTTGGTCTTTCAGCGTTTTCTGTTCAGGTTCTGTATCACGTATTACAATAATGCAATGGAATACCTACCCTGGTAAATCCAATAGCTCCGACATTTTGGCTGTAAGATGTGGTTGCTCCTCCAGATCCCACAGCACCAGATATAAGGCTACCAATCCCCTCAACGGCGATACCTCTATTGACAGCATGAGATGGAGGAGGAGGTACCTCTGATACCCTTGCACATGCGTAGAAAACACCGACTGATTCGATGACAGATGAGATAGTGACAGCCAACATGGCCATGACCCCGGCCACACTAACTGTAGGTACACCCCACTGACCTAGTTCAAAGTGGGATATTAAAACAGCTTTTTAGGAAACTAAGAAAAGCAGATTATTTTTTTAAAATGTTCAAGCAATGCAAAAAGTAACAATAGTAATAATTTATAACTAATTTGGGGCCCGTTCACGCGCAATGGGGGGCGGAGGGGGGGGGGGCGGAGGGGCGAGGTGTACAACGTTTTGTGACGAGGAGAGGAGAGAAGGATTGAGGAAATGTGAAGTCACATAATCAATATTATTATTGAATTCTATTGAATTCAAGCTTGTAGTTTGTTAGTCTTTATTATTCATTTTCTGATGTGTCTTTTGCTACGTACCAGCTATAGCAGTCGTTATGATGAAAGAGGAAAAACAATTAACACTGAACAAAACAAAAACACCGTTACGTTTGCCCGAAACTGTTTGGCAGAAACATATTTCAAGTTGACTGTAGACAATTTGAATTGAATGGAATATAAAACGCCCAATAAAGATTACACTTTTTACAGATTGTTTCTAAATTTCTAAAATGGTATTTTTTTTAAAATGTCTAAAATTTAAACGTTAAAACACGGTTTATCAAGTTCACTATCGCCTTCTAAGGTTTTAGTACAAAAGCGTTACTTTAAACAGCTGTGTTGGATTTCTCAAAAGGACATTGTGTATGTTAACTTGCATACTAATTGATTTATGAACGTCGAGGCCGCCGTAGAAGACTCTACAACTGAAGCAATCAGCACTACTTGGTGGACACCTCTAGAGCCAAGGGTCCCTGCTCTTAGATAGACACACCGCCAAAACGACAGCGCTGATATACATTAATTTCACACTTCAAATCTCACAAACAGCTGCACACTAAATAAAACTGAAAACTTTACAACCAAAAGTGGCAGAGATTACACGTTACCAGTATTAACATACGTTGCCTGCGCGGGAAACTATACCAACTGCTAGCTCTCATAAACAAACACAAACCGAACATTATATGCGTACAAAATACAAACATTAACATATAACTTGTAATAACACGAAGCGTAAATAACAACACAGATAGGGATGCAAGAGGTCATTTTTTTAGTCTCAGTACACAACACTTAGGCTCAGGCGTAGTCATCATACAAACATCAGACAGACAGATGCGAAATAGCAAACACAAACAGGAACAACAACTGAAACATGCAAATAGCCCAGGTTAACAACAATACATACACATACACGAATAGTCACGCACCAAGCTTATACAGAGACCAACTACCTTTTTTATGAAATATTAGACAGCCTGTGTACACACCTTTACCAAGACCACACCATAATTTTAGGTGGAGATTCCTACTGCGTTCTATCAAATCAACGGCATTGGTGACAACGACAGCAGAACACAGTTCAAGGGAATTAGTTGAGTGTATACCAACTGGATATACTACAGAAACAATTCTCTCTCTCTCTCTCTCTCTCTCTCACGCACGCTCGCACGCACGCACGCACGCTCTCTCTCTCTCCCTCTCTCCCCCTCTCCTTCTCTCTCTCTCTAGTCGACACATACTGACACTCACATTCACACGAGAAGGACATGACACACACCAACTGTGTACATGCTAGAACTACAGTTAGACAGAATATACGTTCTCTCAGATCTACACATTAAACTCACATTTACAGACCAAAAAGCAGTAACATCAACCACAAACTGCAAACATACATAGCAGACACTCCCCGCACTGGACGTTCAAAATCACACTTCTCCAAAAGAAGGCCAGTGCTATATACATTACAATCCTCATTTTATAAATGACTAACGACAAACACATGAACTATACAACGGTGGGACATACTTAACAACAAAATACGCCAGAAATCAAAATTACTAGCATCTATAATGCATAGAGAACTAATTAGACAGAAAGATTATAGAAAAAATCTTTGCAACTTACTACACATAGCTAAACGAATAGATAATTACGCAACACTGTTACACAACACTGTTAAACAACAAATCAAGACGATCAATGTAAACACTACAAGGTGCAAGAAGTTCCCCAGAGAATAAAGCTAAACACTATAGCGACAGAAACACCACAGACACATTACCTAACAGAATAAAATATCGAGAAGAGCAGACAAATAGACAAAATATTAGACGGGCTCAAATACAGAAATTATGCAACTGATATAACCTGCACTTTTTAAGCAAACTACAAAGAACACTGTACACGAGGGAAGACACTCAAACTACAAAGAACACTGTACACGAGGGAAGACACTCAAACTACAAAGAACACTGTACACGAGGGAAGACACTCAAACTACAAAGAACACTGTACACGAGGGAAGACACTCAAACATTCAAAGAACAATGTACACGAAGGAAGACACACATGCAGGTCCAGGTCAGTTTAATACAATAGACAATGAAACTTACCAGCGGAGAGGGGGAGGAAGACTAACGTCTAGTCAGGCAAAATACACTGGCCAAGACCCTCACCTCGGCTTCCTAGTAGCTCTCCCTGGAAACGGGCTGTTTTCAAGGCAGCCTGGCTAACAGGGTGAGGGATCGACGAGATCCCCGTAGTAGTGAGTGACACGCAGATGAAGCCAAGCATAGCACAACCGCCTGGTGGACCCTTCATCAGCACACTCGGGATGTGAGGAAAGCTACTGCAACCCGCCACTTAACATCCTTTTCAGGGTACACAAAAGAGTAACCTATTCATTGTTGGCATTCGCAAACAGCAACAACAACCAGGGGATAGACGTGTGGCTAGATAAAGATAAAACACTAACAGGTACACCATACGCAGTAAACAACATGCAAAACGACTTATCACCGAAACCTGACGATACATTGCAAGGATTATTCAAGAAGATATGGGAAGATCTATGTCATTTTGGGCCGCCTTCAGTCTGAAGACTATGGTACCGCCGCTTAGACATCCACCGCCACACTTGGATCTCTAACGACCGAAGGACTAGGAAGGAACTCGACCACATTCTTGTGAGAAGTCTCGTCAGGGTGACTTCCTGTCGAGTCGTTCGCAGTGCAGAGGCCCCTGCCAACACTGACCATTGCTTGCTGATGGACACGTACTCTATCAGCCCATATGCCGCTCAAAAACCTGTGCCAACCCAAAGGTACAATATCCAGCTTCTCATGGCTAACCCAAGCGTCGCCGAGAAATACACTGATGATGCCAGAGGAAACCTGACTGCATCGGGCCCTCTTCCCAATGATCTAAAGGCAGCATGGGCAGTCATGAGGAACGTCACATGCGAGACCGCTAAGCTAATCACTGGCTCTAGGACCCCAAAGCGTCAGAAATGGCTCTTCGATACCTCTTATGACATCATACTCCAGAAAAACTCAACCAAGCTTCGCAATGACCACGCCGAACGACGACGGATGAAAGGTAAATTCCGCGCGGCGGCCAGGGTAGACAAGGAACGCTTTCTCAACGAAAATGCTGACGAAGTCTAATGTGGTCTCAGACCCGTCTATCATGCCCCTCCACCCTGAAAGCGGTCTCGATATGTTAATTCAGATCGGAATAGCTGCGTCTGCTGTTCACGACCTCTGATATGTGTGGAGTAATGGCAAGATCTTCATTGGGACAACAACCCACATCTGCCATTCCTGTGTGGTCCCAGTCCTAATTTACGGCTCTGGAACCTGGACATTGATGAAACATGAGATGTCGAGACTAGAGGTCTACGACATGCGCAACAAGCGGCGTATCCTGGGCATCCGATGGTATGACTACATCCGCAACATGTAGGTCTGCTAAAACAGGCCTCCACCCAATCTTAGAAACACTTGACCGACGCCGAGTTACTTTGTTCGGTCATGTACGGCTGGACCAGGAAACACAAGCACAAGCTACTGTAGTCGATCTTTTAATTCATGAACAAAGTCCGAAGCAATTTTCTACTGAACTGCATGTCAGATCCACATAATTGTTCGCATGCAGCCTTAGAATATCCATGACGATAAAACATTCATATTATTTACTCCATAGATATTTAGACATTTACATATCGGCGAATTCTTATGATATTTTCCGACCTTTGCAAAGAAATGGCATTAAATTTAAGATTTTACAGTATGCAGCTTAATTTCTTGTCACATTTGGTTCATAGGCGTATCTCCTTAATGTCTTAATAGATCAATTTGTGTTGCCTTTTATGAACAATCGTAAAAATGGCACCAATATGCAAGTTAGTACAGCCCTTTGGTCACCCTAGACCCCCACGGTAATATCAACTGCGCACTTAATTTAATGCTGTGTAGCGCATTTGAATATTGAAATGTATTTGTCGTTGTTGTATGTACACCTAGTTGTTTTGATGAAGATATGCTAATTCATCCAAGTCTGCTAATCAGTATGTCTACAAAAGATGATATTAATCATCCGAATCTGTCGATTCAACGAAATTGATAATTGTTACTAGCTGGACAAATTTAATCCATCTCGTTGCCATTACTGTACTTCTTCCCGGAGCACATGTTCAACACACTTCTTCCCGAAATAATTGTCTATTTTTGAAAGGTACTCGCGGGTCAGCACTCCAACAACACACATTTTAAATGTTCGGTTCTGTTCGGCAACTTGTCCTTTGACTTTAGCCCACACATACTATATAGGGTTTAGATGCGCATTATATGCAGGTAGGGGATCAAGATGCTGAGCAGTGCTTGAGCTGCAATGGTCAGCGACCCATAGCTGACTGCTGATGTCAGGGAAAGCGAACCAGAGCTGCCAATACCCTTCTACACCTCCACGCGGTGATCCTAATAACAGACTGCAGCAGGGCAGACTGGCTAAGGAGAAGGAATCGAAGAGGGAATGCTAACCTGGTACTAAAAAAATGCTTGTTGAAGTTTGATGTGTTGGACAGAAAGGTACAAATATAGCAGTCAAGCTGTAAACTACGACACAACGCATTCCGATCTCTGGACTACATTCAGCTACTTAAGCCCTTTCAGGGTATGGTAGCGGAAGATTGAGAACGAACGAAGCCAAGCCAAGCCATAGGCAGGTAGTCGCAGAGATGGTATCACTGCGGTCATACGGGCTTGCGGTCTACCTCTTTACCAAGCCATAGTCCAACATTCTACACGATATCTTCATTCTGGAGGAACACCTGCTTCCTGACACAACTCGAGGACAACACTCTTGCACAAGAAGGGAGACAAAGACGATCTTGAACTATCGTCCAATTACCTCCTCGTCACTTACAAGCTATTTATAAAATGCATCCTTGCCAGAGTCCGCACCACTCTAGAAGAACCAGTCGAACAGGTAGGTTTTCGGCGTTTGTACAGTACACTGGACTATATTTCAACCTGTTGCCACCTTATTAAGACAGCCCGAGAGTTCCAGACGCCCTTGATATTCACCATCATCGACTATTAAAAGGCTTTTGATTCGGTAGAACTGCATTTTGTCTGGAGTTCACTGTTAGAACAAGGTGTAGATCCTGGTTACATCAGAGTTCTCACCAACAGTTATACGAACTGCACTATCACAAATCGTCCCTTCCAACATCCAATTGAGGTACCAATTCAAAGGAGGTCCACCAGGTGATCCTATCTCACCGAACCTCTTCTCTGCATGTTTGGAATCAGTCATTAGCCGATACAACTGGGACACCTTTGGTATCCTTATTAACGATAGACGCCTCAATCACCTTCGATTTGCCGATGACCTAGTGCTCATCACAGAGTCAGCAGCAGAAGCCCACCAAATGATGGAGAGGGCAAGAACGCGGGTCTGGAGACGAAAGTCTCGAAGACAAAAGTGCAATCGCTTCGCCACTTGTGATCCAATCTTCCTTGGCGAGGTACGATTAGAGGATGTCAACGAGTACATTTATCTTGGACATCTTCTCAATGTGGAGAATAAATTGGAACCTGAACCGACAAGACGTCGCCGCGCGGTTTGGGCAGCATTCTCGTCTATTAACACGGTCCTTGATGATTGTCAAGACCTACGAGCCTCTCTCTTCAATTTCACTGTGCTCCATGCGATGTGCTACGGTACGGAGACGTGGAGACTAACAAAATCACTAGAGGACAAATTGAGAGTGAACCAGGCCTCCCTTGAGAGACGCTTGGTTGGAATCACTCTCCGGAACCAACGTATGCAAGGTCTCCACAATTTTGACATAAGACGATTGTCCCTGGTAAACTATGCAGTAATCCATGCAGACAAGGCAACACATAGATGGGCAGGTCACATGTTACGATGATCGATGGAGCACAGCGACAGCAGTCTCGTACCCCCGAGATAAGAGGAGACCGCGGGGAAGACCTCCAATGTGATGGTCAGATTACCTTGCTGTACGTTGCAACTACCGAGATGCCTCTAGATAAGTACTTACCACGCACTGGCCTTCCGTGGCCCAAGACAGGGTCCGCTGGAGACGAAGTTGGGACCCGCAGCTAGGCTGAGGAACGGGTCATCAAAACCAATTTCAAGATGAAGATATTATTAAATGGGAAGAGGATAGAGTGCCCACAGAATGGAGAGAAGGGCATCTGATTACAATGCCTAAGAAGAGGAGACCTAGTATATTGCAGCCATTATAGGAGGGTTATATTTCTGTCCCCTGACAGGCAAGATATTCAACATAATTATCTTGGGTATTAAAAGCGGAAGTAGATAAAAAGCTCAGATAGAAAAAAGCAGGGTTTCGCCAGGGAAGATCATGTTCAGATCGTATATCTACTTTGTGTATCTTAGTTAAACGAAGATTTGAATGGAGATCATCCCTATACGCACATTTTATAGACTATGAAAAGATGTTTGACAGTGTGGATCGAAGTAGGCTTTGGCAACTGTTGAGACACTATAGAATACAAGAAAAGCTCAAATCCAAACAGAATATGTACGAAAATACAATTAGTAGAGTGGCACATGAAGGAGCACTGACTGACAGCTTCGGGGGGCAAGCAGGAGTGATACAAGGATGTTCGCTCTCGTCTTTCCTGTTCTAATTGACTATAAAGTGGATAATTGAGATACCAATCCAGGGAAAAAGAACTAGTGTTCAGGGGACACAATATGAGGTCCTGCACCACGCAGATGATCTGGTACTTTTGCCACACAGTTATAGCCAAATGCAAGAGAAACTTGATCCGATAAAAGAACAATCAAAATTTGGGACTGAAAAATATCAACATAAAGAAAGCCAAGCTCCATGAAACTCCACATTATTAGCAAAGAACCAATCATGCTGAAGGGAGAGCAGTTTCATGAAGTAGATACCTTTACCTATTTGGGCAGCGCAAAAGACACATCAGAAGATATATATGTAGATATAAGAAACATAATGGAAAGGCAATAGGGACATTCCTGACAGTAAACAACTTTTTGAGATCCGGTCAAATCGGTGGTGCTGTATGAAGCGAAGACATGGAGAACGATCAGGGACATACAACAATGCTTCAGTTCTTAGAACGAAGACCTATCGGAAAGGAGCCAACAACATCCACTGGAACAACAAATTGATTGAAGAAAATAGGGCTGCATAGAACGGACGGCACCGTCTAACATACCCAGCGGTGTTTTTAACATGGCATCATCGGGAAGTAAGGCTAACGTCTCGGCAGGCAAAACATACTGGACAAGACCTTCACCTTGGCTTTCTCGTAGCTCTTCCTGGAAACGAACTGTTTTCATGGCAGCCTGGCTAACAAGGTGAGAGATTGACGTGATCCCTATAGTAGTGAGCGATTGCAAATCAAGCCAAGAATAGCACAATCGCCTGGAAGACCACAGTCCACATTCACCAGCACGCTCGGAATGTGAGGAAAGCTACGATAACGTCACTTAACGTCCTTTTTAGGGCGCACAAAAGAGAAATCCTACTCATTGTGGGCATTTGGCAACAACATAAAACTCTCAAGGAGAAAGAGAGAGAGAGAGAGAGAGAGAGGGTGAGAGAGAGAGGGAGAGAGAGAGGTAGACCCAACAAATACACGGCGAAGGAACTAAGATTAAATGATTCACCTGGAGAGAGGAAGACAGAACACATGACCGTGTATGCTGAAGGGATGGGGATGATCTACGTTCACCTGCGCACCGAGAAGAGTGACGGGCCTTGATGATTGATTGCTGACTAATAATACGATGGCATGTCAGTAAATAAGTCACAAATGGTTATTCAAAAGAAAAAAAAAGTTAAATGAAATACATACTTGGAAACCATTTTGTTAATTGAAATTAAGTTGTTCCTTATTTATCAAAATAATTGTTATCAACATTTGATACACTTACCTCACTGCTTTGTCAGTGTACAGATAGGCTCATTAGATTAATTTTGTTTTCGTCATTCAGTTGTTCGGGAACCCACCGTGATCACCTTCCAGATATTTAATTCGTCTTGAACTATACTGTGGGCTTAACTATGCGAGCACACTAATATAGTTGCTTCCCCGTATTATCGTTTACGGCCTACCAGCTCAACCCAACGTTCAGATGCTTCTGTTACTATCTGAACAGAACGACCAGGTCAGGGCTCATTATCAATTGTTAAACGTCCTGAGTAAATGTATCGATCCAATTATGTACCGCTTTACGTTACAAACAGTTTTCACCGTAAACAGGAAGCATTTCCTGATCAAAATCCCTTGGTCTCACCTAAAATTGAAGAAGACTCGCAGCAGCAAGGTGATTTTTGATTGCACACGAACGCCATTTTGTATTTGAGCTGCAGAAGTGCATGTAACACCCATTGTCTGCTACCTACAGTAACCACATTGGTGAATGTCACTACAACCTATAGAAATCTTTAGAAACTACAGCAATTTTTCTCAGCTATCTCATACCAGTTTGAGTCCAAGTCTAACCCAGCAGACTATGTCACACATGGGACACACACGTGAGAAGACGGCTGTGGGTTCGTTGTTCGTTATCTTTCAAGCGGCTCGCTTTCTATAAGTATCGTTGATGATATTCCATGATCTGAGCACCCTGTGTAATACTAGCTCGACACTTGGATCAATCGGTTCTCAGGACGAGCTTGGGAACCACTTCTTGTATTGATCGTGATTCACGAAATTTCTTAACAGGTATAACAATACATTAAAAAAAATATATTTTAAATTATTTAATTTGAGCTTAATTTTATTATGAAATTATTGTTTCGATTTAAGCACCTTTCCGGAAAATGGGTCATGGAATCAGAATTTGTCTATGCGACCTTTGCAAATTTTACTCAAAATCTTAAACAGATTCCTTTTTAAACTTTTCGGTTCTAAAATTCAAAAAGGGTCAAAAGAGATCTCTATCCCAAATTTAGTGAAGCTGGAACCAGAAGTGAGCAAAACACTTATTTTTTGCGAGCAGACACACATTCCTAATTATAAAAACGCAAACAAATAATGTGGTACATACAATGTTGCAAAAAGATGTCTAAATAATGTCCCAATCAGGCACTTAATTTTCTAACTATAAAATGTATGAGTGTATGTGCATTCGTTCAACAACGGACGCCATGCGATATAGGAGAGCAGGGGTTCGAATTCACGGTGTGGCATATGTGGTTTTTCTGTTGGGGGTGAAATAAACAAACATCGCCAGCACACGACTTGGCTACATCAGTGGCGAAGAGGCCTGTAGTTCTCAGCCTAAAAACCCATTGACTACTCCAGCAATGGGAAAAAGTCGTACGACAGTTTATGCAAGATTGAAAAAAAATGATAATTTATCTTTTCTTAATTTTTATTTTAAATAGAATGACTTATTGTGAAGAAATAATTCATCAATATTAAACATAAAGTATATTTAATGTTGGCTTATTTTTAAATCTGAACACTCCGTACAATTTTTTATTTGTATATTTATTCCAGCCTCTTTTCTTTACTTAAAAACGTTTTAATCAGTGATACAAGGAATTAACTGATGTCTGCTTAAAAAATGGCAAGAATATTCCCCTTTCTTGCCTTTATGTATTTAACTAAATTTGCTAGCTTGGGGCAAGGTTGTCCATTCGTCATTATTTGCAGTCTGTCTTGAAAATGGTTTGATCTTCTGATATGCAATTACCCTCTTCCAAAATTCCATTAAAAAGAAGGGATTTAACTTGAAAATAATTAAAATATATTACAAAACACTACATACTCTAATAGATGCTCTCCAGGACAACAAATAAACGTATGCACATTTCTTTGAACTATAAAGCGATTTTAAAAAGCGAAACTCTCAAGTTAAATATAGTAAATTGCGCGAGTACTTGGTTAATGGAGAGCTAACGCCATGACGTTAGATATGTCCCGCTTAACCTCCCTCCCCCATATCACACACAGAGATGTATGCTACGGCTACAGCTTCACGCAAGCAAAGGACCGTGCGAAATGACACCCCCAGGAAACAAAGCAGTTAGCGGTCACTACAAGTGGCGCATTAAGGAAGCAAGTACATCTTACGAAAAGTTGCAAAATAATGTTTCTGTTTAATTAATAGAAATAACCTCTAGCATACTATTACAAATCCATTACAAGAATATGAATATGACGTGCGGCACACACCTACCATACACATAAACTACGGCACAAATATTTATATGTGTGTGTGTGTGTGTGTGTGTGTGTGTGTGTGTGCATGCGTGCGAGAGAGAGACATAGAGAGAGAGAGAGGAGAGAGAGACTTCTGATTACGAATACATTTTTTGTCCCCCCACCGGAATAAAACCACTTGGATGTAGCCGATGTCAGGGCAATGGAATCTAATTGATTATACAATTCTTCGAAGATCACCGACTGCTGGTTTCTAAAATATACTTTCGTATCCATGCTTCTATACGTCCAGACCACACAAAAACCTCTCAACACCTCCGATCTCAGATACACTTGTAACTGCATACGACAATCATTTGTTCAGACTCTGGCAGATCAGTTAAATTAAATGGATACTGCTATGACTGACATAGAATCCAGTTGGGTCACTTTTTTCACAACGGTTTACTCTACTTGCCGTTGTTGCGCTCGGCACCTCCAAACGCAAACATCAAGATTAGTTTGATGAGAACTGTGAATTGATCAAGCCTGTTAGACGAGTAGCACCGCACACACCATGCATTCATTCACGATTTTAATCTGTTGCAAAAAAGAATGCTTTCGCAAGAGCTCAAGCGGCCAAAACCGAAATTCATAGGGTTACTGTATGTGATTTACTTTATGCGGATGACTAGGCCTTAAATTCAAATACGGAGGTTGACATGCAAGAATACATGGACCGGTTCACCACAGCTTGTGTAAATTATGACCTCACCATCTCTTTCGCAAAGACAGAGGTTCTACATCAACCGTCTCCAGATAAGGCCTAATTAGAACCTCCAATAACAGTACACGGTCACTGTTTAAAAAATGTTAACAGATTTACGTACCTTGGCAGTACTCTGTCTCAGGTTGTTCTCATAGATGATGAAGTGAATTCAAGAATAGATAGGGCGACTGCGGCACTTGGCAGACTTCGTAGTAAGGTGTTTGATAGGCAAGGGATCAGAACTCAAATATAAAGGAAGATCTACGCTACAGTTGTTCTACCTACCCTTTTATATGCGCGTGAGACCTGGACCGTCTATAGTCGTCATATCGGGAAATTAAACTACGTGCACTGCTTGCGGAAACTACTGAGGATTAGATGGCAGGCAGGACATTATGCCAAATATAGATGTTCTAGCGCGATTGCGCATGTCCAGTAAACACACCATGATTAGTGCAGCACAGTTGAGATGGGCTGGTCATGTGATACGCATGTCGGATCAACGTCTACCAAACTATGGTGAACTGCAAAATGGCAAGAGAACAGGCGGTGGTCCGCGGAAATGGTACAAAGGCCACGCTTAAGAAATCACTGATCCAGTGCGGTATTAACCATGATCACCGGTAGAGAATTGCCACCAATCGCACAGACTGGCGCAGCACTATTGCTGAGGATCTACAGAGACACCAAGAATAAATGAGGCCATACAGAGACGATCGCTTCGCCAGGGGTGTCCTATTTTCTTGAACTAAATGTGACAGACATTTCCGGGCCCCGATTGGCTTATTTAGTCATGCGAACAGTGAATGTTGACAAAATAGGTTTAATCGATTTTGATGGACGAACAACAAGTGTGTGTTTGTGTGTGTGCGCGCGCGTGCGTGCGTTCGTACGTTCGTGCGTGCATGAGAGTACGTGTGGGTGGGTGTGTGATACTGGTTGTCTAAAGACTGCAAAGTTTTCAAGAAGAGCTGTGGTCGAGAGGTTAGGCACTCGCTTTTCAAAGCGATAAACAGAAACAATGGACTATCGAATCCCACACATTTTAAAGTGATCCCTAGTCTCACGGGAGGTGGGACTAGAGTTCCTGCATCCTGAGTTACTTCCAGTCGCCTTGACTAATGTCTTGCCACTGGTTCAAAGTAACTCGGAACCAGAGAGTGGGGTCGAGGAAAACAGTTTCTTCTTCACTATAATCCAAATACAGCGAAAGTTACATCATCAAGACAAAAGTTTCTGCTGATGTGGCCGTCATCGCTTGCAATGAGCAACTAATAATAATTTATGTTAATGTGTGTATGTATGTGTACATGTAACTGTGTATGTATATTTGGTTGTTTATGTGTGTACCACACATGTATTAAAATGAAAACCGTTTACCTGGATATGGAAAGAAAAACCAGTCAGCCGCTTCTAACACTGCATTTTTGGCGTCAGTTCTCAGGGAAGGCGGAGCCACATCAAAAAGGGTCAAAAGTGCACACAAAGCCCATGATAGAATTACAGCAAGAATTACCTATTAAAATACAAGAATGAGAGAAGAAACGTGATTACAGCAACTTGTCCTATGTGACTACATGAGTGAGAGAAGAGATTCGGTTTCTTAGAGGATGATTACATTGAATGAAAACTGTTTCTGTCTGTCTGTGTGTGTCTGTCTGTCTGTCTGTCTGTTTACAGGTACTCCAACAAACAGTACAGCTATGTCTTTGAGATTTGAAGGGTTGAAGAATGAGCGAGGATGCTCAGAAGGTGAATGATTTTGATTAAGAATAGTATTATTTTGAAGGTATTATGTTAATAACTTATTGTTGTTTATACTCTAACACATGTTACGGTTGTGTTTTTAATGTTATGAAGATTAAGGACTGAGCTAAGTTGCTCAGAAAAATGAATAATTTGAGTGTGGATATTGTTCTGTAATATTGATTATCGCATATGTTGGCGTATTATTTTGTAATAAAATGCAGTTTTTTGTAGTTTTTTTTCGAGAATGGAAGTTAGATAAAAAGAGCAAGCTTGCTCTGAGGGAGGACGTATACACTGCAGAGCCATAGAGAAAGAAGGTAGTGGATACGTGTCGAGAGAGACACGTGTTAACTAGCCTTAGAATAAAACACGTAATTGTGTGGCCTAACAGGACTTAGTATTAGATAACATGTCTGATATGAAACGTATATAGAGGGGAATGCATATAGCAGCATTCCAATACGGATACATAACATAGAGTTGTAATGAGAGGCGTGTTATTAATACCGCCGACAGGCAAAGGCCCCCGGGGAATAGGCCTGAAAAGCAAAGGATCATGTCCTTGAAAGAATGCACGGGAACTGGTGGCGGAGACTGCAAGAGATTGTTTTTCCGGGTGAAAGTTCATACAGGGACAGGTACGGGGTTGCTGGATGTAAACGATTTACGTTTTTGTTGTTGTTGTCGTTGGATGTCTTCCAAGGGATGACATTGAAGATGGTCTTTATATATTACGAACAGTGTATGCATGTAGTTAAGTAAAAATGTAAATATGAATTTTGTTCCATTATGTATAGTTGAGTCAAAATGGTGATCATTTCCCAGATGTTAAATGACCATCCATGTGTTGATTTGAGTTTGGGGATGTCTGTGACAGTTCCAGCTGGAGCATGCGCGTTTAGGGCAGGGCAGATTGGGCTGGTGACTCTGGGAACAAAGGTTGCCTGAATGTCTGCCAAGGCCAATCACCGTCTGGATATGAGGTCGACAAAGGTGTTTAGGTGGAAGACCTTGTCTGGTACAGGGGGAAGAGTGTTTGGAGCTGTGGTGGGGGTTCGTAACTGACCACTCTGGCGTTCCGAATTAGCATAGTTGGGAGGAAAGGGGGGGGGGGAGGTGACAGTCAGATGTCGCTACGACCGGCTATGACATTTTGATTTCATCCAATAACAATTAGGCCGGAGTAGTTCCAAATCAGAGTGATGGCTAAAATCAGATAATTAACAGAATACCATTGGACAGCCATGTTTTTGCTTGATACTATAAAATATTCTGCAAAGATCAACTCAAACAGACTGGCTAGGAGAGGGAGTAAGAAGCTGTCTGGACTCTGTGAGTGTGTAAGTTTGCAGGGTGACTGGACCAGCATATACCTCGAGTTTTGGCCAGTCGCTCTATATGTGTTTATGTTGGACACCATGTGAACAGTAAGAGATCTGAATGTGTGTCGTATGTCGTAGGACACTTTGTGAACCGATTGTATGTGATTGCACAAAGCAACTGAGTACGTGATCACAAGTGAGTACGTGATCCGACTATAAGTGACATGATCTAATTACATATGAATGTGTGTTATGTGTAGGATACTTGGTGAACCGATTGCATGTAAATGCACAGATCGGCTGAGTACCTGATCACAAGTGGGTACTTGATCCAACTATAAGTGACGGATATTAATTTACATATGAATGCACAGATTGCTGGAGCATAAGTGATCCGATTGTGTGTGAATGGTTATATGTGAATAATTAGAAGGAATGAGTATGTAATCCGACGGTGAGTACGAGTTGGTGATTGTGTGTTGGTTGTGCAGATAAGGGAAAGCAGAGGCAAGCATCTAGGTTATGTAGTTTAGGGGAACAACAAAAGCTAGTGCTTTAAAACCTCCTATGTAGTTCAATATGTATGTGTGTGTGTGTGTGTGTGTGTGTGTGTGTTCGAGTAGTATATTATGCTCCCTACGGACCGAAAACCGAAGCGAGGATCTTATTTAAAGCCATGTGATCCTCATGACCTCAAAGCGGCGCGAGGCTCTTATATAAAGCCATGTGATTCTCATGACATGACCTTGACCCCGCCCCGCGGCTTCCACAGATACGTTATTTTTAACTTCGCTCCGCGTTGTTATCGATTTTTGAATTAACCGGGGTAGCTTCGCGGAAGTTATTGATTTTTCCCAGTCTGTGTAATAACAATATATAAACACGTAGACAAATAACACGATACAAAAGATGATTGATATATACGGGTTGATTATTTTTGATAAATATCATCTTCTAAATTGCTCAAACCACTCTTTATCAAACTGTCGACAGCCGGTTGATACGTCTGTGTAGTTCGAATGGTACTTTCACCCGGCAATGTTTTTTGACCACTTTCCGATACAATGAACAAGTGGTAAGGTGTGATGCAATCTAGGCAAGATTTCACATCAGCGTGAGTCAGCCCAGATATTTCGTAAAGATCTTCCGCAATTGACGAATAAATAATCAATATTGCCGCTCCGACCTCCCGATAATTATATATGACACAGTTTTTGTCTAACAGCGCCATGTCCGCAATGGCGTACATTTCTAATACTTCGCGGTTCCCGAAGGAATTTGCTTTTACATCTAGCCACTTCTAATTAAATATCTAAATATGAAACAGTTGTACTTACACATAACCTGAAATCTAGAATTTTGAGACTGCTTCTTTCTTTAGCTAATATGACCCGTTTTGCGTAAACGTTATTCACCATATCACTCAGCTGAGTGACCGATAAAGTGCAAGTCTCGTCATATTTCCTACATGTCCACAGACAAGTTATAGCAATTAGTTCTAAGTCTCTAATGTTTATTTCTCCAGTCTCTCCGCTTACGAATCTATCAAATATGTCCACGGTTAAATGAAAGATCAATTTCTCAAAAGGGGAATGATCGACATATATCCGCAATATAATATATAACGATGGCCCTAGTGCGCTGTGTGTAACACGTGAATGCCTCAATACACCCGTTGACCTAACATGGACCTGTTGGTGTAACACCAGTAACGAATCACGCAATTCGCTTTCAGTAACACTGTAATCAGTCATTCTCACGACCCGACAACTGACAAATGATGATTGGCAGTCTAGTTAACAGGAGTGTTCGGTAGTTCTGACCAAAGTTGTGGGGTGTCTAGTTAGAGAGCGAGAAATTCTGACCAGTACAGCATAAGATATTTTATATCTGTATCCATAATTAATGAATACACACACACACACACACACACACACGCACACGCACGAACATGCGCACGCACACGCACACACACACAGACAGAGGCAGAGACAGATATATATATATATATATATATATATATATATATATATATATAACATGATTATTTAGTTTAGATGCACTTTGTTCTGTTTGTTAATACTGTTTTGTTGAAATGCATGTTAATAAATGAAAAGGTTATGTTTCCATTCAGGGTAGCGTGTACTGCGTTTTACTGTATGAAGTCGTATCGTAGTGTACATACATGTTGTAACTTGGATAAGTAAACTACTCAGATAAACCTAGACTCTTCCACATCTCTTATTTTGGTCTGAATGACACGGGTATCTTTGATACTACGCAATAGCTAAACGCCTGACGCTGCTACACAACATACGTGTCTCCACCGTGATTTGATCCCGCGACCTCTAGCACCCGAGGCGAACACCTTATCTCGAGATCATTAGGTCTCCCATAAAAATGTTTCTAACTGTAAATATTAAGTTTTATATATGACGTGTTCACTGCTAGCTCCCACTAACTCAATGTTTTTTTTGTGTGTGTTACCTTTCTTTCCTGGCTCAGACCATTTGTTTTTTCATCTGTGTTGTTTGAAATCACTGGTTGTAGTCAAACGTGGCTATACTGCTTTGGCCTCTGGTACATACCTCTACATTAATATTCAGTTTTGTGCCACATGACGTCTTTATGGTAACCTCAAGGCGCAAATACTTCCGTGACCCAGTAAGGAAATTAAAGAGTTCAGAACTGCATATCGAAAATGAGGCGTAACGGACGTAACCTGAGGGAAACTGACGTATGGAGAATAACAGCTTCCCGCATACATCATGTGCATCTGATATCTCTGTCAAACAGTACTTATTTATTAGTACGTAGTAAGTAATTACGTTGCCAGACGTATAATGAAACTGTGTTTGTGTGTGTGTGTGTGTGTGTGTGTGTGTGTGTATATATATATATATATATATATATATACATACATATATATATTTATATATATATATATATATATACATTATGAATACAATATTTGCAGTATAAGTATATATATGTGTGTGTGTGTGTGTGTGTGTGTGTGTGTGTGTACATTATGAATAATATATTTGCCACTACGCCGAATATACATTTTTCGACTTAGATCTTTTATCTGGCACACACTTTGACTTCCTGACCACTAGTTGATGAATGCGCTCTAGAAAATAACAAATTTTTCCATTTTAACCTATTTTTCACGGCCTCCACTTCATTGCCAGTCGCATTGGAACCCATCTACAACACGCTTTCTTATAACCGAGGTCATGATATACAATTGTGTATGTAGCTGCGTGTCCCAAATGTTGAAATCTACGGCTACTTTATAAAGGACTCGCCTGTTGCTGGTTGACTCGCTGTTTCACTGTGTCAATAGGCACACTTGGTGCTGGTCTCCCACGCCGAGATTAATCAATGACATGTTGTCTTCCGTTTTGAAATCTTTCTACCCATTCACACACTCTATTTTGACTCAAACAACTGTCTCGACATTGAACCTTCATTCTTCTGTAGATTTGATACGGTTTTACATCCTCTGGCCAAACAAAATGTATTACACCTAGTTCTTCAAGGGTGCAAGTTGACAGTGGGGTAGCCATGTTATACACTATATTGCGCATGCGCTTACTGCTCGATCGTCACAGTGCCTACATGGAGTTTTGTTAAGTAGACATTTTTTGCTCTAAAATACGATTTTCCGTTGCACATACTCATCCATGCACTTTATGATAAAAATGTTCTTTTTGCTCCATGTTTCCACTTCTTTTTAATGCTCTAGCATGAGCTCTTTCGTTCCATGTGTTCCATGTGTTGTTGAGGTCTATTCCCTCATATATATATATATATATTTATATTCCATAATACACTACATTTGTCTTGATAGTCATAATAAATGCCTGATACTGGCATGTCCAATTATATTGTTATTTTAATGCGTAGTGTCTGTACTTACAATCACAATGTTTGCCGTATGCCAATACCGTATGTGAACAGTATCTTGACTATTTAGTAAATACATGTACCCTACAGTATCCCATATAGCTTTTATAAGTATGTAGTATCATGTTCGCACAACGTACAAATTACATAGCGCCATGTTTCACAGATCATACTGTTAACGTTTTTCGTTTTGTTTCAGATACTTGTTGAGCCGTCTAAAGATGTGTAAATGTGGCCTGTTCCCTGCGGGAAGTCAATTATGTGCTTTTTGTTCCTGCCGGAGATATGTCTTGCCTGCACCTGTCCATCTGCATTCACTTAGACATAGCATGTCTAGGTCATAGCTGACCATTTCCTTATTAATCTCTGTCATGTTCCCTGTCTGGTATATAGTTCTAACATCTCAGTATCCGATATTAAGAATACTCTTCGTTCGTAGAATGTTGAATTATTGTATGGGTCACAAAAAATGGAAAGAATGTTACATTGTTTCTTACTCCCTATTCCAGTGAGTGTGAGGGTGGTTGGCACATGGTTACTTCCTCCAAGTTGGCTGTTCACATTTTTGTTGTTTTGTGTATGTCATCGGTTGCCATGACGAGATCTGGTGTGCTCCCTTATTTCCATGCTCTGGACTAGTAGGTATTCTAGTTGGTTCAGGAGGATGATTTTGTTTTCTATCATCCAGTGTACAATCTACTCTCTTCTCTGATCTCATTATCATCATCTGGTTGATCAGTCCGGAGACGGGTTGTCTGAGTATGTCTCTCCATTTGACCCTATCCTCTGGTTGATCAGTCCGGAGACGGGTTGTTAGGTTGTCTGAGTATGTCTCTCCATTTGACCCTATCCTCTGCAGTTCTCTTCTTGCAGCATAAACTGGTACTTTAATGTTGCTGCATGCCTGCGATGTAAAGGCGAGTCTTGGTCGCCCCGGTCCTCTCTTTCCTTGAATCTTGCCCTCTTGTATCTTCTGTAGAAGACTTTCATGTCTCATATTGTAACCCATCCAACGCAACCAACGTTTTTGTATCATATGCAAAATCTATCTTCGTGCCCCCACGTCATTGAGTTCATTGTCATTGGATCTTCTTTCTGTCCAACTCACTCTTTCCATTCTATGGTAGCACCACATTTCAAACGCTTTCAATTTTTGTTCATCCTTCTTTGCCAAAGTACATGTTTCAGTCCCATACAGTGCAATTGGCCATAAATGAGTGGCGATTATTCTTTTCCTCAGTTATATCCTGATATTCTTCGAGGTTAACAATTTCTGTTTTTCTCTGAAACCCTCTATTGCAATTCTCTCATATGTTGTGTCGTATCCCAGTGAATGGCTGCTAAAGTAGCAACCAGGTGTGTTGGTACTTCAAGTTTGACCTTGAGTGTCTAGAATCTTACATGTACTTCTTTTTACAGTGACCAACATGGCGACACGTCTTGGCCAAACTTCGTCAGGATAGTGTGTATTTTGTGTAAAATTCAAGGAGTTTCAGATTCCAGGATGCCAAAAACGATGCCTATTACCAGTTGAACAGAAGAGAGCAGGTCGTTGTCTTCAGACTTCGCACTGGCCACAATAGACTGAGGTACCACCTATTCAACAAATTGAAGATAGGGTGTACCGACGAATGCCCGTGTGGTACCGGGAAAATGACCGCTGAACATCTACTGCAGAACTGCCCGACATACGAGAATCAGAGAGAGCAGATGTGGCCATCACCAGTGGAACCACAAGACAAGCTCTATGGCAGTGTCGACAGCCTCAGGATGACCGCCGCTTTTTTCGAAAAAATAATGGTTACTGTCTGACTGCGTACGAAGAAGAAGAAGATTCCAGGATGTATTTTCTATAGTGATAGACAGTTTGTACAAAGTGCTTCAGATTAGAAAATATAAGGCTTGGAAGCTAATAAGAATATATTTCCGGGTGTGTTGATAAATAAACGGGCTTTCGCGACTAGTTTTGCTAACCGGCTTAGAGTACGGTGAACATTTAGAAATAACGACAGAGGATGAATACACGGAATGAGATGGACAACGTGGCATTAACGATAAAACAATGATCATAGTGACTACCTGGCATATTTATGGAATGGGAGACAACAAAAGAGAACTTGTAGAATTCATGGTTAAAAAAAGATATCGCAGTTCTAGGAATTGCCGACATCAAGATAAAGGTACAGGGTGTAAAATACATACACACAAACTACCCATTTATGAGGACAGGAAAATAATAAACATGGAGTGGGTTTCACTGTGGCCTCTGGAACGGCCAAATACCTACTCGATGCAGACTGTGTACGAGAAGTTATCATACGTTTGAGACTAAACCAATGAGAACAAAATGTTGTGGTCGTGATGATGAATGGCGTTAGCACTGATTCTTCTTACCGGCATAAGTTTGAATAGCGGATAGCGAATAACATGGCAGCCATCTTGTCTTGAGTAGACTGGAAACATAACAGTGACATTCCTTAAGTAGAGCGAGAAAAGAAACAAGAGTCCCACAGTTCTGTAAGTAGATGATAAGCATGGTTGGGAATCATAGAATTACAACTAGCAAATGTCAATATTTTGATTATCTCTAGGATTACACTACATAGTTATTAATGTAATGTTGGTAACACATAGCTAACAATGTAATGTTTGTAACACATAGCTAACAATGTAATGTTTGTAACACTTAGCTAACAATGTAATGTTTGTAACGCATAGCTAACAATGTAATGTTTGTAACACATAGCTAACAATGTAATGTTGGTAACACATAGTTAACAATGTAATGTTGATAACACATAGCTAATAATGTAATGTTTGTAACACATAGCTAATAATGTAATGTTTGTAACGATACTGATAACAGTGGCAACAGATGTAGTATCTATTCCTGTATATAGTATATAGGTATGTATGTAGATATGTCTACATGATTGTCTTATGTACTATTATATTATGTCTGAGTGACCTTGCGTTGTTTGTCCATCGTAATCCATGAGGACCACTTTGCCAGCATTCACTGTTAGCTGTTCTCGTGAGTTCAAAGATGGCTAAATAAGCCAATCTGAGCCTTGAATTATCTGCTGCACTTTGCACAGAGAAAAAGACACCTCCTTCCTTCGGGGTTGAAGAAGGGTTGATGTGAGTTGACTTGCGGAGCGATCGTCTCTGGATGGCCTGATCTATTCTTGGTGCCTCATGTCTCTGAACACACACCCTCAGCAATAGTGATGAGCCAGTCTGCGCGATTCGTGGCGATTCTTTTCCAGTCGCCGTGGTTAATATCTCACTGGATCAGTGATCTCTTTAGTGAGTCCTTGTACCTTTTCCACTGCCTACCGAGTGCTCTCTTGTCATTTTTGAATTCACTATAAAGGAGCTCTTCTAGTACACTTTGGTCCGACATGCGCACCACATAGCCAGCCGATCTCTGCTGTGCTGCACATTTCATGCTGTGTATACTGGACATGCCCGATCGCGCTAACACATCTGTATTTGGCACCATGTCCTGCCATCTTCTTCTTCTTCTTCGTTCGTTCTCAATCTCCCACTAACAAACCCTGAAAGGGTAAGTAGCAGAATGTAGTCCAGAGAACGGAATGTGTTGTGTCATAGTTTACAGCTTGGCTGCGATATTTGCACCTTTCGGTCCAACACATCCGACTTCAGCAAGCATTTTTTGAGTACCGGGTTAGCATTCCCTCTTCGATCCCTTCTCCTTAGCCAGTCTGCCCTGCTGCAGGCTGTTATCCAGGATCACCGCGTGGAGGTGTAGAAGGGTCTTGGCAGCTATGGTTCGCTGGCCCTGACGCTAGCAGTCAGCTATGGGTGGCTGACCACTGCAGCTCATGCGCTGCTCAGCATCTTGATCCCGTCCTGCCATCTAATCCTCAGCAGTTTACGCAGGCAGTGAATGTGGAAGTGATTTAATCTGTGCTACCTCCAGTCGTTTTGACTAAGTCTTGCCACTGGATTAAGGTAGCTGGAGACGAGAGTGTGTGATTGATGCGCAAATCATTTCCGCTTTAATTAATTCCAGCAACAGTTACATCATCATACTTAAATCTGCAAGAATGATGGGTTTTATCTTCGGTTCCTGGAACGTACGGACTCTACTGAACATTACCAGGGCCAAAAGACCGGAACAAAAGACTGCACTCATAGCCAGAGAGCTTGTTCGCTACCGGATGGACGTGGTTGCCCTTAGTAAGACTAGATTACCTGACGAAGGTCAGCTTACAGGGGCTGGGGGTGGTTGCACATTCTTCTGAAGTAGCCGTGCTATCATTGGAAGACGTGAATCTGGTGTTGGATTGGCCGTACGATCCCGACTGGCTTGAGAGTTTGCTGTGCTCCCACTGGAATCAATGACAGGTTAATGTCTCTTTGGTTCTCATTGGGTCGGGTGCGCTATGTTACGTTGAACAGTGCATATGATAACCGCGACAATTATAACCCAGATATGTCAAATGAATCTTTCTACGAGAATCTCCACACCCTGATTCTGTCTGTTCCCCAGTACGACAAGCTCGTAATCCTTGGAGATTTCAATGTTAAAGTCGATTCTGACCATCATCATTGGTGGTGGGGTGGGGGTAGGGATCGGGAGTACTTGGAGCACATGACATAGGAAAGTGCAACAGTAATGGCCAGTTATTGCTGAGCCTATGTGCCTTCCATGACTTCTCCATCACAAATATCATGTTTAGTGGCCAACCCGAAACAACACCTCGTTGATGCACACTCGATCTAAGCAATGGCATCTCATCGACTATGTTTTCACTCGATGGAGGGATAGACGAGACGTGCGTATGACTAAGGCAATGTATGGTGCTGAGTGCTGGGCAGACCATAAGCTAATTGTCTCCAAGTTCAACATGTATGTAGAACCTATGCGTTGTCATTGGAAATGGAGGTCTGTGCATAGATTCAACATCTTCAAACTACACAACTTTGTCAAGGACCTGGACAGTCGTCTGACCAGGGAGCAGCGCCCACTAAGCAATGTGGACCTGTCTCATAGATACTATCCGCCACTCTGCAAATGATTGATTTAGTCATCTGACTCTCGTAGGATAACTGACTGGTTCAACGGATATCAGAGTCCTGCTGGTTAAAAAGCACAGTCTGTTCGGGCTGTTCCAAAGCGACCCGTACTAATCAGTCAAACAGTTTGCATTCAGCAAAATACGTACGATTATGGAACGCAGTTTCAGGTCGATGCAGGATGCCTGACGTCACGACATGGCGGTGGAGATTCAAAGATATGCTGATGCTAATGACCCGAAGCGATTTTATTATGCGCTGAATCCTGTCTACGCCCTACGTCCCATCATTCATCTCCTGCTCTTAGTCCTAATGAAACGGGGCTATTGACCGAAAAGGTTCAGATCTTGGAGCGCTGTGCGAATCATTTTGATGCCATTCTCAACTGTCCCTCCATCATCAGCACACAAGCTATATCAAGCATGCCTGAGCCTACTATTAGCCACGGACTTGACCATGTGCAAGTAGAGGCGGAGATTTAATAAAGGCAAGGCTTCCGGTTCTGATTCCATCCCGGCAGAGATTTATCAAGTACAGAGCCCTGTGCTTCATCAGGAACTGACTACAATGTTTAGTTGTATTTGGAATGCAGGGACAGCTCTACAGGAGATGAAAGATGCCACAATTCTATACATGTACAAGCAAAAGGGCCATCGTCAATCCTGTGACAATCACAGAGTTATCTTTACAGCCGTCAGAGAACACATTTCACAGCAATAGTATGATGTTGTCGCCATCTTCGTTCGCGATGGGCAACTATTATTAGAACCAATCATCATAGTATTGTTATGTAGTAATGCTTACTGCAAGCAGTTGAACCAAAAGGTTAAAACAGGAAACTTTAGCAGACAAACGGATGCACTCACAAGGCACTAATTCCCCAATGCGCCTGACAAAACGTGAGTGCCACTTGCACCAAAGATAGTCCAACCAGACTTATTGTGGGAACTATTGTGATTGGTCCAATATACTGCAGCAAGACTCCAAGAAGACCAGTTGCACCAATCAGAATTTGAAATAAAGAGGCCACCATAATTCCTCCCTGTATCTGCCAAAATTAGAATAGAAAATGAAAACTTTTCGCATGGTAAATTCTATACAACAGCAGCACATAAAATAAGACATGTATTATCGATTGCCCTACATTTAATAATTTTAGATCGATGCACAGCCAATATAAACAAAACAGATACACACAGTTAAATCAGTCCAATATCTAGATAAAGAAGGGAACAAACTATGGAATTTAGTCAGAGCCATGAATGACGAAACACCATAAAATAAACAAATTACCATCAAGCAGGGCGACAACATGTTTACCGGAAAAAAAGCAGCAAACGCTTTCATAGAACATTATGCCACGGCAAACCACATTTATGTCCCTACAGACAGGCATACAGACATTAGTGAAGGACAAAAGAGCCACGACAACATCAAGATGGCACCAGAGGAGCACATGATGGCAAAACTAACAATGAATGAAATGAATGAGGCCATGAGAACTTTAAAGAAAAAGAAATCGCCCGGAAAAGATGGGGTAACAAACGAAATGCTGATGGGGTTGGGCCAAACAGCAAAGAGGAAGTTACTATCAGTCCTGAACCAAAGCTGGAAAAGGGGAATTGTACCGCAGGCATGGAAAGATGCTGTACTTATAGCAGTACTGAAAAAATAAAAAGATAGTACAGCACCAAATGGATACAGGCCCATTAGTCTACTGAGCTGTGTAGGAAAACTGATGGAGCGTATGATAAACACCAGACTGATGTGGCACCTGGAAGAAAAACACATATTAATTCCACAGCAAGCAGGATTTAGACAACAAAGATCCAATGAGAACCAGATCACTATCATAGCACAGGAAATAGAGGATGTTTACCAAAGGAAAAAGCATACAGTAGCAATTTGGGTGAATCTAGAGAAGGCATTTGATAAGGTGTAGAAAGAGGGACTTAAAGTCAAACTACAAAGAAGTGAAGTATTTGGAAAAATGTATAGATGGATCAGCCACTACCTCGAAAATAGAACAGCCAGAGTTCAAGTACAAGGGCAGATGAGCAAAAAAGGTGACACTGGAGCAAGGAGTACCCCAAGGGAGAATACTGTCACCCACACTTTTTCTGGTGTATATAAACAATATCATAGAGAATATACCAAGAAGAGTCTACAGCTCCATGTTTGCAGACGATCTGGATATGTGGACCTCTAAAAAAAATCTCACTGTAGCAAACAATCGGATGCAGCAGGCCCTAACATCCTTGGAGGAGTGGGCGAAATCATGGCTGGTCAAAATAAATGAAGAAAAAAACAACATGTACGATATTCTCGCTTTCAAATAAACCACAGAACACCAAAATAAGTCTAAACGGCAAATATATGCGGCCAAACGACAACCCAGACTACTTAGGAGTCACATTTGATCGGCGCATGACATGGAAAAGTCAGATCGAGAGAAACGGAATGAGAGCCAGACAAAGAATGGCAATCATGAGGAAACTTGCTAGCACACGCTGGGGAGCAGACGAAAAAATACTAAAGAAACTGTACACTAGAAGAGTGAGACCAGTTCTCGAGTATGGCATTGCGGCATGGACAACACCAGCAAAGTCGAACTTTGATAAAATTAGCAAACTTCAAAACCAAGCCATGAGAGTTATAACAGGATGCATGAAGTCAACGCCAACTGTAGAACTTGCAAAGATTACAAATCTGCAATCCATGACCGACAGAAGAGACTGCAGAGACCAGCAGAAATCAGAGAAACTCAGAAGACTGACTGACCATCCAATGCACCAGAGACTAAACAATTTGGGAAATGGGAAACTAAAGCGGAGAAACTTTGCAGAAATAGCCAAAGCAAATATGAGCGAAGACCCTATGAACACCGTAACAACACCAAAGCCCATCACTACTGTACGCAAACCCACATGGAAGCAGCATATCATTCCGGAGGTAGTAGAAAATATACCAGGTATTGGAAACAAGAACAGTCAGACTGAAAAAGAAAGAGAGACATAACCCTGAGGTACATAGCAGAAAACTACCCAAGCATGGACTGGACCCATGCATACACCGATGGTTCTGTAACAAACACAACACATAATGGAGGGGCAGAGATATTCCTGGGCCTAACAAATGGTAGAAAAATAACACTGTCAGTGGCAACTGGGAAATTCTCAAGCAATTTCAGAACGGAGGCAGAGGCACTGAAGGCTGCTGTAAAAGCAATGCTGACAGATGAAAACCAGATAGTCATGTTTACAGATGCCCTGGCCGTGGATTCAGCACTAAAAAGCCAGAAAAATACTGAACTTAATGATTTAAGAGCAGCACTCTGTCAACTATGCAGCAGTCCGCACCAAAAAGAGTAGTGGTACAGTGGGTTCCATCCCACTGTAACGTCCAAGGCAACGAGGAGGCAGACAGACTGGAAAAAGAAGGTGCAAGACTACCACAACCAGATTCTAATGTGACCTACGAAGAGTCCAAAAGGTTTATTAGGGCCAGATACATGGGTAAATGGGAAACAGAACATACTGGCTACACAAAAAACGATACCTATTACCAGTTGAACAGAAGAGAGCAGGTCGTGGTCTTCAGACTCCGCACAGGCCACAACAGACTGAGGTACCACCTATTCAATAAACTGAAGATAGGTGGCACTGGCGAATGCACCTGTGGTACAGGGAAAATGACCGCTGAATATCTGCTGCAAAATTTCCCGACATACGAGGACCAGAGAAAGCACATGTGGCCATCATCAGTGGCAACACTAGACAAGCTTTATGGTAGTGTCGACAGCCTCAGGATGACAGCTGCTTTCTTCGAACAAATTCAAGTTGACGCCTGACAGCGTACGAAGAAGAAGAAGAAGAATAATAATAAGAAGAAATCAGTCCAGTAAATTCTCTTATTACCTGGAGTATATTCTAGCCGTGCCTAATTCATTATTTTATATTAAATTATTAAAAATAATATTTCAAATTTTTTTTCCTCGAAGAATAAAATGATTAAATTCAAATTCTTATTGTTGTCTTTTTTTGGTTTCTTATGGAACGCGTGCATCTCATTACACCTGGCCATTTACTGAAATACTGTCACAATGTCGTTTGTTTTTTGTGCCTTCTTTTGGTGGCGACATTCGTAAATTGATTTACATTAACAAATATATATATAAATAGTTTCCTTCTTTTCTACGAAAATGATCAAATCTACTGGACAGCATATATTTAACACATCTTGTTGTTAGGACGTCAACATCACTGTTGAATGTTTCATTGGTAGGGAAGATGGCGGCCGCCCAGTAACATGTCCTCGGACACCAGTGCCGTCAGGGACAGTAATAGTACATAAGAGAACCTGAAGGCTGGATGCTCCAGAGCTGCACTTTTCACAGGCCTAGTAAGCCGCACAAAGGACTCACACACCCCCCCTCCTCCCCCTTTTCTTTTCTCCCCCCCCCCCCCCCTTCCCCCACTACTATAAGTAGCCGAATGCTCGCCCAAAGACACTCGAGTACTATTCCGATGCAAATGATACATACGATACTACCAACTTCCGTGTCCTCCAATTTAACAAAAAATACATTGAACAAAATTTATTTTTTGGTCCTCAATACAACCATTAATTGGTTTTGCATCATACATGCTTTACTTCTTATAACCCAACTCAAACAATTCAAGTATGGCGTCATCGGATTCAGCGAGGCCCGTGCACGATCAAAGTGGTCCGACAATGGAGATGAACTACACATTGGTGCCGGTGAAGGCCAGTGCAACATTGCTAGCAAACATACACCAATCTTCCAGCCTGTCCAGATAGTCAACTTCAGATTCACTACGCTCAAACTACGAATAAGAGACCAGGCGAAATCACTCCTTCTAGTAGACTCAGAAGAACTTTTCTACGAAGAGCTAGAGAAACAAATACAAATCCTCATTGGAGATTTTAACACGTGTCGTGTAAAAACTGGAAATCGGAACCTACTTTGCAACATCTAATAAGGCAAAGGAAATGATAGAGGTAATCGTTTGATGATCTTTACAGCGATCCAGAACCTCCAAGACAGGAACATCTACTTAAAACACCCGTTGGAACGCGATGGACACGGCACTCACCAAACTGAGAGAGCAAAGCTGAAATCGACAAGGTGCCTAGTAGCAACGTGACGTTTGTTACCAACGTGTAAGCACTGCACCGACTTGATATATGCAGTGGCAACAGGTAGATTAGGGCGACAATGAACCTGAAAACTGCTCCCCTAAAGAGGTCTCCCTAAGTGTCCACATCACTAGATGCTGTAAAGTTTGCGAACCTGATTAAAAACCAGAATTGGCAATGCACGTGATCTCCTACCCGCTGCCTGGAACAAATGATGCACGTTCTGAATAGCTGCACCACCGCCCCTAAAATACCCAAACCAGAAGCAGGAAACCGTATCAGTGTGAGTATACAGCAACTTCTTGCAGCTAGAACAAATGCTTAAGATCAGAAGTGGGCTCAACAAGATTGCCCTCTGTGAACTAAACAAGAAGATCAGATTCATGCTTAAAGAAGATTATGAACAATATAACTTACAGCTTCTGATTTAGGTCTCTGAGACAAGAAATAGTATAATTAAATGCAGGAAGACACTACAACAAAAGGACAATCTCATGACAGTCCTGAAGAAGGAAGATGGTACAACATTGACAAAAAGAGAGATAATCAAGGATGAATGCACAAAAGCTCTACACCGGTCTCTTCGCAGCAAAAACAGTAGTGATCAACAAACCACTACATATAGATTCCGAGTCACTACCGATTAGGTAGCGAAAAGGCCGAATACCTAAAGTCGGGCAAATCGTCTGGCTTGGACGGAATCACAAAAAAAAGGCTCCAAGATGGCCGAACACTTGCCTGCCAACTGGCTATACTTTTCAACATCTGCCTTCATACATGACAACTATCAGATCAGCGGAAGTGCTCCAACACAAACCTGATCCACAAAATATATGTCGGGAATTCTGTCGAACTACCGTGCAATCTGGCTACCTTCAACTATTTATAAACTGTTCACAAAAGTCATTACTTGAAGATGAGACAACTCGCCGAGAACCAACCGTGAGAACAGGCAGGTTTCAGAAAGGCTACGCAACCAATGGCCACCTCCATACAATGAACCAGTTGATGGAAAGAGAATGGAACTACACAGTCTAAACCAACTTAATGAAGTAGGCAAAGCGGTTGACCTTAAACATGAAAAGAAAAACAGACTGATTTTCTACTGAACAATTTCTGCACTACAGGGGAATTGCTTTTGAAAAATGAGCCTATCGAAAATATTAATGAGTATGACTATCTAGGACAGGAAATCAACAACCACTGCGAATATCAAACACGTGAGCGGCAGGTTGGCTCAGCTTCAACCGCATCAAACGGATACTCCGGCAGATGACGGAGGTCAAGACCATGGCTTACACCTTCGATAGCATAATTATCCCAGCAATGGTATACGGGTGTGACGTTAGGAGTCTACGCAAATCAGACGCAGAGAAGCTCCGAATTACCGAAAGAGCAATGGAATCAAAAGTCATAAATATCTCCCCTAGAGACCATATCTGAATTAACGATATCCTCCACCAAACCGAGTTCCAGTATGCCGTCAACTCTGAGTCAATGCGAAAGTGCAGATGGACCGGCCATGTGGTCCGTATGACTGACGATAGCCGGAGGGTGTCTTTCTGGTGGTCATACAACCTACAACCACCTGCGTGAGGGCCAGCCAACGGTTTGGATAGATGATCTGCACAACGTCCCCATCATAGTCCCCCAGACCGAAGTCAGATACAGATTCAAGCAGTTTTGGTTATTTTGACTTAACGAAACTAAACATTTTCATACTAGTTTAGAAGACTCATCAGAATCTGTAGACAACCAGTCACATCTGCATTACCCTGCTATAAAACCTATGCACATCCAATCTATTCTTAAATGCATGAACTGTCTCTGCCTACACACCTCCTGTGGTAATGCATTCCAAACATTAACCACTCTCTGACTAAAAATATATTTCCTTATATTCAATCTGGACCTTTCTTTAGTTAATTTGTATCTATGCCCTCATGTTGTCGTTGGTGGTTGTATTTTGAAAAAAAAACAACTTGTTATAGTCTAATTTTATCTGTCCTGTATTATCTTATAAACCTGTATTAACTCACCTCGAATTCTTCTCTTTTATAGACACTGTGGGCCGGTTTTTCTGAGTCTTTCCTCATAACTGTAATTCTGGAATCCCACTATTAGTTTTATCTCTCTTCTTTGTAACCTTTCCAGTATGTTTAGATCTCTTCTACGATAAGGACTCCACACATGTACACTGTACTCTAATCTAGGTCTAACTAATGCTTTATACAGTTTGACAATCACCTCCTTACTCCTATGTTTAATATATATTTTTATCATACCTAACATTGCATTTGCCTAATTCACTGCAACCTGGACTTGTCCAGTCATTTTTCCTGTATGATCTATTATAACCCCTAGGTCCCTTCCTTATCTATCATTCTAATATTGTTCTCGCCCATTCTGTAATTATGTTCCATATTAGATCTACACATGTGGATGACTGTACATTTATTTATATTAAACTCCATTTGCCATCTCACAGATCAGTCTCGAATTTTATCTAAATCCGACCTCAATATATTCACTTCTGCTATAGATATAACACTTCTACATAGTTTTGTGTCATCTGCAAATTTTGAAATCATTAATCCTATATCAATGTTCAAATTGTTTATATATATATATCAAGAGCAATATCTGTCCCAAAACCGAGTCCTGTGGCACTCCACATTTTACTTCACACCACTCAGAGTACTCCTTATTTATGCCCACACTCTCTGCCCGTTAATCAACTTTCAATCCATTTGGCAACCTCCCCACTTATTCCATGTGATTTTAACTTTTTAAATAATCTTCGACGAGGTACTCTATCAAAAGCCGTAGCAAAATCTAGATAAATAATATCCACTGGTCCCCTCTTTATCTATCATTTTAGTAACCTCCTCCATGAACTCAAAAAGATTTGTTAAGCACGTTCTCCCTCTAGCAAACCCATGCTGACTATTCATTATTAGATTGAACCTGTCTAGATGCATTACAATGTTTTCTTTGATTATTGACTAACAATTTACAGACTATGCTCGTTAAACTTACTGGTCTATAATTAGCTGGATCTGATTTCTTTCTCTTTTTTAAATATGGGAATGGAATCACTCCTGCATCTTTCCAATCTTTTTGAACAATCCCGTTTGCAAGTGATTCAGAAAATAATATAGCCAATGGTTTTGCTATTTGGTCTCTAATTTCAAATAGCATTTTTACATGGATACCATCTTGACCTGGACATTTATCCACTTTCAACCCATCCAATTTAAAAAAAAACCCATTTCCTCTGTAATCATCATCATCATGTAGCATGTCCTTTGTAGAACGTCGGTCTCATCACAGTCTGTCTGAAAGAAACTCGTTCTCTTGCCAAAACTCCAGCCTCCACCACAGTCATACCCAGGCATTCCTGGATATCTTGGTGCCATCGTCTTCTTGGTCTACCCCTTCCTCTTTTGCCTTGCACCATACCTTCCATCACCGTTCTCTCAAGACTGTTGTGTCTCTTGATGTGACCAAAGTATTTGCATTTTCTAGCCAAAATGGAATTGATAAACCAGTTCTCCACTATGCTGCACTCTTTCCGAATGTCTACATTTGTTTTTTTCTCTGTCCAGGGTATTTTGAGGATCTTTCTGTAACATTTTGACTCGAAGGATTCGATTCTTTGTCTAGAAGTTTTGGTAATCGTCCATGATTCACAGCCATAAGCTGCCACAGGAAAAACACAGGCTCTCAAGACTTTGACTTTTATCATTTTGTTGGAGCTCTGCCATAATCTCTTCAGGCTGTTCAGTCTCTGCATTGCCATGGCTAGTCCTCTTCTGATTTCTTTCGAGCAGTCGCCATTTTTGTCAATTCTGGAGCCCAGAAATTCAAAATGTGTGACCTGATCTATTTCCTCACCACCCACTGTAAATTTATGCTGACATTGTGTTTTGTCGGTGGTCATTATCTTTGTTTTATTTCTGTTTAGGAACAGGCTTTTATCTTTACTATGTCCATTAACGGCTGAAAGTAGCTGCTCTAGCCCTTCTGCACTTCTTGATAGTATCACTGTGTCATCTACGTATTGTAACTCTGGAATCTCGTACCCCCCAATCGTAAATGGGTCGAAGCTTTCAATGTTCTCGTCTTCTCGAACATTTCTCATTATACATTCCGCATATCTGTTGTACAGATAAGGTGAGAGTATACATCCCTGTCGGACTCCCTTTTTTATTGCAAATCAATCTGATGTTTTCTCAGATACTCGGACAGCGGCTTGATGATCTTGGTATAATGTTTCAATGAGATGGACTATATGCAAGGGAAACCCCATTTCCTTCATGATTCTCCACATATTTTGATGTTTTACCGTGTCGAAGGCCTTGGTGTAATCAATGAAACATGTGTACATGTCTACATTAAACTCTACATTTTTCGTAGATATTCCTTAAATTGAATATGCGGTCCTAGGTCCCTCTGCCTTTCCTAAAACATGCCTGGACTACGTGAATTTCATATTCAAACCGTCTCTCTCTCCTTCTTAATAGGATTCGCAAGAGTATCTTGCTAGCGTGGCTGATCAGCGCGATAGTTCGGTAGTTCGTGCATAGCTTCAGATTGCCTTTTTTTGGGAGGGGAATATAAATTGATTTCTTCCATGCTTCTGGCCACTCTGTACTGTGCCATATCTGTTTACACAGCTTGTGATAGACTCGAGCACATGCCTCTCCTCCTGCTTGTATTAGCTCTGCTTGCATATCATTGCATCATGGGAATTTCACTTTTTCAGGCTTTTAATTGCAGATCGTACTTCTTCCAATGTTGGTTCAGATACTTTCTCATCCTTTGGTAGGATTGTAATTGAGCGCTTTGTGCTATCTCCATACATGGTTCTGTAGTACTCTCCCCATCTATTCAGTATGTATTTGGTTTCTGTTAATGTGTTATCCTCATTGTCATTTATGACATGTGGAACCGGGCGGAACTCCCTTGTCAGTGTTCATATTGCCTTAAATGCATCTCTCTCTGCCTTGTTGCTGTAGGTTTTCTATATCCTCACACGTTTCCGGTATGAATCTTCCTTTATCTTTTCTTTATTTGTCTTCTAACTTTTCTTGCGCAGTTTTTATATGCTGTGTTGGTCCCCTTACTTCCCATTTGTTTTAATTGTTGCCTTTCTTCAATGAGTTTCTGTGTTTCCTCTGCTATATAGCTCTGTTTCTTGTTCTACATCTTGTGAATAATTTCTTTCGCTGTCGGGATCAAAATATCTCTTCCGTACGATGTCAAATCCTGAGATGTCATCTCTTCATGTACCGCAAGCAACGCCTCAAATTTGTTTCCTCTTTGATGTTGTATTCAGTAGGTATTGCTGATACATCGAAGCGCATTGGCTGGCAACCTTTGTTGATCCTACGTAGTCTTGTTTTGAAAACTGCAAACAGTAATTCATGGTCCGTATCGCAGTCTGCTCATGGCGGCGTTTTTGTTGCCAGCACATTTAATATCCTTTGTTGCACTAGGATAAATCTATTTGGTTTCTGCTGTTGCCATCAGGAGAGGTCTACGTGTATAGTCTACGTGGATGTTGTTTGAATAGGGTGTTGGCAATGGAGAGGTTGTTTTCCCTGTAGAATTCAACCAGTTTTTCTCGTCGCTCATTTCTGTGTCCCAAACCAAAATTTCCTCGAACACTTCTCTCCTCTTCGGCTCTTTCTTCTCCGACTTTCGCATTGAAATCGCAAATGATGATCAAGAGTAGTGAAGGTGCCGTCTTCTTTGGCAGAATAAAGCCGACCTCGCTTTTTCCACCCTTGTCTGTCCCAGAGTATATGAATGTTTCTCCTGAGGAGCTGGTACAGTGCCCTTGACCGGACCATCTGTGTTCAGAGACTCCAAGAATCTCTATCTTGGTTCTCTTCATTTCTCTTCCAATCAAGAACAACTTACCCTGGTATAGGCTCCTGACGTTCCAGGTGCCTATTCTTAGTTTTGTTTTTAGTCACATTTCAGAGGTGTCCACTGAAATACAGTCAGGATTTAGGCCGTCATCTCTATTACTTGTACTGACTCTGAAATCGGCCTCTTCCCTAGTTGGCGTCGATGATCTGCCTGGCCTGAGGGCCTCACCGTCATATCTTTGAGTTTCGTTTCTCTCGACTGTCAAAGGTTTCTTGGCATTTTATATCAAGTAGTTTGCCATTGCTTTCTGAACGTTGTCCTGGCCGCTTACCAACTATGGTCTCTGGTGCGCCCTTAGCCCGATACCAGGCGTTTCCAGCTCCCGCTTTTAGAGTCGTTGTCGCACAGGTCGATCTTCCGCCTTTTCCACCAGCAGCTGTGTGTACTTGTCAGGGGTGGACTCCCCTTCTTGTCGTTTCACTCACGTAGTTTAGCCGGCCAGCCAAAGCCGTTGCCCGAGAGGTGACGCTGCCGTACACAGGCAGACTCTAGGAGCCATACATGAGCTTAACAGACGTGGGGGAACCAAATAGGATCCTGACCATCAAGGATGTGGCTGTCTCTCACCGTGAGGTACTATCCCTTACACACTTCTGGCCTACCCCTCTGTAATACGGAGTGATTTTAATCCCAATATATCCATATCACATTTGAAAATGTCTATAAGCTGTGGGATCTTGGAGCAGTCTTCTTATGTGTAGACTGCCAAAATATTGATTTAGTAGATTAGCTGTCTCCATATGTTCTCTTATTATTTTACCTGTGCTAACTGAGAGAGGGCCTACCTTGTCTTTCGTTCTTTGTTTATTTCTAACATCAGAAAATAAGCTTTTACTATCAGTCTTGATCTTATTAGCATTTTTTTTTCATAGTCTATTTTTGCTGCTTCATTCACTTTCTGAGTTATATTCTGCTTTTTCAAATATTTTAAATGTTTCTTTTGATTTACCAGCCTTTATATATTTTTCCAATGCTTTACTCTTCTACATTTAACTACAATTCTAGTTATCCACTTTTTTTTCTTGGTGTTTACCTCCCTGCATGGAACACACTCTACTTTTATTCATTCTAAAACTGTTTTGAAACTCTCCCACTCATGTTCACCATCTGTACCTCTGACAATATGTTTCCAGATTATGTGGCTGGATGTCTCTTTCATCTTCGGTACATCTGCATTAGAGTATTTGTATGATCGCGAGTTTATATTTTCATCTGTCCTCGCTATAAAATCCCAACGGATGATTTGATGGTCACTTGAGCCAAACAGCAACTCTACGATAAAATTTTCGATCATATTTTTCTCTGTAGCAAATATTAGATGGAGTATGTTTCTTGCCTCTGATAGCTGCTTCTATATGCTGAATAAATATATTGCCACTTATGCATTTTACAAAAGGATTAGACGCTGCAAATGCTTCAGCCATATCCCATTTTATTTCAGGAAAATTGAAATCCCCCATTAATAATAATTTCCCTACACTAATTAGTTACTCGTCTTCCTCTTCTGTACTTCAAGGACTTCTGTGTAGCATACTCCAACCACTGTTCTTTCACACCCACTGTCTATTACTCCTCATACACTTTTTATTTTTGTTGCCAGATAATAGATCATCTTGTAAAGTTATTTTTACTCTATTTGCTCAGTATAGAAAAAACGCCCGTAACTACTCTACCCTTCCTTAACATTGTATATCCCTGAATTTCCAGTTCACTTTCCTCAATGACCTCATATGTCCACGATTCTGTTAATCCTGTTAAATCTGGCTTTTCTTCATCTACATACAGTTCAAATTCCTCTCGTTTATTTACTATGCTTATAACATTTGAATAACAACATTTTAGAGTACTGTGTTGTTTTTCCAGTTTCTGATTTCGATTTTTAGTTGAATGACTGACACGCTGTTACCACTGCCACTCATTCCTGAACATTCTAACGGTCGTTCCATGCGCTGTTTCTTGTTCTTTCTAGTACCACCTCTCCGTCCCCTATGGTGTGAAGATTTTCTTGTTTTGTGTCCACTGCTTGCTCTGATCAGTATGACACACCGCCATTTCAGAACACAGAGGTACGCAAGCCTATACTTGACCTCCCGTGTTATCGGTGATGGGATAGATAACTTCAGCCGTAGTGTAAGTAGGTCAGCACGTGTGTAATATGGAGTAGGTTCAGTACTGTAGTCAAACTGATCGGCTGTCACCATTGTACTGTGTCCAATTTTATTCATATCCTTAATTCACTGATTTCAAACAATATGAAAAGCTCCAAACACGTGAAGTTCAGACGTTTGCACTGGGCCGATAAGAAACAACACATTTACGGGGTTTCATGGTAACCAAACTTCCAAACCCTACTTCGAACAGTTGAGCGATTACCTTGCCAGAATACTCGAATGAAAAACACAAGAAAACTAACTAGCAACCAATGTAATGAAAAAAATACAACGTGGTGAGGTGGATACAGGTAGAATTCGTCATGCAAATATAAATTCCAGTCAAATTCGTGTCTTGGCGTCAGCCCTGAGGACTAACATCAGAGCAAATTCAGATTCGCAGCCGATAAGGCGACATCCTTGAACTGATTATATGCATCAGACAATCTTATCTGAATGAATTCCACTATCCAATTATTCAAGTAAGTGAATAATAAGTAACTCATGTTTGTTATTTGCAACACAAAGACTAACACAAGACATACAGCTGATATTTGACATTCCTTCCTACAAACTATCACACATTACCTCACCTCTCTAATCCTTGGCTTCCATACCTCACCGGCGTCAAGGGTCGAGTTGGCACTCAGATATGGACCTAAACAAACAGTATTATCTAACACTGAACTGAACAAATTTAATTTAAATAAAAAGTAAACTTCTCGCTCTCAATCTCTCTCTTTCTCCCTCTCTGTCGCTCTCTCTATCTGGCTATCTCTTTCTTTCTCTCACTATGATTATTTCAGTTCGTCTTTTTATTCTTTCCATTCATGTCCACTTTTCATTTAAAGTCTCGTCTTCAAGTCACGTCTTATTTGATTTGTTCTCAATATATTCGTGTAGACCAATTACGTATTTTCATAATATTGTTTTGATTGAGGAGCGGGTGGGCCTAGCGGAACTCTAACAAAGGGAATATGGGTTCAAAAACTCAGAATAGTTTAGGTTATTTTTTATTATCAGTGACATAAACCTTGCCCGCCTACTGTGTACCAACAGCCGGTACCAGCGGCGTTTATTTCTTACATCTATAAATTGCTGCACTCATAATTCAGTCATGGACATTAATACCTCAATGATCGTCAATTTTTAGAAAATATTTGTAATTGGATGAAGGTATTCTAGTCGTAACGCATGCTTCAACGTTTTAGAAAATATGTGTTATTGGATGAAGGTATTCTAGTCGTAACGCATGCTTCAACGTTTTAGAAAATATTTGTAATTGGATGAAGGTATTCTAGTCGTAACGCATGCTTCAACGTTTTAGAAAATATTTGTAATTGGATGAAGGTATTCTAGTCGTAACGCATGCTTCAACGTTTTAGAAAATATTTGTTATTGGATGAAGGTATTCTAGTCGTAACGCATGATTCAACGTTTTAGAAAATATTTGTTATTGGATGAAGGTATTCTAGTCGTAACGCATGCTTCAACGTTTTTCTTCATGTGTAAAACGGTTGCTATTTTACGTTTTAGGTACATTACAGTTTCAATATTAAGAGTAGAAAGGATATAGCCAGATGAGAAAGGGGCAATAAGAAGGGGGAGATGTTACGAAACAAAGGTATTATATCATTTCCTTTAAATGAAACTAAATGTTTGGCAGAGGCATAAGATGTAGTCATGGAGAGAAATGAGAAATGTAATCTCCTACTCATATCTGGACATCTCCAACTTTCCAATGACATTAGAGCAGCTATGGCTGGTAGGAACTTGTGACAACCGCCTTGCAATATTGGAAGTCTGGAAAAAAGCACAAACCAAGGAATAATCAATCAACCAATCAGTCAATCCCTCAAAACCACTGCGAATATTTCTACAATAAATATTCACAAGTCAGCCATTCATGTTTTGGCCATGGCATACTTTGTTCCACTTTTGCCTCAAGCTCCATGTGCACCTACATATTCTGTCTAGAGGATTCCAGAACACTGACTATAGGATACCACAATCAGTAGGCATACACCAATGTAATGTATGCTCGGCCCATTACCATCGCTTTTTCATCACATCAGGTACCATTTGAGTTTGTTCAAGTTCTCCGGCACAGGTTGACATTTGTGACTTTTTAATGCTATTCCATTCTACTTATGCTATCGATGAAAGTTTTAGCTTTTGTTGTAGATACTTTTTTAAAACCTGGCTGTAGAGCCATACAAAGCGACGGATTTGTCATTAGAGTCGATTTGCCATTTTCGTTCATCTGTCCCATTTTTTGTCTTCCCATAATCTGTTCGTAACCTAGGTCGTCTGCTCCGACTTCACCATTGACGTCTCCCATTACAATTTAGATATCTTTCTTTTTCTGCGTGTCAAGGACTTCTTCCAGATTGTTGTAGAACTCTTTCTTTTTATCATCATCGGCCTCGTTAGTTGGGGCCAAACACTGTATGATGTTTATATTGATCAGTTTGTTCCTCGTTCTAAAGCTTGCGCTCTTGATTCAGTTGGTAATAGCCTCCCACTTTATGAGCGCCCGCTGTGCTTCTCTGGAGAGCACCAGTGCCACTCCCTCTGTATGTTTGGCATCAGTTCCCTAGTTTTCAGAATACATTATCATTTCCCCAGTAGTCAGTTTCATCATCCCTGATTGTGTCTATCTTGTTTCGCACAGTTCTGCCAAATTGTAAGTTCCCATCTCTTTAACTATCTGTACTGTTTTACCTGCCTGGTACATTGTTCTAACATTCCATATCGCTAAATTTGTTTTCTTCTTGGTATTCAGAAGGGCAATCAGCAGTGGAGCTTCCTTGCGTCTTTCACTCCATTGCGTCATTCTTCTGGTTTCTGAAGGCCCTTTCTTTCCCAAGGCTATTTGCTTTTGCATTGTTATCAATGTTTTCGTAACCGACTATTAAAAAAAAATAGATTTGAGTAGTCGGCCCTAACCTAACCTATTATTCACTAGATGAGTTGTCCGTGTTTAGTCTATTTCATCGCTCATGACCAATCCGACTTGGATGACCCTTCTCGAATCCTTCCCTTGGCTTAGCTCCTGTGATCATTGAGACATCCAAGTTCTATCACCACCATTTCAAGGTAACGGACTCGATGGAGCTTATGAATGTTACCGTTATAAAAAATACAATTAATTAATATATTGCTCTAATAAACAACACCATTTATTTGCCTATTGGGAGTAGAATCGAAAGTTACGTGAAGAAGAGGCTTAACATTGAAGCACACATTGACAACAAGAACAGTAGTTAAATTAGAAACCGGCAACCTGAAACAAAAAAGCACTGGGCAGTTTAACAATCGCCAGTGAAAACCGCAACTGATTCACGGCACTAAGAAACTATATGTGAAGATCAATTATTGTCCATCATTATAACCATATGTCTAGCGATTATGATGAAGCTGAGAGATAACAACTATTTTCAGTTTTCCTATCATTAACGTTATCTCTGTTTCTACTATCTTCATATTATTTAGAAGCAGAACAAGAAAGCAGATCAAACACTATTTATCATTATTTACCTGACTCCCAGTAGGCACTGCATAATGGTGCACAGTCCACACATGAACAAGAAGGTCGACATGATCTTAGATTTCTCAATGTGAAGGTCACCAATACAAATATTGACACTGACCACCAGCGGCACCGTAATTGTCGAGCTGATGCTCAGGAAAAGTTGCTGGAAAATCAAATGCTCAATCAATGAATTACTTAATCAATCGATCAACCAATCAATCTGTTTGTATGTATATGTCTGTCTGCCTTTTTGTTCTGTTTTCGGCAGTCTTGATTCTTTCTTTCCAATTTTCTGTATTTATGTGACACACCTCGCCATTACTGACAATGTCTTCGTCGTATCTTCCTAACTCTTTTCTCGTTGCGTTTTTGGTTTCCGAAATGTACCTAACTTGGGGTTAAATCCATGACGATTCTGCTATTTCATTTCATTTTTTAAAATACGAGCTGTCAAATATTTAACAACGTAATCTCTTGGCTTTTCTATACTCTCTTGCTAGAAGACGACGCAAAGTCGATGGAATAATCAATACAATAAAACTGTGTGAAATCAACAAGATGATTAGATGCAAACAAAGAAGATTATGAACAACATAGGCTACATAAATTGATCAAAGCGGATGAGACAAGGCAGAGTACGATCAAATGTTGACCAGTCAAAAAAATGTATGACGGCTCTCAAAAAACGGGTGGTACAACCTTGACGCGTAGAACAACAATAGAAGAATAATGTCGGAAGTTCTACAATGAACTTTTCACATCCAAGGCAGTAAACCATGACCTGCCGCTCACTTTAAACTGTACGTCAGTACCAGAGATCCTAACGTCAGAGACAATACATGCATTCGCATCTAAAAACAGGAAAAGCCCCAGGACTGGATGCAGTCACTGTAGATAATATTAATGCAGGAGGGAAAAACTGGCAAGCGAGCTGACAAAAACGTTTAATAAATGTTGAAATCAAGGTATAATCCCCAACCAATGGAAAACTTCCAAAACTAAACTAGTTCATAAAAAGAAGACACAAAAGACCTTGCGAATTACCGTCCGATATGTTTTTTTTCGTGGCTTCCTGATTGCACGTCTATCCTGAGTGTTCGTGGACTATGAAAAAGTCTTCGATAGTATTCAAGTTAATGCAGTCACAAATGCCTTACGAGATCAAGGCATCGAAGAACAATACGCGCGGCTTATAGCAGATATTAACGATGGCTGCTCTAAAATACCACAATTTTTTCCCCGACCAATTACCATAGAAATTAAACATCGCGTACGACAGGATGATATAATTTATATCAAACTTTTCACGGCAGCCCTTGAGGAAGTCTTCCGCACACTGAATTGGGATGGGAAGTGCATTACCATAGACGGAGAAATGCTGTACCATCTCCGGTTTGCGGATACATAGTCATCATTAGTCACAGCATCAAGTAATCTGAGCAATGCATGAGTTCAACAACGCAAGTGAGTCAGTTGGTCTTAAAATAAATAGAATAAAAACACATTGCATGCTGAATCGTTTCTGTCCCTGAGAGAAAATTCAGTTTGGAATTGATTCCGTGAAAAACGTGAATTCGTACATCTACTTGAGCCAAGAAATTACGAACTTCCATGACATGCAGAAAGAGATTTCACGAATTTAGCAGAGGGTGGTTCAGTTTCAACCGCACCAAGACAGTACTTCAACAGATGAAAAACAACAAAGCGAGAGCTCTCACATTCAACAGCCTGGCCATTTCAGCCATGGTATATGACTGTGAGATGGGGAATCTACGAAAAAGTGACATGGCGCGGCTCCAAGCTATTCGATGAGCGATGGAGCGTAAAACACCAGTCACTTTCACTACGAGACCACATCCGCAACACAGCCATCCGGAGTCAAACCTTCTTCAATGACGTCGTAGATGCGGCGTTTGGTAAGAGGGTGGGCAGGCTACGTGGTGCGCATTTCTGACAATAGATGGACATGTAAAGGGACGTAATGGTGGCCCTACACCTATAATCGTCGCTCCGGACGTCCACCAATGAAATGGATATATGGCATTTGACAGGACCTTGATCCGGCACGGTATAATAATAATTTTGTCCATCGTCGTCGATGAGGACCACCAACATCATCACATGTTATAATGCAACCTTGAGTATGTGTGTGCGCTCGTGACTGATCAAGCCAATTCGAGCCTGGAAAAGTGTTTGGCACGACTGGCAAACGTAATCAGCAGTTGTCTCTGAAATTGTCTCTGCTCTGGACTTCCTGATTGCACGTCTATCCCGAGCTGCCTTGATGCGGAGACCCTCGCTGAGTTCAATGCGTCTGTGACCGTGCTCTTCCAAATTGAGCGATTGTGAGCCAGATTTTCTCAGGTGTTAATGTTTATTTGACATCATTTAAGGGACTCTTTCATACTATCCATGAAACGCATGTTCAGACGTCCTTGGGATCGCTCTTCACTCAGTTCGCTATATAGAAGCCTCTTTGGAAGCCTTTCGTTTGACATTCGGGCAAGTTGGCCAGCCCATTTCAATTGAGATCATTGCAGAAGTGCATCAATACTTTGCATGTTGGCTCTGGACAGCACTTCAGTATCTGTGATATGGTCCTGCCAGCGTATATGCAATATGCATTTTAGATAGTTTATGTGATAATTATTCAGCGTCTTGGCGTCACCAGCGTAGACAGTCCAGCTCTCACACGCATAGAGCAGGGTGGGGACAATGGCGGCTCGGTAGACCTTCAGCTTAGTCATTATGCTGATTCCTCGACGTTCCAATACAATAGGGGGTGTGGAGGCAATATTTTACAGAAGGTCGTCTAACAATGACCAACAATGCGGTTTTCAATGCCCTCAGCCTACTCTGCCGTTAATACTCAAAGAAAACCACAGGGAGTTTGTCCACCAACATCTCCTTATAGTAGCAGAGCCTCGGCTCACCATACAGCTAGCTTCTCTGCACATCGCCAAGTACAACCATGTCATTCACTGCCTGAAAGTGTCTGATGGGCTCAGAACGGCATCAAGACATGGAGGTGATCATAAAGGAGTAATGCACAAAATTACACAAGTCGGCTGACGATCCACCAATCCCAACTCAATCCTCACTTCCACCCGTTTCAAACTTTCTACCCTCAGAAATCCGGTACGCCCTTGAGAATATGTCACTTAGGGCCTTAGCTAAATACGTCCACACAGAAACAATGCCTACAGCATTGTGTCACTCCAAAACGATACTCCTACATTAAATTAATGAGATAAGGAAGACATTGGACACTATCGGCCAATAAGACTTCTCCCGGTCGACAAACTACAAACTTGTTACTAAATGTATACTTGCTATAATCTGTCACCTTCTCGAGGTCGCCAACCGTCACTTAACCACCTTCGCTTTGCAGATGACATAGTGCTCATCGCAAAACAGCAAAAGACGCCATCTAGATGGTAGCTATGCCTCATAAAGTAAGGAGAAAAGCTCGCCTCGAGATGAACACCTCCAAGACAAAAGTCATGCTCAACCGTTTTGCCACCAATGACCCATCATCCTCCATGGCGAGATTCGGGAGGACGTGGAGGAGTACATCTACCTGAAACGCCGTTTGAACGACTTAAACCCAGGATTAACAAGACGTCATTGCGCGGGCTGAGCGGTTGTTTTTCCATACCCACGACCAGAGCCTGCGCGGCTCCTTTTTGAACTCCACAGCTCTCTCTGCGATGTGCTATATCACAGAAACGGGGTTCCTTTAGAGTGACGCAAGCCTCCCTCGAGAGACGTATGTTTGACTTCCCGCTCCACAACTAACAGTTGAAAGGTCTTTGCAATACCGAAGTTTGACAGGTGTCATTGATGAAGAATGCAGTCCCGATGCTGGTTGAGCTGGTCACCTGCTTTGGGGAACTGATTGGAGCAAAGCGACAGAATAAACAACATAGAAAATGGCAATGGTAACCCAGCTACACTCTGGTCCAACTCCTTTAAACTCAGAAATAACATCCACGATGCTACAGACGGAAACTTTATCATCCACTGGTCCACCGTGGTCCAAGACAGACGCCAATGGAAGTGAAGTTAGGACACTCAGAGGCGTACCTCTGGGGTGCAGTAATCTAATAATCCAAAAATATTATACTTTTCTCAATATTGCAGATCTTGTGCATGGTTTATAATCCCAGTACCTGAAGTCCAAACAGTAAACAAAGATGAGGAGCTGGCACATCTTCCACCCCATACTCTAGCTCTGTAGATTTCGTATCACTGAAATAATAAAGATAGTATATAAAATGAAAGGCACAATGCTAACATTTTTCTCAGTTCATAATGCACTAGTGTCCCACCCAGCACCAACGTTTTGTTCAATAAATTTCAAACCTTAATTTGACCCACGAAAAGGGGCAACAGACAAGTTAGTCACTTAGCATATAATCATCATTAATACGCGAATTTTACAAATGGAAAATAATATTGATAACTACATCATTTCAATTGTATTTTATTAAGCAACAACGCAGCAACATTGTTTAAGCTGTGTTCTTTATATACACATTTTCACAGACACATAAATAATCACATTTAATACCTCAAAGGTCGCCGTCCATAGTAGACGATGATGGCATAATTAATTTTGCTAGCGCTATTTTTAGTAAGGATTAACTGCGCTACTGTTCCTCACTCTCTCGTCTCGTGCTGCTCGACCCCAGTGGCAAGTCAAGGACAAGACGACTAGGGGGCGACTACGAAATGCAGGGGACTCTGCAGGAGACCCGTGAAAAAAGACGACGGAGTCCGGAGTCGAACCCACACCACCTGATCACGAGGCCGACGGCTTAACCACTTTGCCGCGGAATCCGCAATCCATTTAATACCTACAGATGTTCAATTTACTAGTGTATTTCCTCCAAAGAAAACTTAACTTGAGTTTACACTGGCTTAGGAGACTGTAGAGTCTGCGTACAACCAGTTTCTTTTACACCACTTTATATAGAACTTGATCTTTGTTATTCATCACATATAACAGCCAGCCACAATGAAGGGGAAACAACATTGGTAAACTCTTAAATCAACGTCTTTTCGCAGACTATCAATCAGTCATAGCAACTTCTGAACTACAATTGCAACAACATATCGATAAACTAAATACAGCATGATAAGGATACGGCATGAAAATCTGAGTTCATGAAAATATCTAGACAAGCAGGAGAAACCATATTCTTCTTGCAAACCAGCAGCTCACACACTTGAACGATTTCATATACATAGGGAGAACGTTATCAGCAGACGAGAAGAACCACAGTGGAAATCCAGCAAAGACGCAATAAGCAAATCATATGATTAAGAAATTAACACCAATACTTAATTGCAAGCATGTGACACTAACTAACACAAAAGCTTTCTTCAACACGATTGTCGTCCCGGCATTTGCTACCAAACACTCTAACATCAATCGAAAAAGACAAATCATAACAGCAGAAATGAAATTCTTTCGAAATATATTGAGTGTAATAAGGAGAGACATGATCAGAAACGATGACATCTGGAGACGGGTGGGAACAACACCAGTATTAGACTAACAAGTAATTCTATTTAGACACAACGGATTTAAGAGCAAATGCCGACCACAAAAAAAAAACAAAAAAAAAAAGGCTGCTTTCATAGATATCTGAGGCAGTGAATGCCACTACATGAAGAACACAGTAACGTTCATTCTAGAGATCTCTTCATAACCCTATATGCTGAAAATCAAAACAGGATTGGCGAAAAGAAGAAGAAGATCTAAAATAAAACTAACGCATCCAATTTATTTTTTAATGCAATAATGTATCCTGCCTCAACTATTTCCTGTGGCAATACACGCATTCCAAGCATTCACCGTTCTCTGTCTAGAACAATATGTCATAGTAACTAATCTGGACCTTTCTTTAATTAATTTGTAGCTTTGTCCTCTTGTTCTTGTGTGCGACTGTAGCCTGACAAATATGTTAGTCTAATTTATCCTTTCCTTTGATTGCCTTAAAAACATGTATTTAATAACCTCGAATTCTTCTCTTTTCTAGGCACTATATTTTGTACCATCTGCAGATAGTTTGTAATGCCTTTCCTTCAAAGGCCCCAAACATTGTTATTTTCAGAGATTCAATGTCAGTTATTCAAGCATTAGAACTTGCTTGTCATTGTAGTTCTGACCTTATTCGAACATCTTTATATATTGACCACATTATCACTTCCCGTGTTGTCAAAATAGTTTGCCAGTGGATAACTGGACACTGTAACACATCTGGCAATGACAAGGCAGACAGAATAGCAAAGGAAGAATCAAGACAAGAATAGCAACATACAGCAACAACTTTACAAACAACAAAACAGCTCATAAGAACAACAAAGAAACTTGGCTGAACAGATGGGCCATGGGAAACACGGGGAGGGAGGTCTATAGACATATGTCAAGCCTTATTCCAAATGACAGAAAAGATCTGTGCACCATTTTTCGACTGAGAACCCAACACATTCCACTTAACAAGCACTTGAACAACATACTCCTGAGTGCCAGCTGTGTACACACCCATATGAAACCGTTGATCATCGTCTCTTTGAGTGCCCAGCGCTCAACGATTTTAGGAAATGCTTCTTCCTTCGCGGTCAAATAAATGGAGCACTTACAAAGTGATAAACAGCTGATAAACACGTGCAGATACCACTACATGGCATTAGGCCTAAGGGCGAGAGCCCAGATGCTGCTGGATCGGTAACAATAACAACACTATTTCCCCACACATGTTTGAGTACATCTGTTAAGTGCATGTGGTCTTAAATGTAATTTGCGTCACATGATGAGATACTACTTTCATTGTCATAACATTGGACGAGTTTCAATATAAAACAGACCTTATACCCTTCTTGAGATCTTTAGCCGATGCTGGAACTGCCATATTCGAACAGCACAATGTCGCCATCTGTTGGTGATTAAGAAAAACGCGATAATATTATAAATCAATCGTCGATCAAAATCATTTTTGCTGAATGTGGAGCATAGGTCTTCAACAAATACACGCGAGTCATAACATTTTGGCAAGCATACATTCTTTCATTCTGGATGTGTTTCAGCCTTTAATACTGTGACATTGACAGTGTGAGGATGCCGAGCCTGTAATCTATAGATGACATAGCTAACTAATTTTATAGGATGAACATTAGACGCTGCTCCAGGTTGGCAGCTGTCATTGTCTTGAATGCTGTCAGTACCTTCTTGTGGCTATGCCATTTGATTGGCCCAGTTACTAGCAATGATCACACCGTATTTTCAGAGATATAAAGCTATCCTACCTCTAAGTTACACATTCATAAAGCGATGACGAACGTTCCCTACATAAACTCACTCATCATGTAGCATGTCCTTTGTAGAACGTCGCTCCCATCACAGTCTGTCTGAAAGAAACTCGTTCCCTTGCTAAAACACCAGCTTCCGCCACTGTCATACTCAGGCACTCCTGGATATCTTGGTGCCATCGTCTTCTTGGTCTACCCCTTCCTCTTTTGCCTGGCACCATACCTTCCATCACCGTCCTCTCAAGATCGTTGTGTCTCTTGATGTGACCAAAGTATTTGCATTTTCTAGCCAAATTGGAATTGATAAACCAGTTCTCCTCTATGCTCAACTCTTGCCGAATGTCTACATTTGTTCTTTTCTCTGTCCAGGGTATTCTGATGATCCTTCTGTAACATTTTGACTCGAAGAATTCGATTCTTTGTCTAGAAGTTTTGGTAATCGTCCATGCTTCACAGCCATAAGCTGCCACAGGAAAAACACAGGCTTTCGAGACTTTTACTTTTATCGTTTTGTTGGTGCCCTGCCATAATTTCTTCAGGCTGTTCAGTCTCTGCATTGCCATAGCTAGTCTTCTTCTGATTTCTTTCGAGCAGTCACCATTTTTGTCAATTCTGGAGCCCAGATATTCAAAATGTGTAACCTGATCTATTTCCTCACCACCCACTGTAAATTTATGCTGACATTGTGTTTTATCGGTGGTCATTAACTTTGTTTTGTTTATATTTATGAACAGATTTTGATCTTTACTATGTCCATTAACGGCTGAAAGTAGCTGCTCTAGCCCTTCTGCACTTCTTGATAGTATCACTGTGTCATCTGCGTATCGTAACTCTGGAATCTCGTACCCCCCCCCCCCCCCCCCCAATCGTAAATGGGTGGAAGCTTTCAATGTTCTCATCTTCTCGTACATTTCTCATTATACATTCCGCATATATGTTGTACAGATAAGGTGATAGGATACATCCCTGTCGGACTCCCTTTTGTACTGCAAACCAATCTGATGTTTGCCCAGATACTCGGACAGCGGCTTGTTGATCTTGGTATAATATTTCAATGAGATGGACTATATGCAAAGGAAACCCCATTTCAATCATGATTCTCCACAGATTTTGATGTTTTACCGTGTCGAAGGCCTTAGTGTAATCAATGAAACACGTGTACATGTCTACATTAAACTCTCTACATTTTTCATAGATACTCCTTAAATTGAATATGTGGTCCCGGGTCCCTCTGTCTTTCCTAAAACCTGCCTGGACTACGTGAATTTCAGATTTAAACCTTTTCTCTCTCCTTCTTAATAGGATTCGCAAGAGTATCTTGCTAGCATGGCTGACCAGCGCGATAGTTCGGTAGTTCGTGCACAGCTTTAGGTTGTCTTTTTTGGGGAGGGGAATATAAATTGATTTCTTCCATGCTTCTGGCCACTCTGCACTGTGCCATATCTGTTTACACAGCTTGTGATAGACTCGAGCACATGCCTCTCCTCCTGCTTGTATTAGCTCTGCTGGGATAACATCGCATCCTGGGGACTTTCCCTTTTTCAGGCTTTTAATTGCAGAGCGTACTTCTTCCAATGTTGGTTCAGGTTCTTTCTCATCCTTTGGTAGGATTGTAACTGAGCGCTTTGTGCTGTCTCCATACATGGTTCTGCAGTACTCTGTCCATCTATTCAGTATGTTCACAAAAACTATGAGTGCAAAAAAATGGCATTAAGTAAAATATGAATGAAAAAAATCACATTAAATAAACTAGCAGTAAAGAAATCGCCAACAATAAAGTAAAAGTACAGGAAGTTCAACACAAAAAAGTAAAAGTGAAGAGCCTTCACTACCTATGAGAGAGAACCATTCACTACATAAACTATGAGTGAAGAAAGTTCACTACATAAACTATGAGTGAAGAAAGTTCGCTACATAAACTATGAGTGAAGAAAGTTCACTACATAAACTATGAGTGAAGAAAGTTCACTACATAAACTATGAGTGAATAAAGTTCACTACATAAACTATGAGTGAAGAAAGTTCACTACATAAACTATGAGTGAAGAAAGTTCACTACATAAACTATGAGTGAAGAAAGTTCACTACATAAACTATGAGTGAAGAAAGTTCACTACATAAACTATGAGTGAAAAAAGTTAACTACATAAACTATTAGTGGAAAAAGTTCACTACATAAACTACGAGTGAAGAAAGTTCACTACATAAACTATGAGTGATGAAAGTTCACTACATAAACTATGAGTGAAGAAAGTTCACTACATAAACTACGAGTGAAGAAAGTTCACTACATAAATTATATGGCCTGGCTTGGCTTCGTTCGTTCTCAATCTCCCGCTACCAAACCCTAATAGGGCTTAAGTAGCAGAATGTAGTTCAGAGAACGGAATGCGTTGTGTCGTTGTTTACAGCTTGACTGCAATATTTGCAACTTTCGGTCAAACACATCCGACTTCAGCAAGCATTTTTTGAGAACCGGATCAGCATTCCCTCTTCGATCCCTTTTCCTTAGCCAGTCTGCTCTGATGCAGCCTGTTATCCCGGATCACCGCATGGGGGGGGGGGGGGGTGTAGAAGGGTCTTGGCAGCTCTGGTTCGATGGCCCTGACGCTAGCCGTCAGCTATGGGTCGATGACCGCTGCAGCTCATGCGCTGCTCGGCGTCTTGATCCGTCACATAAATTATATGAGTGAAGAAAGTTCACTCCATAAACTATGAGTGAAGAATGTTTACAATATAAGCTATGAGGGAAGAAATTGCTATAAATAAATTAACAGGAAGATATCGCTTTACACAAGCTAAAAGTGAATAAATCGCTTTACATACAATAAGTGGTAAATATATCGCTTTACATAAGCTAAGAGAGAAGAAATAGTTTTTAATAAAATAACAATGCAGAAATCGATTTACATAAACTGAGAGTAAAGAAAAGTTGCTGAGTAAATTGGGAGTTTAGAAAACGCTTTATATCAACTAACAGTGAAGAAAACGCTTTATATCAACTAACAGTGAAGAAAACGCTTTATATCAACTAACAGTGAAGAAAACGCTTTATATCAACTAACAGTGAAGAAAACGCTTAATATCAACTAACAGTGAAGAAAACGCTTTATATCAACTAACAGTGAAGAAAACGCTTTATATCAACTAACAGTGAAGAAAACGCTTTATATCAACTAACAGTGAAGAAAACGCTTTATATCAACTAACAGTGAAGAAATCACTTTAAATAAACTAAGAATGAAAAAAACCCACTTAAACAAAATAACTATCATAACATTGACATAAACTAAGCGTGAAGAAAGTTATGTACATAAATTGTGAGTGAATAAAATTAACTGCATAAGCTTAGAGTGAAGAAATTGTGATAATTATACTAATTATTTTTAAAAAAAACGTTATACATAAACTGGTAGTGAAGAAATTGCATTAAATAAATGAAGGGAAAATAAATCGCTTTACATAAACTAAGAGAGAAGAAATCGCTTTACATAAACTAAGAGAGAAGAAATCGTTTTACATAAACTAAGAGAGAAGAAATCGTTTTACATAAACTAAGAGAGAAGAAATCGTTTTACATAAACTAAGAGAGAAGAAATCGTTTTACATAAACTAAGAGAGAAGAAATCGTTTTACATAAACTAAGAGAGAAGAAATCGTTTTACATAAACTAAGAGAGAAGAAATCGTTTTACATAAACTAAGAGAGAAGAAATCGTTTTACATAAACTAAGAGAGAAGAAATCGTTTTACATAAACTAAGAGAGAAGAAATCGTTTTACATAAACTAAGAGAGAAGAAATCGTTTTACATAAACTAAGAGAGAAGAAATCGTTTTACATAAACTAAGAGAGAAGAAATCGTTTTACATAAACTAAGAGAGAAGAAATCGTTTTACATAAACTAAGAGAGAAGAAATCGTTTTACATAAACTAAGAGAGAAGAAATCGTTTTACATAAACTAAGAGAGAAGAAATCGTTTTACATAAACTAAGAGAGAAGAAATCGTTTTACATAAACTAAGAGAGAAGAAATCGTTTTACATAAACTAAGAGAGAAGAAATCGTTTTACATAAACTAAGAGAGAAGAAATCGTTTTACATAAACTAAGAGAGAAGAAATCGTTTTACATAAACTAAGAGAGAAGAAATCGTTTTACATAAACTAAGAGAGAAGAAATCGTTTTACATAAACTAAGAGAGAAGAAATCGTTTTACATAAACTAAGAGAGAAGAAATCGTTTTACATAAACTAAGAGAGAAGAAATCGTTTTACATAAACTAAGAGAGAAGAAATCGTTTTACATAAACTAAGAGAGAAGAAATCGTTTTACATAAACTAAGAGAGAAGAAATCGCTTTACATAAACTAAGAGAGAAGAAATCGCTTTACATAAACTAAGAGAGAAGAAATCGTTTTACATAAACTAAGAGAGAAGAAATCGTTTTACATAAACTAAGAGAGAAGAAATCGTTTTACATAAACTAAGAGAGAAGAAATCGCTTTACATAAACTAAGAGAGAAGAAATCGTTTTACATAAACTAAGAGAGAAGAAATCGTTTTACATAAACTAAGAGAGAAGAAATCGTTTTACATAAACTAAGAGAGAAGAAATCGTTTTACATAAACTAAGAGAGAAGAAATCGCTTTACATAAACTAAGAGAGAAGAAATCGTTTTACATAAACTAAGAGAGAAGAAATCGTTTTACATAAACTAAGAGAGAATAAATGACTATACATTAACAAATGTGAAGGAATTAAGTTAACATTAACTGAATGGGAAGAACTTGTTTTACATAAATTTAAAAAAAAAGCTTTACATGAACTAAGAAGGAAGAAATCAGATTAAATAAACCAAGAGTGCAGATAGGTTATGTATAAAAGTGAATGAAGAAATCTTCTTACCAAATAAAAGGCAAACAATAATCTTATTCATGTTTAAAGTTAAGTTATCGCTTTGCATAAACCAAAACTTAACCCATTACACCCTAAGCCTTAAAGGAATCATCTTTATCAGTGATGACACTTTGTTTCAGAGTAGATGCATTATTCAGGGTCATTTTCTTCATCAAAACCATCACTGTCCTCGCATTTTTGGTCCGTCTGCCCTGGCTGGTTGGTTAAAGGGAAAGTGCATAAGCCTTTTTGCTGGTGGTTTCCGGCATATTAGGGTGTAAAGGGTTAATGAATAAATCATGTTACACAAACTTGAAATGAACGAAGAAAAGCACTAGGCGTGTTCAAATAAAACCGAACCAAACTGCAACAAGTGAACATACGCATGATGACGTCACTTCTGGTGTAAACAGCACATACCAACCGTCAAGTTTGCAAAAATTTTCATTATCCCCGGACTCATAGTTTCCTCAGCAGACCGTTGAAAACATGCAGGTGTGGTACGGAACGCGCCCAGAGTTGATCAGCGAGCGGTGATTCGGTTTCTAACAGCTGAAGGATGTCGACCAGTTGACATTCATCGCATAATGCAGCCAGTGTATGGTGACAAAAGTGTGTCGAAGACAACAGTAAAGAACTGGAAAATGATGTTTAAAGAAGGGCGTGAGTTAATGCAACAATATGCACATGACCTGGTCTCGGACGTGAGTTAATGCAACAATATGCACATGACCTGGTCTCGGACGTGAGTTAATGCAACAATATGCACATGATCTGGTCTCAGACGTGAGTTAACGCAACAATATCCACATGACCTGGTCTCGGAAGCTCTTTTATTAACTCACGTCCTTCTTTAAACATCGTTGTCCAGTTCTTCACTGTTGTCTTCAGCACACTTTTGTCCCCATACATTGCCTGCATTCTGAGATGAATGTCAACTGGTCGATATCCTTCAGCTGTTGGAAACCGAATCACCGTTCGCTGATTAATTCTGGACGGATTCCGTATCACACCCGTCATGTTTTCAATGGTCTGCTGAGGAAACTATAAGCCAGAGGATAATGAAAAATATTTGCAAATTTGACGGTTGGTATGTGCTACTTATATCAGAAGGTAACAATTTCAGAAGAGTGAAGCCAACATCGTACTCGAAGAATGGCAGGCTGATAGTGATGAAAGAACTGTGAAGAAACCAATAACGAGGAAAAATCACTGTCATAAACAAATACTGCATAACGTGTATGTAGATACACTTAAAGTAAGTAACCACTGTTAAATAAATGAAGAAATGAAGATGGAGGGTAACTCTATGTACAGGGAGCAAACCATAATTGGTTATCATCAATAAATGTACACAGACAGTTCATCATCTAGAGAAAGTGCTTTCCTGTACACACAAATTATAACAAAATGATATAGCAATGAGTTTATTCACTACATCAATTATGAGAGATGAACTTTCACTACATAAACTGAGTGATGAAAGGTCACAACATAAACTATAAATATTATTATAACTATAATTTTAACAAAACTTTAAGGGAAAAATAAGATTCTTAATGATACAAATACTACGGAACGTCGACGTTTAAAATATAAGAAGCAAGTTATTGGCTTTCGAACGTACATCTGCTGAAGTAAATGCAAACGCTACAAGAGCAAACTGCAAGACTGATATTCAAAGTAGACTGCTCTATTTTTATAGACGATGAAACTGGTTTATTAACATATTTCCACGTCCGTCTAGTAGGCCATGAGTAGGGCGACTTTCATGTCAACATTCGGCTCATATGGCTACGTTCCGATTGTTTAAGGTTGACTGCTTTCCGTTTATATGTTTATTTGCATTTATAAAAACTGTATTCGCTACAGAACATGTATATGTTTAGTTTAATGTTTGCAATTACTATCATGTGTCATTTAAACTGATGTACATTGTTGTCGATCTCCATAATCTTAAGTATTGAGACTATGTTGCCGATATTTCTAAGTTAAACAGTCAAGAATCGTGTCTCTCTCTCTCTCTCTCTCTCTCTCTCTCTCTCTCTCTCTCTCTCTCTCTCTCTCTCTCTCTCTCTCTCGTCTGCTATCGTTTTTCACAATTTCGCACATTGTTAAACACCTTAATTATTTTAACTATCACCATTTTGTGTCGCCAGTGTAAAAAAGAATTCTGATCACTTTTAGTTTACTTATAATTATTTAATATTTTTATTTAATAATAAAAATAAAAGTAGGTGGACGACTTAGCGGTGAGGCCAGCTCTACCACACCTTCAAAACGGTTCTAGCTACAACAAATTTAAACTGTTCTGTTCTGTTTTTTATAATAGACTTTGCTGCACTCCAGACAGGGCCATGGGGGCCCAGTCTCTCGCAGTAAATGTCGATGTACGTGGATAGTCATGGTTGCTGCAACTCGTTGGTTATATACACTTCTGCTCCGCCCTTTCTTGCGCCCCAGTCAGCTTGAACCTCGGCGGATCTCAAAGATCTGCAGTCTTAGAATTGCTTATTTATCTATTGCATTGCAATCATCTAACAGGCGGTCATTGATAGCCTCCAACATGTCACTGCAATCCACATCTAGGTTAGCCGTAATTGATGCCTGTCACTCCAGGATGTCAACTTTGTTGTTGCTATGACATCTAAAATGACGAGGACATTTACAGATTTACACCCTGCAGGACTGATGACTCTACCGCTGTCATTCACTCATGCCTTAGCCAGTCCTTCTGTATCTTCTGAAGTAATGATTTAGTCTCACACTATGCCCGACCTTATTAAGAGTTTTTAGATAACTATCTCATAGCAGCAGTCACTGTTTCCATCTCCAATCTGGCACTAGAGGTTGCTATTCTGTATGTCCCGCTCTGGTGAGTGACGACCTGCCCTCTCTCTCACGCCGAGAAGCACCAACAAAATATATACCATGATTACGATCACTGTGGTAAACTGTCATTCTTTCGCCACTGTGAGACCATTCTTCCTACTTGATAATTGTCTTTCAACTGTAGTCACCTATCAAATTGTTCTCTATGTTTGTTCTATGCATGACGCGCCTCTATGGTATCGTGATTCTTTGATGTCTGAGATGTTATTGTACAATGAGTGCCGCCTGTTTGTGGTAACTCGCATCATAAGCGTTGGCATGAGCAAATTTATTTCTTGATGTCACAGACATAAACCACAAGATCAGGATGCCTCTAGTGAATCCCACTGACCATTCGCACTGTAATGTTCATATTGTAAGGCTGTCCAGTCCGCAATCAACACGTGACAGGATCTAGTGACGATATCGGATAACAAGCAGTCGTTCGAAGTTTGCCGCTGCTGTGGTCTTGAGAGCTCCCAGGCCTCGCTTGTTTCTCTGTGTGATTGGTCGCAATCCAATAATTTTGCGAGAGATTACTATCTTTCTTCGTGCAACTATGTAATCATATGTCCATATCCCGTGAAGTGAACGACACGTGCAGCATGAAGCCCTCACGCAACATTTGTTGAGGAGATAACGCTTGTACTTTTGTAATTTATTTGGTCGTTGTCATTGCTAGGCTGACGGTCTTGTTTTCACCTAGATAGAGAAATCATCATGAAAATTACAGCTCGATATATATTTCTAGGAACAAACATCATCACACAGGGGATATTCCCACTCCGTTCTCCGTCTAAGCAGCCAGCCAAGCGTATATATGCTCAGAAAAACTGTCACCAAAGACTTTGAGCTCCAAAAACTGGGCGTTGACACTGCTGTCCTAGAGAAAACTAGACAAGAAGGCAGTGGTACAGTTAAAGAAAAACATGACACGTTCTTCTGGCAGGGCCTTGATGCAGAGAAACCCGGAATACATGGCGTCAGCTTTGCCATATAAAACAAACTCTTGGACTGCATCAATACACCGGCAGGTGAATTAGGGCGGCTAATGTCTCTGTCTTCACACGATCGCAGGAAAAATAAGCATAGTCAGTGCCTACGCTCCAACGTTAACAAGCACATGGGAAGAAAAAGACTCATTCAATGATAGTCTTCAGAGAATTACAAACTTTTTTTCACAAAGATGAGAAAATAATCATTATGGGTGATCTCAATGCGCGTGTTGGAGTACCTCTCCTGGCCTACGTGCTTAGGTCATCATAATACAGGCAAGATAAATTAAAACGCCAGAGGTTGCTGTAGTTTTGCTCAAGAAATCAAATGTGCGTTACAAACACATATTTTTAGATCAAGAATTGTCAGTTTCATGGCGTCAGTCAAGATCAGGGCATTGGCATAAACTCGACTACGTTCTTGTACCCACTTGGTCAAAATAACTCGAGCCTATCACAGCACAGACAGCGACAACGATAACGCATACATTTTTCGCAAAGTTGAAGCTAAACCAAAGAGCTATCTAGAGTCAAGATAAACATCATGGCCGTGAAGGACGAAGAAAAGAAAGACGTGTTCCATCAACAGCTCTGCTCTGACATAAAAGAAGATAACGATAGTGGCAGTGTTGACGATACATGGAACGTATTGAATGAACAAAAATACAATAGAGCAATTTTTACATTCGAAGGATGTACGAACACTTAAAAACTGCCTTGGGTCCGAAAAAGCTCCAAAATAGCCCCAATAAAGTCAAAGTGTGGTGAACTCATCTTAGACAGAAATAAGCAGCTAGACAGATGGGTGGAACACTACTCAAGCCTTTACTCTGAAGTAAGTCTAATTCACCCAGAGTTAGTCGATAGAGTTCCCATTGCGGAAGCACGGGAAACGAGAGAGCTGATGCCCTGGCAAAAGATGGCAGCAAAAAGGCACAATTTAATAATCGAATACCATACAGAGAAATCAAGAACATCATCAGAAATCAGTACACACACCAATGGAGAGAAGACAGAAACATAAGCAGTACACCAGACCCAATTCACTTTCTCAAAAGAAATCAACAAACTACCTTATTTCGCCTGAGAACTGGACACTGCAGACTACTAGAACATCTATACCGACTGAAGATCTCACACACCTATGAGTGCCCATGTGGAACAGGATGCCAGAACCCTGAGCATATTCTACAAGAATGCCCAATCTATAGGGAAATGAGATGCCAGACATGGCCAGAGGGTGTGAAGCTGAGACAAAAGCTGTGGGGCAGCCGCTCCGACCTGGTGAAGACTACAGACTTCATCATGGCGACTGGCTTGCAAATATAGCATGACCAAAAAGATCTTGAACGCAAAGAAGAAGAAGAAGAAGAAGTCGATAGAGTGCCAAAATACCCAGTAATGCATGAACTCGCCGTCATGCCAACAGAAAAAGAAATGTCCATAGCAATTGATAGCTTGGCAAATGGCAATTATTTTCCCGATCCTTTACATGCTGTTATCTAAATGCTGGAGGAAAGGAGACATACCACGAGACATGCAAAATGCAAAGATAGTAATTCTACAGAAACAAAGGAGACAAAGGCGACTGTGACAACTACATGGAAATATCCCTGCTGAGGATGAAAGGAAAATCATACGGCGTGTCATTCTTGAGAAGCTTGCTGATAGTGTACTGACCGAGTCTCAGTATGGGTTCAGAGCAGGGCGTTGTTCCACCACAGGCATCATCTTTACACTGCGACAGCTGCAGGAAAAATGCTGAGAATAAAATAAGCCCCTGTTCGTCAATCTTGCAAAGTTTTTCGAAATCGTAAGTAGACCAGCCATATAAAAGGTTCTAGAAATTATTGGCTGTCCACCAACATTGCTCAAACTAGTTGTCTCTTTCCACGAAGACATGGAGGCCACCATTCAATTTGATGGAAATACATCCGAGAGTTTTGAAGTCAGAAGCGGGGTGAATCATGGCTGCGTTCTTGCGCCTATCATATTCCGGAATTTTCTTTGCAGACTTGATGCATTGTGCTTTCATACAGGAGTTTGATGTTTAATCTGGCAAGGCACAGGGCTGTCCAACACAACCGAAAATCTCATTAGAGAAATATTTTTGGCTGATGATGCAGCCCTGGTGGCGCACAATGAGGACACTGATTGTAGAATCATTAATCAATTGTCTGTCTGACCCCTGCGACATATTTTCACTCATGTAAACGTGAAAAAAACAAAAACGTTTGTCCTCAAACAAGTTGGAACCGCACCAGTAAAAACAATTACGCTAAATGAAGATCCGCTCGATGAAGTTCAATCAAGTGTTCACATATTTGAGCTCCACTGTAACATCAGCACTATCATTCGATGAGGAAAGCAATACATACATACATACATACATACATACATACATACATACATGATCGTCTTCAATTTGAAGGCATGTATCAATAAGAAAGAGAAAGCCTAGTAGAGACTATAATGACTAAATGGGATGGTAATAGACAATAAACAGGCAATGAATAAACGTCAACCGAAAGACAGACATACAACTTAAAATAATAAAACAACAATAAAACAACTTACGACAAATCAAGAATGGTTGACAGTTTATAGAAAATGAAAGAAATAAAGTGGAAGGAACACATCGGAGTATAGAATACTGAAAAATGCGATAAAGACTATGTGTCGAACAGCAAATTAAAAGTGCACAGAATGAATATGGAAGATAATAGAAGGCACGGGAAAGAAGCACAGCGCATAAGCTATGCATGCAGAAATAAATGATTTTTCAAACAAGACAAGGCTGGCTCAATGAGAAGGATGTATTAAGGACATGAATGGAGGTATCTTTCTTGGTGAGAAACATATGCCAAACAGGGGGACACATTATTTACATACTATGTTCAACAGACCATCGCAATATAATAATGATGGTCTCAGACCAGAAGTAGAGAAATGCACTTAAGATATGAGCAATTAAAAGCAACAGTCATGGACATAATAAATACATAAATCATAGAAAATCTAGAGAAATTTGATGTAGATAAAATGGAGCATATGTATACTGATATCTATAATAAAGGTCTATACCGAGCAACCTAATTTTATCTGTCTTTATAACACTTTATAACACTGCCCTAGAAAATTCAAATTTTAGAACGTTCAGCCGTATGAGCCACACCATTCCGATACGGCTTACTTAAAATGAAACAGAAAATTAGACCTAAATTAGACAACGAAGTTTGTGCCGAAAACTTTCAATTTAGACAGCAAAATAGAACAAGGGAAGCAATATTCTTGCAGAAATATGTTGAAAACAACAGCTATCTTCGACCTATCTTGTTATGTATTTTGAGTTCTACACGAAAAACTAATTACATGTCTGGAAACCATAGATATGGATGCGGAAGACACTGACGTATACAGTACTTGGAGCATAATGCCAATGTAAGATCTGACAGGCTTTACCCACCATGTATTGGTGTTTTTGCCGGTCCACAGAGGAGCCAGCTCTTCCGAGATCAGCGATGTGATGATATTTCCACAGATGATGAAAAGTTAGCTAGGGATACTTTCCAGCAAGTGAAATCGAACTTTCTAGAACATATTTAAGCTGCCAATTACCAGGAGCTAGTAGAAACTTTGTTGCAGGAATACAAAAGTATAGGGTGCAACATATCCTTGAAATTTCATGTTTTTACACTCATTTGGATTTCTTTACAGCTAACTTGCGGGGCTGTCAGTGACGAGAATGGCGAAGATTTCACGTGGACATTACTACCGGGACATTACAACTCTAAAAAAATAAGAGGTACAAAGGGAAATGAAATGCAACAGTGCTAGCAGAACGTCGATGTCAATTCTTTTCGTTATTATATATTATTTATTAACTTATAAGAAAAAAACTAGAAGAATTACAAGAAACAAGAGCTGATATGCTCTTCATATTGCCATATTCGTTTTCAGCAGCTAAAACAAAATAAAGGTAACTTGATTTAATCTCAGATACACACAAACAGTTAAATGTGTTGTCCAGTGTCATTGACCAGAACGTCACGACACTCTGGCAGAACGTAAATCCAGTGTCATTGACAAGAACGTCGCAACACTCTGGAAAAACGTAAGTCCAGTGAAATTAACAAGAATGTCGCGAATTTCTGACAGAACGTAAGTCCAGTGTCATTGGCAATAACGTCGTGACACTCTGGCACAATGCAAGTCCAGTATCATTGACAAGAACGTTGCAACACATTGGCAGAATGTAAGTCCAGTGTCATTGACAAGAACGTCGCAATACTCTGGCATAATGTAAGTCCAGTGTCATTAACAAGAATGTCGCGCCACTGTGGCAGAACATAAGTCAGGCCAGTGTCATTAACAAGAATGTCGTGACACTCTGGTAGAACGTAAGTCAGGCCAGTGTCATTAACAAGAATGTCGCGACACTCTGGCATAAAATAAGTCAGGCCAGTGTCATTAACAAGAATGTCATGACACTCTGGCAGAACATAAGTCAGGCCAGTGTCAGTAACAAGATTGTCGCGTCACTTTGGTAGAACATAAGTCCAGTGACATTGACAAGAACGACGCGACACATTGGCAGAGCGCAAGTCCAGTTTCATTGACAAGAATGTCGCAATACTCTGGCATAATGTAAGTCCAGTGTCATTAACAAGAATGTCGTGACACTCTGGTAGAACGTAAGTCAGGCCAGTGTCATTAACAAGAATGTCGCGACACTCTGGCATAAAATAAGTCAGGCCCGTGTCATTAACAAGAATGTCACGACACTCTGGCAGAACATAAGTCAGGCCAGTGTCATTAACAAGAATGTCGCGACACTCTGGCAGAACGTAAGTCAGGCCAGTGTCATTAACAAGAATGTCGCGACACTCTGGTAGAACGTAAGTCCAGTGTCTTTGACAAGAATGTCGCGACACTCTGGCAGAACGTAAGTCAGGCCAGTGTCATTAACAAGAATGTCGCGACACTCTGGCAGAACGTAAGTACAGTGTCATTGACAAGAACATCGCGACACTCTGGCAGAACGTAAGTCAGACCAGTGTCATTAACAAGAATGTAGCGACACTCTGGCAGAACGTTAGTCAGGCCAGTGTCATTGACAAGAACATCGCAACACTGAAATAACGTAAGTCAGGCCAGTGTCATTAACAACAATGTCGCGACACTCTGGCAGAACGTAAGTACAGTGTCATTGACAAGAACATCGCGACACTCTGGCAGAACGTAAGTCAGACCAGTGTCATTAACAAGAATGTAGCGACACTCTGGCAGAACGTTAGTCAGGCCAGTGTCATTGACAAGAACATCGCAACACTGAAATAACGTAAGTCAGGCCAGTGTCATTAACAACAATGTCGCGACACTCTGGCAGAACGTAAGTCCAGTGTCATTGACAAGAACGTTGCGACACATTGGCAGAATGTAAGTCCAGTGTCATTGACAAGAACGTCGCGACACATTGGCAGAATGTAAGTCCAGTGTTATTGACAAGAACGTCGCAACACTCTGGCAGAACGTAAGTCCAGTGTCATTAACAAGAACGTCGCGACACTCTGGCTGAACGTAAGTCCAGTGTCATTGACAAGAACGTCGCGACACTCTGACAGAACGTAAATCCAGTATCATTGACAAGAACGTCGCGATACTCTGACAAAACGTAAGTCCAGTGTCATTTGCAAGAACGTCGTGACACTCTGGCACAATGTAAGTCCAGTATCATTGACAAGAACGTCGCAACACATTGGCAGAATGTAAGTCCAATGTCATTGACAAGAACGTCGCAACACATTGGCAGAATGTAAGTCCAGTGTCATTGACAAGAACGTCGCGACACATTGGCAGAATGTAAGTCCAGTGTCATTGACAAGAACGTCGCGACACATTGGCAGAATGTAAATCCAGTGTCATTGACAAGAACGTAGCGACACATTGGCAGAATGTATGTCCAGTGTCATTGACAAGAACGTCGTAACACTCTGGCAGAACGTAAGTCCAGTGTCATTAACAAAAATGTGGCTACACTGTGGCAGAACATAAGTCAGGCCAGTGTCATTAACAAGAATGTAGCGACACTCTGGCAGAACATAAGTCAGGCCAGTGTCATTAACAAGAATGTCGCGACACTCTGGCAGAACATAAGTCAGTGCAGTGTCATTAACAAGAATGTCGCAACACTCTGGCCGAACATAAGTCAGGCCAGTGTCATTAACAAGAATGTTGCGACACTCTGGCAGAACATAAGTCAGGCCAGTGTCAGTAACAAGAATGTCGCGACACTCTGGCAGAACATAAGTCAGTGCAGTGTCATTAACAAGAATGTCGCAACACTCTGGCCGAACATAAGTCAGGCCAGTGTCATTAACAAGAATGTTGCGACACTCTGGCAGAACATAAGTCAGGCCAGTGTCAGTAACAAGAATGTCGCGACACTCTGGCAGAATGTAAGTCCAGTTTCATTTACAAGAACGGCGCGAGACATTGGCAGAGCGTTAGTCCAGTTTCATTGACAAGAACGTCTTGACACTCTGGCAGAATGTAAGTCCAGTATCATTGACAAGAACGTCCCAACACATTGGCAGAGCGTTAGTCCAGTTTCATTGACAAGAACGTCTTGACACTCTGGCAGAACGTAAGTCCAGTGTCATTGACAAGAACGTCGCAACACTCTGGCAGAACGTAAATCCAGTGTCATTGACAAGAACGTCGCAACACTCTGGAAAAACGTAAGTCCAGTGAAATTAACAAGAATGTCGCGAATTTCTGACAGAACATAAGTCCAGTGTCATTGGCAATAACGTCGTGACACTCTGGCACAATGCAAGTCCAGTATCATTGACAAGAACGTTGCAACACATTGGCAGAATGTAAGTCCAGTGTCATTGACAAGAACGTCGCGACACATTGGCAGAATGTAAGTCCAGTGTCATTGACAAGAACGTCGTGACACATTGGCAGAATGTAAGTCCAGTGTCATTAACAAGAACGTCGCGACACATTGGCAGAATGTAAGTCCAGTGTCATTGACAAGAACGTCGCAATACTCTGGCATAATGTAAGTCCAGTGTCATTAACAAGAATGTCGCGCCACTGTGGCAGAACATAAGTCAGGCCAGTGTCATTAACAAGAATGTCGCGACACTCTGGCATAAAATAAGTCAGGCCAGTGTCATTAACAAGAATGTCACGACACTCTAGCAGAACATAAGTCAGGCCAGTGTCAGTAACAAGATTGTCGCGTCACTTTGGTAGAACATAAGTCCAGTGATATTGACAAGAACGACGCGACACATTGGCAGAGCGCAAGTCCAGTTTCATTGACAAGAATGTCGCAATACTCTGGCATAATGTAAGTCCAGTGTCATTAACAAGAATGTCGCGACACTCTGGCATAAAATAAGTCAGGCCCGTGTCATTAACAAGAATGTCACGACACTCTGGCAGAACATAAGTCAGGCCAGTGTCAGTAACAAGATTGTCGCGACACTTTGGTAGAACATAAGTCCAGTGACATTGACAAGAACGATGCGACACATTGGCAGAGCGCAAGTCCAGTTTCATTGACAAGAATGTCGCGACACTATGGCAGAACGTAAGTCCAGTGTCATTGACAAGAACGTCGTGACACTCTGCCAGAACATAAGTTCAGTGTCATTGACAAGAACATCGCAACACTCTGGCAGAACGTTAGTCAGGCCAGTGTCATTGACAAGAACATCGCGACACTCTGGCAGAACGTAAGTCAGACCAGTGTCATTGACAAGAACATCGCAACACTGAAATAACGTAAGTCAGGCCAGTGTCATTAACAACAATGTCGCGACACTCTGGCAGAACGTAAGTCCAGTGTCATTGACAAGAACATAGCGACAATAAAAGCAGAACATAAGTCCAGTCTCATTGACAAGAACTTCGCGACAGTCTGGCAGAACGTTAAAAATACACCCCAACAAGGGGATGGAATACTATTAGTAAATGTACACAGTCCGAGACTAAACAAAATCCGGGTCGTGATTTTAAACGAAGATGGGAAAATGCCTAGTATGTGACGTGTTTACGTTCTGTATAGCAGCGCTTGAAAATAATATGCACTGTATAACATTAGAAAATCAAAATGTATCCTACCAAATAAGAAAGAACATACAAAACAAGCATGGATGACTTAGGACATTCTAAAACTTATGGAACATCGGAAACAAGGAAAAAACTAAAATAATGATAACATGATTAATAAAAATATTAAATCAATGTGCAGACAGACTAAAAAGCAATGGTTGGAGGACAAATGTACAAGTATAGAAGCTATGACAACACAGCACTAGATAACTTCATGAAGAAATAACAAATATGTCAGGACGACAAAAGGTCCTGAAATGTGGGGGTAGTATTAAGGATAGAGCAGGAAATATGTCGTTTGAGACAACAGAAATAACAAATAATTTGGCGGAATTCGTTAATGCTGTCATTCGTGATGAAAGATGTGGTAAACTGGAAGTAAAAGATACAGCAGGACCATCAATTCTTAAATCAAAAGTCGAAAGAGCTATTCTTCTTCTTCTTCTTCTTCTTCTTCTTACGCTGTCAGACGTCAATCTGTATTTTTTCGAAAAAAATCAGCGGTCATCCTGAGGCTGTCGACACTGCCATAGAGCTTGTCTAGTGTTGCCACTGGTGATGGCCACATCTGTTTTCTCTGATCCTCGTATGTCGGGCAGTTCTGCAACAAATGTTCAGCGGTCATTTTTCCCGGTGCCACACGAGCATTCGTCGGTGCCACCTATCTTCAATTTGTTGAATAGGTGGTACCTCAGTCTATTGTGGCCAGTGCGAAGTCTGAAGACCACGACCTGCTCTCTTCGGTTCAACTGGTAATAGGCATCGTTTTTTGTGTAACCAGTATGTTCGGTTTCCCATTTGGTCATGTATCTGGCTTTAATAAGCCGTTTTGACTCTTCGTACGTCATACTAGTATCTGTTTGTGGTAGTCTTGCACCTTCTTTTGCCAGTCTGTCTGCCTCCTCGTTACCTTGGATGTTGCAGTGTGATGGGACCCACTGTACCACTACCCTTTTTGGTGCGGACTGCTGGCACAGTTTGCAGAGTGCTGCTCTTAAGTCATTAAGCTCAGTGTTTTTCTGGCTTTTTAGCGCTGTGACTACGGCGAGAGCATCTGTAAACAGGACTATATGCCTTTCATTTTCATTGTGTGTCACCATTTCTTCCACTGCCGCCCTCAGTGCCTCTGCCTCCGCTCTGAAATTGCCTGTGTACTTACCAGTAGCGAATGACAGTGTTATTTTTCTGCCATTTGGTAGGTTCAGGAATGCTCCTGCCCCTCCGTTCTGTGTAGTGTTTGTTACAGAACCGTCGGTGTATGCATGGGTCCAGTTCATGCTTGGGTAGCTTTTCGATATGAAGCTTAGGGTAGTATCTCTCCTTTCTTTTTCAGTCTGGCAGTTTTTGTTTCCAATACCTGGTATATTTTCTACCACCTCTGGAAATATATCCTGCCTCCAGGTAGGTTTTCGTACAGTAGTGATGGGTTTTGGTGTTGTTAGTGCGTTTATGGGATCTTCGTGCATCTTTGCTTTGGCTATTTCTGCAAAGTCTCTCCGCTTTAGTTTCCCATTTCCCAAATTGTTTAGTATCTGGTGCATTGGATGGTCAGTCAGTCTTCGGAGTTGCTCTGACTGCAGCTGGGCTCTGCAGCTCTTCTATCGGTCATGGATTGCAGTTTTGTAATCTTTTCAAGTTCTACAATTGGCGTTGACTTCATGCTTCCTGTTATAATTCTCATGGCTTGGTTTTGAAGTTTGCTAACTTTATCGAAGTTCGCCTTTGCTGCTGTTGTCCATGCCGCAATGCCATACTCGAGAACTGGTCTCACTCTTCCAGTATACAGTTTCTTTAGTATGCCTTCGTCTGCTCCCCAGCTTGTGCCAGCAAGTTTCCTCATGATTGCCATTCTTTCTCTGGCTCTCATTCGGTTTCTCTCGATCTGACTTTTCCATGTCATGCGCCGATCAAATGTGACTCCCAGATAGGTTGGGTTGTCGTTTGGCTGCAGGAATTTGCCATTTAGACTTAATTTGGTATTTTGGGGTTTTAATGAGAGCGAGAATATTGTGCATGTGGTTTTCTCCTCGTTTATTTTGACCAGCCATGAGTTCGCCCACTCTTCCAGCGATGTTAGGGCCTGCTGCATCCGATTTCTTGCTATGGTGAGTTTCTTTTCAGAGGTCCACATAGCCAGATCGTCTGCAAACATTGAGCTATGGACTCTCCTTGGTATATTCTCGGTAATGTCGTTTATATATACCAGGAAGAGTGTGGGTGACAGTACTCCCCCTTGGGGTACTCCCTGCTCGAGTGTCACCTTTTTGCTCATCTGCCCTTGTACTTGAACTCTGGCCATTCTGTTTTTGAGGTGGTGACTGATCCATTTGTACATTTTCCCACAAACTTCACTTCTCCTTAGCTTGACTCTAAGTCCGTCTTTCCAGACTTTGTCAAATGCCTTTTCTAGGTCCACCCAGACCGCTACTGTGTGTTTTTGCTCCTGGTAGGCATCTTCTATTTCCTGGGCTATGAGGATGACCTGATCCTCAGTGTATCTGTGCTGTCTAAAGCCTGCTTGCTGTGGAATTAGTATGTGTTTTTCTTCCAGATGCGACATCAGTCTGGTGTTTATCATACGTTCCATCAGTTTGCCTACGCAGCTCAGTAGGCTGATAGGCCTGTATCCATTTGGATCTGTTTTGTCTTTTCCTTTCTTTGGTACTGGTACAAGTACTGCGTCTTTCTATGCATGGGGTACAATACCCCTTTTCCAGCTTTGGTTCAGGACTGATAGTAGTTTCCTCTTTGCTGTTTGGCCCAGCCCCATCAGCATTTCGTTTGTTATTCCGTCTTTTCCGGGAGATTTCCTTTTCTTTAATGTTCTCATAGCCTCTTCCATTTCGCGCATTGTTAATTTGGCCATCATGTGCTCTTCAGGTGCCGTATTCATGTTGTCGTGCCCCCTTAGCTCTTCGCTAATGTCTGTATGCTTATCTGCAGGGACCTCGATGTGGTTTGCTCTGGCATAGTGATCGACAAAAGCGTTTGCGGCTTTCTTACCTGTGAGCAAGTTTTCGCCCTGCTTGATGGTAATATGTTTGTTTGACGGGGTTTCGTCATTCATGGCTCTGACTAGCTTCCATAGCTTGTTCCCGTCTTTGTCGAGGTTTAGGCTTTCCGTTTTATTTTTCCAGCTTTCTCTTGCTGTTTGCTTGAGAGTGTGTTTGTATTTCGCCGTGGCGGCTTTGAGGGCGATGTTTGCCTCCATGGATTGTTCTCGCTCTGCCATGTTCCTAGCATTTGTTATTGCATCTTCCGCTTTCTGCAACTCATCATTCCAGTAGGGCTTATAGTTTTTCCTAGCTCCTCTTGGGATGGTTTCAGTGGCGGCTTGCATTATTGCCTTGCTTAGGCTTTCCACCATGGGCTTCATTTTGTTGTTTCGTGTGTTGATGGTTTCACACAGCCCATCTGTCAGGATTGCAAATCTGTCCCAGTCGGCTCGTTTGTAATTCCAACGTGGGAGCGGTTTTGTTTCCTGTGGGCCTACTTCCATGTCAATGGTTAGCCTGATCGGCCTGTGGTCGCTACCTGACAGTTGGTTTAGCACCTGGCGATCTATTTTAAGGTGTATGTCCTGTGTGGAGAAGGCCAAATCTGGAGTCGAGGTGGTATGCCATGTTCTTGAATAGAAGCTAGGGCTATCCTCCGGCTTATTGATTAGGGAGAGATTTGCATCTATCTCCCAATCTTCCACTTCGTCATCTCTGCTGTCTGTGTCAGAGTATCCCCATCTCTCCGAGTGGCTGTTGAAATCTCCAACTACTATGCAGTTGGAGTCTCTGACCTCCATACTCGAGAGCGATAGGTCTCTATTTGGTGGTCCGTTCAGATTGAAAATGCGGAGCTTCGTCTCTCGAGCCATTATGTCAACTCCTACAATTTCTGCTTGTCCGGTGTGATTGACAGATACCGCGCTACTCGGTATGCAGTTTCTGGTCAGTATCAGGACCCCTCCTTTGTGGCCTTCTCTATCGAGACGGAAGGTCTGGTATCCTCTGATTGAGAATTTATGATTATTGTTTAGGTGCGTTTCCTGAATACACGCCACGTCAATCTTACCTTCATGCAGGTGATGTGTTAGGGAAAGTTTTTTGTTAATGACTCCCTCCGCATTCCACTGTAGTATTTCAGGAACAGTCCAATTTGATTGTATCATATCACAATCATTTGACTGGTCGGATGGTAGGCTTTTAAACTTTGCACGGATCAAAGCCAGAACGAAGATTAGGGATATCACCATCGCGGATTTTATTTTGGCTGATTGTGGAACAATTTTCACACACAAGTCAACAAGAACCAGAGATTGATAGATCGCTTCTCCAGGCTTGCAACGATTTTGGTTTCACAATAAGTCAACGGGACAGGACGTGAGTGTCACGCCAACTCGTAGTATTGCTAATTATGAACTGGCTTGCAGATTGTGCAGCAATTCACATACCAGGGATCCTTCATCAACGATAAGCTCTCTCAGACCCAGAAAGAGACAGTCGCATTTGCAGAGCTGATGCTACATTTGCTCGTCTCACAACACGTGTTTGGGAAAACCTGAACACAATTAAAACCAAGGCTATGGTGTACAATGCTTGTGTCGTCAGCACACTTTTATAAAGCAGCGACACTTGGACAACCTGTGCCATACAATAGCATCTTCTATCTACGGCGCCCACGATCTGTTCTAGGAATTACATGGAGGGACAGGGTGACAAATGCGGAGGTGCACTCTCGCACAAGTCTCCCATCATGTACACTCTCCTTATACATCGAAGACAACGATGGATTGGTCTTGTTGGTCGCATGGAAGATGGTCGCATTCCCAAAGAATTCTTCTATGAACAGTTGGCGGATGGCAAAAGAACAGTCGGCCGACCACAGAAGGTTCACAGATGTATGTAAGCGTCATATGACAGCGCTGGATATGAGTCATTCCTAGGAAGATGAAGCTGCTGACCGATCGAAGTGGAGTTGTACCCTGAACGCCACTTCACTCTTGGTGAAGAGAAGCGAAAAGACAGCGCCGCAAGGAGATATACAAGAATACAAGTCAAATATATCATTTTTGTTTATCACATCGTCATGTCATCCTATTGTCAGACAAAAAAGGGCTATTATCCGACCCGCGGTCTTTAGGCAGATGTTTAGTTTTCCTTTCCGAAATCACCACTGTTCAGTTAATGGTACCGTCTGTAAGTGCTAAAAGCAAGTTCCGCCAAGCACAGAGTAACAAACATGCACATGTTTCATTTTGACAGGATGACGGTTACTTTTTTCATGTCCATTTTAAAAACAAATTTAAATGCCTAGAAAAGTGATAAGAAATCAACACGTGCACATAATAACGATAGAACTTCTTCACATATTTTAGCCTGAGAATGCTAATTTAACATAACGATAAAGTCATTCTGGTTTGATCTGACAATTAATGTAAGGGTTCAACAAGGAAAACCAGTTTGATAAAGGCTGATGTATATAGAAAAGGATATCTGAGATGGACAAATAATTGGATTCGTCTGAGATAGAAACATAATTCTATAAGTTTGAGCTGTTAACAGAATTACACAGTTCTGAGATGGAAACAGAATTACACAAGTCTGAGATAGAATATATAATACAAGTGTGAGACTGATGAGGGGAAATGGGACAAATACCAATGGAGGATGAATGAAATACGAAGGACGCGATGGCGATGGATACGCCATACATTACGGAAACCAGTGGATAATATTAAAAGACAAGCTCTGTTCTGGAATCCATAGGGCAAGAGAAGTAGAGGAAGAAAAAGACTCTCGTGGAAAAGGGAACTGGAACAAATGTAAAGGCAGCAAACACGACGTGGGCAGAATTGTCTCAGATGGTTCATGACAGGAAGACTTGGAGAGTATTTGTTCTGGTCCAATGCTGACAGGTTTTTGATTTATTGACTGATATAGAAACATAATACACATAAGTCTGAGATAAACACATAATTGCCTAAGTCTCAGATGGGTACAGAATTGTCTAAGTCTCAGATGGGTACAGAATTGCCGAAGTCTGAAATGAAATAAATTGGAAACGAGAAGAAAGAAAAGCTCCAGCCGGAACGGACAACCGGATGAAGGTCGACATTGAACTTATTTCATTGACACCTTCGAGTAATCATCGGACAAAGAAACCTCTACGTCCCCGCATCCATTATTTAAATGTCTTGTACTTGCCCGTGTTCCGTGAATGAAATCGGTGACAAATTTAGAGACTGTCGAAAAGAAAAACGCAACATGCATCAAAACGACAAATGCATAACAATTACTTACAGTTTTACTATACGAAATGTTGAAATTCAACGCCTGTCATTCTATCAAGAATGAATACAGTTGAGAATACAGAAAGCAAAGAAAATAGAGAATGTTATAGTTTCTAGACTTGGCCCACATTCTGACAGTTTGAACTACTCAATCAACCCATATACGAACCGGGAAATACTTGTGTGATTGTGAATCTACAAAACTCAATGACGCTAGACTCTCTTGCTACGTCGTTCAATCTGAATGAAGCAGACGAAGTTGGTCTGATAGTAACAAGTGCTACAGATCTGTTGATATTGATTAAATTCAGCAGGCAGATAAATCAATGTAAAGTTGTTTTTTTGTTACAAATCAATCAAAAATCAATCAAAAAGAAAAGTATTTTGTCAACACTCCAAAACCTATACATCTGCCGCGTGACAGATTAAATAATAAGCACTCCAGATTCAGACATACGAGCCTATCTCCAAGTGAGAGACGGGCTTGTTTGAGTAATTCGGTCAAATAACACGCCATAAAATGTTACCGTTATCTTTATACTATCTGCATTATCTTGTCACAATGAAATTCAGACTTAGTTCGATCCAAATGTTTTTTCCTATATTATTACTTCTACTACCAAGCTTAACAACTTTCTCATTTTAGTGATATACAGTTATAATAATAATAATAATAATAATAACCGTCCACCGCAAGCGATGATGAGAACATGTTGTGTTGCACATCACCGAGAGTCTGGAGGGGGGTGTATAGTCTAATTCTGGCACGGAAACCCCTTCCACATTTGTAGCTTTTAAGATCAGAATTGGACATGTGGTTTTCAATTGTTTTGTCCCTTCGCAAAGTGCGTTTATTCTTTGCCTCGGACGCTCGGCGTTTCTCGGCAATGGAGGTGCCTCTGATGATGGTTCCACGTCAAGCCTTGCGGTCCTGTGCGAGGCATTCGCATGAGTTTACATTGATGTTGAAGCGTGTCAGAGATACTTTCAGGGAGTCTTTGAAGCGATTCTTTTTGCCACCGACCAGATGCAGGCTCTTTTTCAGCTCACCATACATTAGTTGTTTGCGGATGCGGTTGTCTGGTATGCGACGATGTGGGCCGACCCACTTAATCTGGGTCTTCTGAAACAGTGTGTTAAAGCTCGGTATTTTTTCCATTATGAGAATCTCGGTGCCTGGTACCCTCTCATGCCACTATGTTCTCAACAATCTACGGAGGCAGCTTTTATAGATGTGGTTAATTTTTCAAGCATGCCTGATGTACACAATCTACGTCTCATTGGCATACAGAGACTGGGGAGAACTACGACTGGATAGACTTTAATTTTTGTATCAAGACTAAGACCCCTCCTATCCCAAACGCTGTTGCGCAGCCTCCCAAAAGCAGCACTGGCCTTGGAGATTCTGTTACTGACCTCAGAGTGAATAGTAGTTTCCCTGGAAAGAGTGTTGCCATGGTAAGTGAAGCTGTCTACTGATTGGATGCGCTCGTTCTTGACTCTGATATCTGTGTCGCGATATGCATCACTTGGGGCAGGCTAAAACATGACTTGGTTTTTTTAAAAATTAATTGTAAAACTCAGCACATGAGCATTCATACCCTCGTGGAATTGTTTGACGATCTTGGTGAATCTGCTTGGACAGGCGAATTTCTCCATGACTTTCTAAAGTCCATCTCCGTTTACGGTATCAAAAGCCGTTTTCAGGTCCACGAAAGCTATGTATAGCCCAGGCTGCTGATCACGGCATTTCTCCCGAAGTTGCGGACCCGCGAATATCATATCGACAGTTCCTATCTGAATCCAGATTGGTTATCTGGAAGAAGACCATGTTCTATGTAAACGATTAATCGGTTGAGGAAAACTCGTGCCAGTATCTTGGCAGCAGTCGATAGTAAGGAGATTCCTCTGTGGTTGTCACAGGATTGACAGTTTCCCTTTCGCTTTTATGTTGTTCTTGTTACAGATCCAGCAGCATACGGGCTTTCGCCCTTCGACCCAATGCCATGTAATGGTATCTGCACGTGTTTATCAGCTGTTGTCTAGTGCCATACAAAGTGTTCCATGTATCTGGCCATGGAAGAAAACGCATTTTCCTAAAATCATTGAGCGCTGAACACTCAAAGAGATAATGACCAACGGTATCATATGTGTGTGTACACAGCTGGCACTTAGGAGCATGTTGTGGTTGGATTATGTTCAGATGTTTGTTTAGTGGGATTTGTTGGGTTCTCAGTCGGAAAGTGGTGCTCTGGTCCATACTTGTGAGTTGATTTACACTGTCATTTAGGCTTGTGCTGAGCCATATGTCTGTAGACCTCCATCACCGTGTTTCTAATGGCCCATCTGTTCAGCCAAATGTCTTTGTTTGCTGATCTTATGAGGTGTTTGGCAGTGTGTCAAGTTGTTGCTGTGTGTGGCTGTTCTTGTCTTGATCCCTCCTTTGCTAGTGTGTCTGCCTTGTCATTGCCAGGTGTGCTTGAGTGTCCAGGGATACACTGCAGAACTATTTTGACAGCACTAGAAGTGATAATGTCGTCAATGTCTAGAGATATGTGGACAAGGTCATTTCTACAATGACCAGCAACTTCTAATGCTTGAAGAACTGCCATTGAATCTGTGAAAATCACAGTGTTTTTGGCCTTTAAAGGGAAGGCATTTAAAACGGTCTTCAGATGGAACAAAGCGGCTTCAAGTGCATTGATATCAGCTTCTTAGTTGGAGCAAACCTCCCTAAAAGTATGGGACAGTTCATCAGAGGATCCGTCCAGGTATTTGGGTTAGGGTTAGGATTTAGAGGTTTGTGATTGAGGTTAGCGTTATAGTTTGGGTTAGGGTTAGGCTTATGGGTTAGGATTTAGGGGTTAGTGATTGAGGTTAGCGTTAGAGTTTGGGTTAGGGTTAGGCTTTTGGGTTAGGATTTAGGGGTTAGTGATTGAGGTTAGCGTTATAGTTTGGGTTAGGGTTAGGCTTATGGGTTAGGATTTAAGGGTTAGTGATTGAGGTTAGCGTTATAGTTTGGGTTAGGGTTAGGCTTATGGGTTAGGATTTAGGGGTTAGTGATTGAGGTTAGCGTTATAGTTTGGGTTAGGGTTAGGCTTATGGGTTAGGATTTAGGGGTTGGGATTGAGGTTATAGTTTGGGTTAGGGTTAGGCTTATGGGTTAGGATTTAGGGGTTAGTGATTGAGGTTAGCGTTATAGTTTGGGTTAGGGTTAGGCTTATGGGTTAGGATTTAGGGGTTTGTGATTGAGGTTAGCGTTATAGTTTGGGTTAGGGTTAGGCTTATGGGTTTGGATTTAGGGGTTAGTGATTGAGGTTGGAGTTATAGTTTGGGTTAGGGTTAGGCTTATGGGTTAGGATTAAGGGGTTAGTGATTGAGGTTAGCGTTATAGTTTGGGTTAGGGTTAGGCTTATGGGTTAGGATTTAGGGGTTAGTGATTGGAGTAAAGGTTAGTATTAGTTGTTATGATTCATGATCAGTGGTTACTGTTAGGGTTGGAGTGAAGGTTAGGGTTTGGGATTTAAGGTTAGTGTGATCAATGTTAGGGTTAGAGTATGTTTATTGTTAGCGTTAGGATTAGTGATAGGAACATGATTAGGTTTGAGGTTTAGGAATTGGGCTTTATGGGTTCTGGTTAGCGCTAGTGGTTTTAGAGTTTAGGATTTAAGGGTTACGGTTAGGATTATAATTATTGTAAAAGTTTAAGTTAGGGTTAAGTTTAGGATTTTGATTTTGATTTAGGGTCAGGTGTTAGGTATAATGTTTATGGTTTATGGGTTGGTATTATGATTCGATTTAGAGTCAGGGTTTAGTGTCGAGGCTTGTGTTGGGGTTAATGTTAGAATATTGGTTAGGGTTAGTAGTTGAGATTTAGCAGTTATTGGTTATGATTACGGTAAGGCATAGCGTTAGTGATTAGGGTCTTTTTATTTAGGGTTTAGGATTTAAGTTAGAGTTGGATGTCAGTGTTACGTTTCAGGGTTTTGCCTTTATGGTTCATGGTTTAGATAATATGGTTAGGGTTATTGTTAGGGTTAGGGTTAGGGTTATTGTTATTTCCAAACAAGACTACGCAGGATCTACAAAGGTTGCCAGCCATTACGCTTCGATGTATCAGCAATACCTACTGAATACAACATCAAAGTAGAAAACAAATTTGAGGCGTTGCTTGCTATACAGGAAGAGATGACATCTGAGGAGTTGACATCGTACGCAAGGGAGATTTTGATCTCGACAGCAAAAGAAATGATTCCAAAGATATTGCACAAGACACAGAGCTATATAACAGACGAAACACAGAAACTCATTGCACAAAAGGCAACAATTAAAACAAATGGGAAGTAAGGGGACCAACACAGCATATAAAAACTGCGCAAGAAAAGTTAGAAGAGAAATAAGAAAAGATAAAAGAAGATACATAGTAGAAACATGTAAGGATATAGAAAACCTACAAAAACAAGGCAAAGAAAGAGATGCATTCAAAGCAATAAGAACACTGACAAGGGAATTCCGTCCGGTTCCACATGTCATAAATGACGAAGAGGATAACACACTAACAGAAACCAAAGACATACTGAATAGATGGAGAGAGTACTGCAGAACCATGTATGGAGACAGCACAAAGCGCTCAGTTACAATCCTACCAAAGGATGAGAAAGAACCTGAACCAACATTGGAAGAAGTACGCTCTGCAATTAAAAGCCTGAAAAAGGGATAGTCCCCAGGATGCGATGATATCCCAGCAGAGCTAATACAAGCAGGAGGAGAGGCATGTGCTCGAGTCTACCACAAGCTGTGTAAACAGATATGGCACAGTGCAGAGTGGCCAGAAGCATGGAAGAAATCAATTTATATTCCCCTCCCCAAAAAAGACAACCTAAAGCTGTGCACGAACTACCGAACTATCGCACTGATCAGCCATGCTAGCAAGATACTCATGCGAATCCTATTAAGAAGGATAGAGAAAAGGTTTGAATCTGAAATTCACGTAGTGCAGGCAGGTTTTAGGAAAGACAGAGGGACCCGGGACCACATATTCAATTTAAGGAATATCTATGAAAAATGTAGAGAGTTTAATGTAGACCAGTACACGTGTTTCATTGATTACACTAAGGCCTTCGACACGGTAAAACATCAACATCTGTGGAGAATCATGAAAGAAATGGGGTTTCCTTTGCATATAGTCCATCTCATTGAAACATTATACCAAGATCAACAAGCCGCTGTCCGAGTATCTGGGCAAACATCAGATTGGTTTGCAGTACAAAAGGGAGTCCGACAGGGATGTGTACTCTCACCTTATCTGTACAACAGATATGCGGAATGTATAATGAGAAATGTGCGAGAAGATGAGAACATTGAAAGTTTCGACCCATTTACGATTGGAGGGTACGAGATTCCAGAGTTACGATATGCAGATGACACAGTGATACTGTCAAGAAGTGCGGAAGGGCTAGAGCAGCTACTTTCAGCCGTTAATGGACATAGTAAAGATCAAAATCTGTTCATAAACATAAACAAAACAAAGATAATGACCACCGATAAAACACAATGTCAGCATACATTTACAGTGGGTGGTGAGGAAATAGATCAGGTTACACATTTTGAATATCTGGGCTCCAGAATCGACAAAAATGGGGACTGCTCGAAAGAAATCAGAAGAAGACTAGCTATGGCAATGCAGAGACTGAACAGCGTGAAGAAATTATGGCAGGGCACCAACAAAACGATAAAAGTAAAAGTCTTGAGAGCCTGTGTTTTTCCTGTGGCAGCTTATGGCTGTGAAGCATGGACGATTACCAAAACGTCTAGACAAAGAATCGAATCCTTCGAGTCAAAATGTTACAGAAAGATCCTCAGAATACCATGGACAGAGAAAAGAACAAATGTAGACATTCGGCAAGAGTTGAGCATAGAGGAGAACTGATTTATCAATTCCATTTTGGCTAGAAAATGCAAATACTTTGGTCACATCAAGAGACACAACGGTCTTGAGAGGACGGTGATGGAAGGTATGGTGCCAGGCAAAAGAGGAAGGGGTAGACCAAGAAGACGATGGCACCAAGATATCCAGGAGTGCCTGAGTATGACAGTGGCGGAAGCTAGAGTTTTGGCAAGGGAACGAGTTTCTTTCAGACAGACTGTGATGGGAGCGACGTTCTACAAGGGAACGAGTTTCTTTCAGACAGACTGTGATGGGAGCGACGTTCTACAAAGGACATGCTACATGATGATGTTATTGTTATGGTTATTGTTATGGTTATTGTTAATGTTAGGATTAGGCTTAGAGTTTACGGTTTTGAGGTTTAATGTTTAGGTGTTAAGATTAGGGTTGGTAAAAGTTACATTTATAGTAAGGGTTTAGATTGGTGGTTAGAGGAAGGAGCCCGTCCGAGATGGTGTTCCAGGATTATACAGTCTCTGAATGAGGGTCATGAATAAGCCGCACCGTTTCTGTGCTGAAGGCTACCAGAGTGCATCAGACATGCGTCTTCGACATCTTGTTGGCCTTTGCCCTTTAGTCTTTTTCAGCGACACCGGCGATTACAATGTTGAATCGATCTAGTGTTTTAGCCAATGCCGTAACATAGTCAGTGCCGTTTAGTGTCAGTACATTCAATGCTGCGACCCTCATTGTGCCTCTTATATCCGAGGGCAGTGCTGCTGCTGGCGAGGGTGCTGGTGACGCGTTTCAATTGAGATTCGCAACCCCCGGTATGGGAGCGAAGTTGGCGCTACCGTGTTATGTCAGTGGATGTGGTGATCGTGATCCCTGGAAGCTCTTGGGGGAGAGCAGTAGCCTTAGAACAGGGGCCGCGAAGAGGGAGTTTGTCTTCTTCTTCTTCGTACGCAGTCAGACAGTAACCATTATTTTTTCGAAAAAAGCGGCGGTCATCCTGAGGCTCTCGCCACTGCCATATAGCTTGTCTTGCAGTTTCACTGGTAATGGCCACATCTGCTCTCTCTGATCCTCGTATGTCGGGCAGTTCTGCAGCAGATGTTCAGCGGTCATTTTACCAGTACCGCACGGGCATTCGTCGGTACACCCTATCTTCAATTTGTTGAATAGGTGGTACCTCAGTCTGTTGTGGCCAGTGCGAAGTCTTAAGACAAGGACCTGCTCTCTTCGGTTCAACTGGAAATAGGCATCGTTTTTGGTGTAACCAGTATGTTCGGTTTCCCATTTGTTCATGTATCTGGCTTTGATAAGCCGTTTTGACTCTTCGTACGTCATACTGGTATCTGTTTGTGGTAGTCTTGCACCTTCTTTTGCCAGTCTGTCTGCCTCCTCGTTGCCTTGGATGTTGCAGTGTGACGGAACCCACTGTACCACTACCCTTTTTGGTGCGGACTGCTGGCACAGTTTGCAGAGTGCTGCTCTTAAGTCATTAAGCTCAGTGTTTTTCTGGCTTTTTAGCGCTGTGACTACGGTGAGAGCGTCTGTCAGCAGGACTATATGGCTCTCATTTTCACTGTGTGTCACCATTTCTTCCACTGCCGCCCTCAGTGCCTCTGTCTCCGCTCTGAAATTGCTTGTGTACTTACCAGTAGCGAGTGACAGTGTTATTTGTCTGCCATTTGGTAGGTTCAGGAATGCTCCTGCCCCTCCGTTCTGTGTAGTGTTTGTTACAGAACCGTCGGTGTATGCATGGGTCCAGTCCATGCTTGGGTAGCTTTTCGTTATGAAGCTTAGGGTAGTATCTCTCCTTTCTTTTTCAGTCTGGCAGTTTTTGTTTCCAATACCTGGTATATTTTCTACCACTTCTGGAAATATATCCTGCCTCCAGGTAGGTTTTCGTACAGTATTGATGGGTTTTGGTGTTGTTAGTGCGTTTATGGGATCTTCGTGCATCTTTGCTTTGGCTATTTCTGCAAAGTTTCTCCGCTTTAGTTTCCCATTTCCCAAATTGTTTAGTCTCTGGTGCATTGGGTGGTCAGTCAGTCTTCGGAGTTTCTCTGACTGCAGCTGGGCTCTGCAGTCTCTTCTATCGGTCATGGATTGCAGTTTTGTAATCTTTTCAAGTTCTACAATTGACGTTGACTTCATGCCACCTGTTATAATTCTCATGGCTTGGTTTTGAAATTTGTTAACTTTATCGAAGTTCGCCTTTGCTGCTGTTGTCCATGCCGCAATGCCATACTCGAGAACTGGTCTCACTCTTCCAGTATACAGTTTCTTTAGTATGCCTTCGTCTGCTCCCCAGCTTGTGCCAGCAAGTTTCCTCATGATTGCCATTCTTTCACTGGCTTTCATTCGGTTTCTCTCAATCTGACTTTTCCATGTCATGCGCCGATCAAATGTGACTCCCAGATAGGTTGGGTTGTCGTTTAGCTGCAGGAATTTGCCATTTAGACTTAATTTGGTACTTTGGAGTTTTAATGAAAGCGAGAATATTGTGCATGTGGTTTTCTCCTCGTTTATTTTGACCAGCCATGAGTTCGCCCACTCTTCCAGCGATGTTAGGGCCGTCTGCATCCGATTTCTTGCTATGGTGAGATTCTTTTCAGAGGTCCACATAGCCAGATCGTCTGCAAACATTGAGCTATGGACTCTTCTTGGTATATTCTCTGTAATATCGTTTATATATACCAGGAAGAGTGTGGGTGACAATACTCCCCCTTGGGGTACTCCCTGCTCGAGTGTCACCTTTTTGCTCATCTGCCCTTGTACTTGGACTCTGGCCGTTCTTTGTTTGAGGTAGTGGTTGATCCACTTGTACATCTTCCCACCGACATCACTTCTTCTTAGCTTGACTCTAAGTCCATCCTTCCAGACTTTGTCAAATGCCTTTTCCAGATCCACCCAAACAGCTACTGTGTGTTTCTGTGCCTGGTAGGCATCTTCTATCTCCTGGGCTATGAGGATGACCTGGTCCTCAGTGGATCTGTGCTGTCTGAAGCCGGCTTGCTGTGGAATTAGTATTCGTTTTTCTTCCAGATGCCACATCAGTCTGGTGTTTATCACCCGTTCCATCAGCTTGCCGACACAGCTCAGTAGGCTGATGGCCCTGTATCCATTTGGATCTGTTTTATCCTTTCCTGTTTTTGGTACTTGTACCAGTATTGCGTCTTTCCATGCCTGGGGTACAATACCCCTTTTCCAGCTTTGGTTCAGGACTGATAGTAATTTCCTCTTCGCTGTTTGGTCCAGCCCCATCAGCATTTCGTTTGTGATCCCGTAATTTCCGGAAGAGGGAGTTTGTAAGGAGTACTCCGTCTCCTTTGTGTCAGCTATTGATCAGTCAATCTTCACTGATCTCGTTTACTCGGACGACATTGTCCTGTTTGGCACAGACAGATCGCGATCCAGCGCTCTCTGGAAATGTTAAACAGCGAAACACCCTCCCCAGACCTGTCAATATCTTGGGCAAAGACCAAAGTTCGGAACCTCATTTCTGACAGAGCAGCCCAGGGTACTGAAACTCAAAGTCACACTGCGGTGGACATAATGGGATTCATCTATATCAGCAGAATGATATCATACAATGGGCACAACGGTCCCAATACGTCAAGGCGGATCGGACTAGCTGCGTCAGCTGTTCATGACCTCCGACATGTGTGGAGTAATGGCAAGATCTCAGGTCATTCACCCTGAGGCCTCCACCAAATCTCAGAAACACTTGACCGGCGCCGAGTTTCTTTATTCTTTATGTTGTACGGCTGAACCAGGAAACCTCTGCCCACAAGAAACTACACAAGTCGTTCCTCAGCGCCAAAAGTCTTACCCCGACCGGCTGGAAGCGCAGAATAGGCCGTCCCCGAACAGTATAACTCCGGCAAGTAGTAACCTCCTCCTCCTCCGCCCTGGTCAAGGCCTGGAACCACGCCACAGCTGTGGGTCATGGATGTGGCCGACCGACGTAACGGACCTCAGACGCCTAAGCGAACATTATCATTATTAGAGAAAGGGTTATGGTTAGGATTTAAGGTGTAAGCTTTACGGGTTATGGTTAGGATTTAAGGTGTAAGCTTTACGGGTTATGGTTAGGATTTAAGGTGTAAGCTTTACAGGTTACGGTTAGGATTTAAGGTGTAAGCTTTACGGGTTAGGGTTAGGATTTAAGGTGTAAGCTTTACAGGTTACGGTTAGGATTTAAGGTGTAAGCTTTACGGGTTAGGGTTAGGATTTAAGGTGTAAGCTTTACAGGTTACGGTTAGGATTTAAGGTGTAAGCTTTACGGGTTATGGTTAATATTTAATGTGTAAGCTTTACGGGTTATGGTTAGGATTTAAGGCTTAGGTTTTAGGGGTTAGGGTTCAGAATTAAGGCTTAGGGGGTTAGAGTTTAGGTATTATGATTAAGGTTAGGATTAATTTTAGTGTTAAGGTTATTGATAAGAATTACTGTTATGTTTAGTGGGGGGTGGGGGGGGGGGGGGGGGAATTAGGGTTTAAAGGTTAACGTAATGGTATAGGAGTTAGGTTAGTGTTGTTGTTGTGGTTTCTAATGCCCACAATGAGTAAATGTACTCTTTTGTGCGCCATGAAGAGGACGTTAAGTAACGGGTTGAAGTAGCTTTCCTCACATCCCCAGCGTGTTATTGAAGGTAGACTATGGTCCTCCAAGCGATTGTGCTATGCTTGACTTCATCTGTATGTCGCTCACTACTACGGGGATCACGTCGATTCCTTACCTCGTTAGCCAGGCTGCCAAAAAAACATCTTATTTCTAGGGACGGCTACGAGGAAGCCGTTGGACGTGGTCAGTACATTGTCCTGACCATGACTAACATGTCTGATCAGTACATTTTGCCTGACCAGACGTTGGTCTTCCTCCCCTAAGGTTAGGGTTAAGGGTTAGCGTTTAAGGGTTAGAGATTAAGGGTTAGAGATTAAGGTTTGTATTAGGGGTATTGTTATTGGTTAGGTTTGGTTTGTAGAGGTTGAGGTTACAAGTCGGTGTAAGGGTTGGGGTTTAGGGTTAGGTAAAGGTTTAGGGTAATGGGTTTAGAGATCAGGATTAGGGTTAGGGTCATGGTTTAGGCTTTAGCTTAGCGTTAGACTTACGGTTATGTGTTAAGGGTTATGGTTTGGGTTGGGGTTAGAGTAAGTGATAGGGTAAAGATTATGATTAGACCAATGGTTAGGTTTGGCGTTATGGTTAAGGTTGGGGCTAGAAAAACAATATTAGAAAGATAGATAAGGAAAGGGACCTAGGGGTTATAATAGATCATACAGGAAAGGTCAGTGAGCAAGTTAAGGTAGCAGTGAAAAAGGCAAATGCAATGTTAGGTATGATAAAAAGAAATATTAAACATAGGAGCAAGGAAGTCATCGTCAAACTGTATAAAGCTTAAGTTAGACCTACATTGGAGTACTGTGTACAGGTGTGGAGTCCTTATCGTAGAGGGGACATAAACATGCTAGAAAGAATTCAAAAAAGAGCGACAAAGATGATAGTGGGATTCCAGAATTACAGTTATGAGGAACGACTCAGAAAAACCGGCCCACAGTGTCTCGAAGTGAGAAGAATTCGTGATGACTTAATACAGGTTTATAAGATGATCAGAGGAATCGATAAATTAGACTATAACAAGTTTTTTAAAATACAGCCACCTACAATAACATGAGGGCATAGCTACAAGCTGACTAAAGAGAGGTCCAGGTTAGATATTAGGAAATATTTTTTTAGTCAAGAGAGTGGTGTCTGCTTGGAATGCATTGCCAGGGGAGGTAGTGGAGGCAGGGACAGTTAATGCATTTAAGAATAAACTGGATGCGCATAGCTTTTAGAGCAAGGTGATGTAAATGTAACTGGTTGTATACAGACTCTGCAGGGTCTTCTAAACCAGTATAAAAACGTTAAGTTAAGTTAAGTTAGAAGAAGGGTTTAGTTTTACGAATAAGTATAGTGCTGGCACAAGCTGGGGAGCAGACGAAAGCATACTAAAGAAACTGTACACTGGAAAAGTGAGACCAGTTCTCGAGTATGGCATTGCGGCATGGACAACAGCAGGAAAGGCGAACTTCGATAAAGTTAGCAAACTGCAAAACCAAGCCATAAGAGTTATAACAGGAGGCATGAAGTCAACGCCAATTGTAGAACTTGAAAAGATTACAAAACTGCAATCCATGACCGATAGAAGAGACTGCAGAGCCCAGCTGCAGTAAGAGAAACTCCGAAGACTGACTGACCATCCAATGCACCAGAGACTAAACAATTTGGGAAATGGGAAACTAAAGCGGAGAAACTTTGCAGAAATAGCCAAAGCAAAGATGCACGAAGATCCCATAAACGCACTAACAACACCAAAGCCCATCACTACTGTACGAAAACCTACCTGGAGGCAGGATATATTTCCAGAGGTGGTAGAAAATATACCAGGTATTGGAAACAAAAACTGCCAGACTGAAAAAGAAAGGAGAGATACTACCCTAAGCTTTATATCGAAAAACTACCCAAGCATGGACTGGATCTATGCATACACCGACGGTTCTGTAACAAACACTACACAGAATGGAGGGGCAGGAGCATTCCTGAACGAACCAAATAGCAGAAAAATAACACTGTCATTCGCTACTGGTAAGTACACAAGCAATTTCAGAGCGGAGGCAGAGGCACTGAGGGCGGCAGTGGAAGAAATGGTGACACATAAAGAAAATGAAAGCCATACAGTCCTGCTTACAGATGCTCTGGCCGTAGTCACAGCGCTAAAAAGCCAGAAAAACACTGAGCTTAATGACCTAAGAGCAGTACTCTGTCAACTATGCCAGCAGTCTGCACCAAAAAGGGTAGTGGTACAGTGGGTCCCATCACACTGCAACATCCAAGGCAACGAGGAGGCAGACATACTGGCAAAAGAAGGTGCAAGACTACCACAAACAGATACTAGTATGACGTACGAAGAGTCAAAACGGCTTATTAAAGCCAGATACATGACCAAATGGGAAACTGAACATACCGGCTACACCAAAAACGATGCCTATTACCAGTTGAATAGAAGAGAGCAGGTCGTTGTCTTCAGACTTCGCACTGGCCACAATAGACTGAGGTACCACCTATTCAACAAATTGAAGATAGGTGGTACCGACGAATTCCCGTGTGGTACCGGGAAAACGACCGCTGAGCATCTTCTGCAGAACTGCCCGACATACGAGGATCAGAGAGAGCAGATGTGGCCATCACCAGTGGCAACACAAGACAAGCTCTATGGCAGTGTCGACAGCCTCAGGATGACCGCCGCTTTTTTCGAAAAAATAATGGTTACTGTCTGACTGCGTACGATGAAGAAGAAGAAGAAGAATAAGTATAGAGTTAGGGGATATGGTTTAGGCTTAGACGTTATGGATTAGGATTACAGTTAGGCTTCGTGCTAAGGTTTTTGTTAGGATTACTGTTAGCGTTAGCGTTATTATTAAGGATTGGGTTTGGTTTTGGTTTAAGTGATTAAAGGTTATGGGTTAGAGTTTGGGATAGGGAATAGGGGTAATTTTGGGGTTTAAATGTCATGGTTGGGGTTAGGTGTTAGGGTTAGGCGTAGGGTTATGACTAGCGTTTAAGGGCTATGGGTTTAGGTTACGATAAGCTCAGAGTAAAGATTAGGGTTAGAGTAAAAGTTGGATTTAGGGTTAGGATATCAGGTTCGGGATTTAGGAATTATGGTTAGGGTCGTGGTCCCAGCTTTAGCTTACCTTAAAGGTTTAGGGTTAGGAGTAGAGTTGTGGTTATTGTTAAATTTACAGTTAGGGTAATTATTCAAGTCGGTGTAAGGGTTGCTGTTTAGGAATTAAGGTGTAGGTTTCAGACGTTAGGGTTTAGGGTAAGGTTAGACTTATTGTTAGTGTTATTATTATGGTTATTGTTAGAGTTTGGGTTTATGGTTTAGTATTTAGGGTTTAGTGGTTAAGGACAGGATTAGCGTTAGGATTACGGGTTAGGGTTTAGCGGTTAACGGTAGGGTTTGTTATTAGGATTATGTTTTGAGTTAGTGTTAACTGTTATGGCTAGAGTTTGAGTTATTGTTAGAGTAAGGTTATCTCTATGGTTAGGGTTATGGGTAGAGTTAGGGTTAGGCTATCGGGTTTGGGTTTTAGGGGTTCGGGTTAGGGATATGGCTTAGGCTTTAAGATTGAGGGGTTACGGTTAATGATGTTTTTGTAGTTAGGGTTAGGTTTGGGGTTTAGGTTATGTTAGAGTTTTGGGGTTTGGGTAAGAGTTACGATTATTACTAAGTTCATGATTTGGGATTGGGTTAGTAATTGGGTTTGGATTACGGTTAGGGTTAGGCCTACGATTAGGTTTTAGGGTGAAGGTTTAGGACTAAGGGGTTAGGGTTATGTTTAGAATATAGGGTTTAAGATTTAGGGTTGTGGTTATGTTAGGGTTTGGCTTTGGGGTTAAAGTTTAGAGGTTATAGGTTAAGGTTAGAATTGAGTTTATGGTTTAGAGTTTAGGCGTTTGGGTTTATGGGTCATAGTTAGTGATATTGTTAAGGTTATGGCCAGGGTTTAGAGTTTATGGTTAGGGTTAGAGTTGGTTATGGTTTAGGGTTTAAGGTATTAGTCTTAGGGTTAGTGTTAGGTTTAGTAATAGGGATATGGTTAGGGATAGGATTTATAAAATCGTCTTTTTGGGTTCAGTTTAGCGCTAGGGGTCTTAGAGTTTATGATTTAAGGGTTACGGTTAGGATTAGAGTTATTGTTAGGATTATAGTTAAGTTTACGGTGGGGATCATGGTTTATGGTCCAGGAGTTAGGGATAGTGTTTATGGTTTGTGGGTTAAGGTTTATTGGTTAGTGTTGGAGTTGGTGCTAGGGTTAGAGTCAGGGTTTACGGTTGGGGTTGGGGTTAGTGTTACAATATGAGTTAAGGTTAGGTTTATAGTTAGCAGTTGAGATTTAGTGGTTATTGGTTAGGATAACGGTTAGTGGTTAGGGTATCTGGTTTATAGTTTAAGAGTTTGAGTTAGGGTTGGATGTTAGGGTTAGGTTTAATGGTTTAGCCTTTGTGGGCAAGGAATAGGGTTGGTGTTATTGTTACAGTTAGGGATATTGTTCGGGTTAGTATAATGGTTGGGGGTTTAAGGTTTAGGGGTTAGAGCTTAGGTGTTACGGTTAGGCTTATTGTTAGTTTTATTGTTGTGGTTATTGTGATTGTTAGGTTTTGGGTGAACGTTTTAGGATTTAGGGATTGAGGTTAGGGTTTGGATTACAGGCTAGGGTTTAGTGGTTAGGGTAGGGTTAGGTTTTTAGTTAATGTTAGTATTAACCGTTATGGTTAGGTTGTGAGTTATTATTAGGGTAAGGTTATAGTTATTATTATTGTTTGGGTTGGGGGGAGGGCTAGAGTTAGGCTGTAAGGTTTATGAGTTTGAGTTTATAGGTTTTGGTCTAGGGGTTTGGGTTTAGGGGTTCTGGTTAGGTGTATTGATATGTTTTAGTTTAGAAAAACAAGGGCAGCACGGAAGATTAAAGTTCGCATAGATGCATATCTCTACTTTGACACATCGGAAAATGTTCCCAATGGGTCCTTGAACAGATAGTAGGAGCTATTGTGAAGCCGCTGCTTAGTGTTTGGCAATAAGGATTCGAGTAAAGCAGAAAATGTACGAGTGGTATATTTACCCTCAGGCACCGACATGAAAAACACATATACTACGAAAGGAATCTCTACGTGGACTTCATTGATCAGAAAAAGGCATTTGACCTGGTAAACAGATGTAAGCTCTGGAATGTAATTGAGGGATATGGTGTGGAGGGTCAATTGCTTGATGGTATTCATCCCTTATAAGTGAACAGCGAAGGTGCAGTACGAATGAATACCGGTATGACAAATTGGTTTGCAATGCTGAGTGGTGTACGACAAGGGTGTGTTCTTTCTCCACTTCTGTTCATAATTGATATAGATACAATTACACAGTTGGCTAATCCTCACGAGGAGTGCCTCAATGAACTGTTTTTTTTCTGATGATCATCTTTTACTAAAATGGAGAAGACCTACAACACCACATAATTTATCTCAATTTCGCTAGTTTGTAACGAATATGACATAAATATCAACACAGGCAAGGCAGAGACTATGTTGATTTCACACGAACAATTGCAGAGAAATTGTGTACATTGATGACGGCCCAGTCGACAGAAAGATTGCACATATAATTCAGAAGCGAACAGTGTCCACTATCAAATTGCACCAATTTTGAAACACACTAGAGTGTGTTTTTTTTCAACTAAGAGGAGGCTTATAAATACACTATTAATTCCTACATTGTGTTACCAATGCCAATATTGGTCCTTACTAGAAACACATAAGAGTAAAATCCTGAGCTCTGAGATGCGCTTTGGGAGAAGCACAGCCGGAAAGACAATCCGTGACCGAATCTACAACACCCACACTGAGGCAGATAGTGAGGACAAACCAAGTTAGTGCCTACATTGACTCTCAACAAACCAAGTTAGTGCCTACATTGACTCTCAACAAACCAAGTTAGTGCCTACATTGACTCTCAACAAACCAAGTTAGTGCCTACATTGACTCTCAACAAACCAAGTTAGTGCCTACATTGACTCTCAACAAACCAAGTTAGTGCCTACATTGACTCTCAACAAACCAAGTTAGTGCCTACATTGACTCTCAACAAACCAAGTTAGTGCCTACATTGACTCTCAACAAACCAAGTTAGTGCCTACATTGACTCTCAACAAACCAAGTTAGTGCCTACATTGACTCTCAACAAACCAAGTTAGTGCCTACATTGACTCTCAACAAACCAAGTTAGTGCCTACATTGACTCTCAACAAACCAAGTTAGTGCCTACATTGACAACCACAAAAATCAAGTGGTTTGGTCATTTAGTGAGAATGCATTATGACCAGCCTACAGGAAAAGTATATCATATGCAGATATCCTGTCAACGAGCAAGGGGCCGACGTCAGTGGAACGAGGGTGTCTCTGACACTCTCATGAAGTTACACCTAACGAAAGCACAAGCCTCCCACTTGGCGATAACAATAAATTAAGGCATCCCGAAACTCTGCAATACTTCATGGCAAGAGCACTTGGGCAAAAGAAAAATAAGAAGGCCAGCTCAACATTGGCGGTGTTGGCATTATCAATACTAGTAAACATACACCAATCATCCGGTCTGTCGAGATAGTCAACTCTAGAATAGCTACGGTCAAGCTACTAGTAAGAGACCAATAGAAGCCGCTCCTGAAAGTCCAAAGCTACTGGCACGGTGCTTGCGACACAACCTCGACATGACCAGCGGTATTGGCTTGCTAGAATTGCTGAGCTTAGTGCTTTTCTCACCAAGGAGGTTTCAAAGACGAAAGCTTTTTATGAAATATTGTGGCCCCGATAACATTGTTCTTGGCACAAGCGCTGAGGTTGAGATCGTTAGGGAATGAAGCGAGTTCATGTCTATACCAGTATGCAACATGAAAAACATCCTTGTCCAGTTCTTCACTGTTGTCATCGACACACTTTTGTCACCATACACTGCCTGCATTCTACAATGAATATCAACTGATATATATATATATATATATATATATATATATATATATATATATATATATATATATATATATATATATATATATATATATATATATATATATATATATATATATATATATATAATGATAATAATAATTCGTCAATTGTCGCTGATGACCACCAACATCATCACATGTCATAATGTAATCTTGAGTATGTTTGTGCGCTCGTGACTGATCAAGCCAATTCGAACTCGGAAAAATATGTGACCCGACTGAAAACGTAATCAGCTATTTTCTCTGCTCTTGACTTCCTGATTGTACGTCTATCCTGCGCTGCCTGGACACGGAGACCCTCGCTGAGTTTAACACCGTCTGTGACCGTGCTCTACCATGTTGAGCAATTGTTAGACAGGTTCTCCCAGGTGTTAATTTCTATTTGACGGCACTTAAGGTACTCATTCAGACTGTCCTTGAAATGCTTTTTTGGACGTCTATGTGGTCGTTCTTCTTCACTCAGTTCAATTTAAAAAAAGGAGCCTTTTTGGAAGCCTTTCATTTGACATTAGGGCTAGGTGGCCATCCCATCTGAATTGGGATTTTTACAAAAGTAAATGAATACTTTGCATGTTGGCTCTGTACAGCACTTTAGTATCTATGATATGGTCCTGCCAGCGTATATGAAGTATGCGTCTCAGACAGTTACTGTGAAAATGATTTAGCCTCCTGTCGTCACCAGCGTAGATGGTCCAGCTCTCACGCGCGTAAAGCAATGTGGAGACAATGGCGGCACAGTAGACCTTCAGCTTAGTCAGTATGCTGGTTCCTCGACATTCCAATAGTATTTAGTGCATTCGGCAAACAGCTGTGCCGGCCTTTGTCTATTCTATTCGCAGCTCATCACCAATAGCCACTAATCTCGACAGCGTACTTGTGAGGTAGACACATTTTTCAACTGCTTATAAGTTATGTCCCCTAATTGTAACTACTGGCTGTTTGTTTATACGATGTGCTTTGGTGCCGTTTGATACATGGCCTCGGTTTTCTTTGTGCTAATTGTCAAGCCAAAGTTGTCACAAGAAGTAGAGAATCAGTCCATACCCTCCTGCATTTTCCGTTCTGAGCTACTGTTCATAGCACAGTCATCCGCAAACAAGAGTTCGCAAATCAGTACTTTGGCACAGTCTACACAAAAGAGGACTGCTCCAAGATCCCAGAGCCTATATATATTTTTCAAAGAGACATGGATACAGCGGGATTAACATCAATCTGTATTACAGAGGAAATTGTTTTAAAAATATTGGAGGGGTTGAAAGTGGATAAATGTCTAGGTCAAGATGGTATTAATCCAAAATTGCTGTTTGAAATTAGAGACCAACTAGCAAAACCATTGGCTATATTATGTTCTCAATCACTTACAAAAGAGATTATTCCACGGGATTGGGAAGATGCAGGAGTGATTCCCTTATTCATAAAGGGCAAACAATAAGATCCAGCGAATTATAGACCGATGATCAGTTTAACGAGCATAGTCTGTAAATTGATAGAGTCAATAATCAAAGGAAACATTGTAATGCATTTAGACAAATGTAATCGAATTAGAAATAGTCAGCATGGGTTTACTAGAGAGAGATCATGCTTAACAAATATATTAGAATTCATGGAGGAGGTTACCAAAGTGATAGATAAAGTGGAGGCAGTGGACGTTATGTATCTATATTTTGCAAAGGCCATTGATAGAGTACCTCATAAAAGATTATTTCGAAAGTTAAAATCACATGGAATAGGTGGGGAAGTTGCCAAATGGATTGAAAATTGGTTAACGGGAAGAAGGCAGAGGGTGGGCATAAATAAGGAGTACTCTGAGTGGTGTGAAGTGAAAAGTGAAGTGCCACGGGGCTCGGTTTTGGGACCAATTTTATTCTTGATATATATAAATGATTTGGACATTGATATGGGATCCATGATTGCACAATTTGATGATGACACAAAACTATGCAGTAGTGTTTCATCTAAAGCAGAAGGGAATATATTGAGGTCGGATTTAGATAGAATTCGAGAATGGTCTGTAATCTGGCAAATGGAGTTTAATGTAGATAAATGAACAGTCATCCACATGGGTAGATCAAATATGGAACATAATTACAGAATGGGAGAGAATAATGTTAGAAAGATAAGGAAAGGGATCTAGTGGTTATAATAGATCAAACAGGTAAAGTGAGTGAGCAAGTTCAGGTAGCAGTGAAAAAGGCAAATGCAATGTTAGGTATGATAAAAAGAAATATTAAACATAGGAGCAAAAAAGTGATAGTCAAACTGTATAAAGCATTAGTTAGACCTAGATTGGAGTACTGTGTACAGGCGTCAACTCCTTGTCATAGAGGGGATATAAACATGCTGGAAATGATACCAAATAGACCGACAAAACTGATAGTGGGATTCCAGAATTACAGTTATGAGGAAAGACTCAGAAAAACCGGCCTACAGTGTCTAGAAAAGAGAAGAATTCGTGGTGACAATACAGGTTTATAAGATGATCAGAGGAATGGATAAATTAGACTATAACAAGTTTTTTTTTTTAAATACAGCCACTCATAATAACAAGAGGGCATAGCTACAAGTTGACTAGGAAATATATTTTTAGTCAGAGAGTGGTGAATGCTTGGAATGCATTGCCAGGGGAGGTAGTGCAGGCCGGGACAGTTATTGCATTTAAGAATAAATTGGATGCGCATAGCTTTTAGAGCAAGGTGATGTAAATGAAACTGGCTGTATACAAACTCTGCAGGGTCTTCTAAACCAGTATAAAGACGTTAAGTTAAATCGTGTCGCGCATCACCTTTGTCTTCGTCTACAGTCTGCGGAGATTGAATAGACCACCATCCATGTATGTCACACTTCGTGTTCTTAAAGGCGTCCGTAATCATGGCTGAAAACATCATATTGTTGTTGACCTCGAATGGTGGAGAGGTTTCAAGTACACGTGCGAGTATGCCCTTGGGGAGTTGTTTCACCACGGTTACGAATTTGCTAGAACAGCCGAATTTAGACACGATTTGACAAAGCCCACCCTTGCTGACCGTATCAAATGCCTTTGTAAGGTCAATAAAGCTCGCGGTTATGTTCTCGACATTTCTCCTGTACCAGACGCGCTGCAAATATTTGTCCTCAGTTCCTCGACCAACTCTAAATCCACACTGACTTTCCGGGAGGTGATGATCTAGCTCAAGATGTCTGTTGAGGCGATTGTGCAATACGCTCGCTAGGATCTTTCCGGCAATAGATAGCAGTGAATTTCCACGGTGATTACCACACTCCTGTCGATTGCCTTTTCTCTTGTAGATATGTACTACTGTCGCATTCTTCATATCTTGTGGGACTACTCCTACACTGCTCTTTGGCAATTGGATATGTCAACACAGGAATGCAACGTCTGGCCTCGACGGATTGGGCTTAAGAAACAACAAGTTTGTAAAGCGGCCAAAAAAGACGCGACCAGCAGGCCTTGAAGAATCTGACGAGCACAGCGAGACACAAGCGTCTTGGTTATCTTCTGCATCCGGACCCTTCACTAGCCGCCTCGGCACTGTCTTGCTGCTAGACCATTTCGGGCCAGGACGAGAAAATGAGGTTTACTCCGCGTAAACACTCTCACTTAAATGAAATTCACGTGCCACTCACATCACCCGCATCTAATATTTCATGCAAAAGTCATTTGGCGATGGGCGAGCGGCAAAACAACAGGTGAGAATAGGGTCGAAAGGGAACTGACTAGATAAAACATCATCATAGCCGCCCTGAGCTAGACGCGATTGGCTGAGCTAAGCACACTCTCAGAGGATGGTTCTGGCTACTGTTTTTCTTTAGCGGTCGCCGCAATCAGGAGCGACGTGAGGCTGGTGCTGGATTTGTCATAAGTCCACATAATTACAGGAATTAAAAGGTCTACCGGTACTTAAGGTAATCAGCGATCGTATCATGACAATGCGGCTCCTTCTGACAGGGGAACGTTAGACCACAATCGTAAGTGCCTACGCAACAACTCTCACAAATCCTTACTCAGTCAAAGGAAAGATAGGTACTATATATATATATATATATACACACACACACACACACACGTACGCACACACACACACACACACACACACAATCATTTTTAAAATTTATTTAATATAAAAAAAAATATAAAGTCAATTTAACTTCTGATATATAATTTTCAAGATGACACATATTTATAAACGCACTTAATTTGAACAATCAATCTACACCGTAATCGCTGTGCAAGCTGCTACTGGCTCGCTGTTCGTATGTTAATATCTTAGAATTCTCTTAAACAGATCCCTCTCTAAGCTCTCTGCTAGTATGGATTACATTTGTTTTCTCAATAACCTTCATGAAAAACTTTCCATTCTAGAGAAGTACATAACTGCCGACAATATCAAGGTGACCAACATTCTTGTATTTCAAACCATGAGGAACGCAGGGTTCAACCATGCCATGTGTGCTGTAATTAGTCACGTCTATTTGTCAGCGGAAACCGTCACAGGCTTGAACATAATACTCTACTGAACACAGTTACAAGAACGCTCACTGTAATAAATCCAACCGATGGCAGACATTTAAAACAGCAGCAGCATTTAAAAAGAGACGTCATTCGCTCCAAATACCAACGCTGATAGACATCACATTAACTACAAGCCGACAGAAGACCAGTGTAACAAGTATTGCAGACTTTACAACCCAAACGTTCGTTAGAGATGGAACAAATAATACGTGTAAGCTAATATATGTTAATCTAAATGAAAGTACCACTATTTTAATGTATACAATAACCAAAAGAAGTTTATACTATCTCATAGAAGATACATCTTCATAAAAACACTAAGTGACGTAATGGCGGTTGTAGTCTAGATTGAGTGTTCATATCAGTTATTGATTGCTTGATTGTCAGATCCAAAATCACATATCGCTTTTATTTTTGTCACCAACGTCTGCTGTTTACATTTTTTTTCCAATTGACTGGGCAGATGTTGAAAATGAGTTTGTTATCAAACTGAAGAATGCAAAGTTCATGATTCTCACTGTGCTAGTTGACAGGCGGCGAGTGTGTGAAACAGGAAATATTGCCTGCTCTGAAAAGTTATGATCGTCTAGATTTAGCTTTCCTTCCTGTCTGATGTCTGCCTGACAGTTCAGTTCAGGCACAATCTCCACAGCGAAGGTCGGCTACAATGCATCTCCAACGTCTATGTCGTAAGAGTTTGGTCAGCCATGTGGAGATCGGCAATGTAATCCCATAACAGTGAGTCTACTGAAAAGCACTCGCATTGCACTATAGACAGAATGACCTGGTTCATATTCTCAAGAACGCCTCGGGTTGTAAGAAGAGATAATGTTAACCGCCACCAAAGAAGCTTCGCCATGAGATGAATGAACTCAATGCCAAGGACGTCCACAACAACCAAATAGTCAGTTAAATATTTTATCGCACTAATGTGAATTGCATTATAGTTTGCAGCCCGAGAAACGCAGAAAACTGAGAAATCCTAAATCATATCTGTGCCATTAATGTACTTCTGTATATTCAAAGGGGATAAAGATGTCGAGCAGCTCATGATCTGAAGCTGACTGCTTGCGTCAGGACCAGCGCCCTAGAGCCGACTGCTTGCGTCAGGACCATCGACCTAGAGCTGACTGCTTGCGTCAGGACCATCGACCTAGAGCTGACTGCTTGCGCCAGGAATATCCACATAGAGCTGACTGCTTGCCCCAGGACCATCGACCTAGAGCTGACTGATTGCGTCAGGACCAGCGCCCTAGAGCCAACTGCTTGCGTCAGGGCCAGCGACCTTGAGCTGGCTGGTTGCGTCAGGGCCAGCGACCTAGAGCTGACTGCTTGCGTCAGGGCCAGCGACCTAGAGCTGACTGCTTGCGCCAGGACCATCGACCTAGAGCTGACTGCTTGCGTCCGGGCCAGCGACCTAGAGCTATCTCGTCAGGGCCAGCGACCTAGAGCTGACTGGTTGCGTCAGGGCCAGCGACCAAGAGCTGACTGGTTGCGTCAGGGCCAGCGACATAGAGGTGTCTCGTCAGGGCCAGCGACTTAGAGCTGACTGGTTGCGTCAGGGCCAGCGACCTAGAGCTGACTACTTGCGTTAGGGCCAGCGACCTTGAGCTGACTGGTTGCGTCAGGGCCAGCGACCTAGAGCTGACTACTTGCGTCAGGGCCAGCGACCTAGAGCTATCTCGTCAGGGCCAGCGACCTAGAGCTGTCACGTCAGGGCCAGCGACCTAGAGCTGTCACGTCAGGGCCAGCGACCTAGAGCTGACTACTAGCGTCCGGGCCAGCGACCTAGAGCTGTCTCGTTAGGGCCAGCGACCTAGAGCTGGCTACTTGCGTCAGGGCCAGCGACCTAGAGCTGCCTAGATCATTTTCCACCTCTTCCTGGGGACCCTAAATAACAGGCTACAAACGGGCAGACTGGCTAATGAGCAGGAATCGAAGAGGGAAGGCTAACCAGGTTCCCAGACTGGCTAATGAGTAGGAATCTAAGAGGGAAACCAGGCTCCCAGATTGGCTAATGAGCAGGAATCGAAGAGGGAAGGCTAACCAGGTTACCAAAAATGCTATGCTGAAGTCGGATGTGTCGTTCAGAAAATGTTAAAATATCCCAGTCAAGCTGCAAACTACAAAAACGCATTCCGTTCTTCGAACAACATCCTGCTACTAGCAAAGCCTTTTTGACAGCTTGGTAGCAGGAGGTTGAGAACATTTTTGGCTTGGTAGCGTGAGGTTGAAAACATTCAGGGCTTGGTAGCGTGAGGTTGAAAACGTTCTTGGCTTGGTAGCGTGAGGTTGAAAACGTTCAGGGCTTGGTAGCAGGAGGTTGAAAACATTCTTGGCTTGGTAGCGTGATGTTGAGCACGTTCAGGGCTTGGTAGCAGGAGGTTGAAAACATTCTTGGCTTGGTAGCGTGATGTTGAGCACGTTCAGGGCTTGGTAGCAGGAGGTTGAAAACATTCTTGGCTTGGTAGCGTGAGGTTGAGCACGTTCAGGGCTTGGTAGCGTGAGGTTGAGAACGTTCAGGGCCTGGTAGCGGGAGGTTGAGAACGTTCAGGGCTTGGTAGCAGGAGGTTGAGAACGTTCAGGGCTTGGTAGCAGGAGGCTGAGAACGTTCAGGGCTTGGTAGCGGGAGGCTGAGAACGTTCAGGGCTTGGTAGCTGGAGGTTGAGAACGTTCAGGGCTTGGTAGCTGGAGGTTGAGAAAGAACGACGAAGAAGAGAGAAGAAAAAATGTAATACAGTATATAAGTGCATTTTCATTTTATGACAAAACTTTGTTTTTAAAAAATGTTCATTTGAAATAATTATGTATTTGGGAAACGACTGGAGTGTGAACATTTCCTTTCAGCTGCTTTAGATGTCGCAAACGACTCTGTTGTTTTAACTACATTTATCAAATACCAGGAATCTGGAATGTAACATATTCACAGAAAGAACATCAGGCGAGTGTAGCAACAAGTTCTCCGCAAATGTCTTTCCGGACATTGATTGTATGTTTGTGTAGTCTTGCTTTAGGCATGGTATTTATAAACGTGCTCCAACATGTGATAGGTTGCAGACTAGTCACATGTCGTTTGTGGCAACACCGAAACTCAATCAAGACAGTATTTAACTCCACAAAACATGGGCCAGTTCCGGTGCAAGATAAATTTCTGTTTGTTGGCGTCATAACGGCATCCAAATTTCTGACAACTCGTGCTGCAGCGAGTAGCAAGACTTGGGCTCCAAGAGTACCCGGAAAAGTTGTTTATTTTCTCGAACAAGGAGAAAAATACAAAGGTGAGTTTGTGTACATATGTTTAACAATTTGCCAACTCAATCAATCACTCGATCAATCCATCGATCTGTCTGTCTGTCTGTCTCTTTCTGTTGGTCTGTCAATTTATATATATTTTCAATGGATATAAAGAAGGGAGTTCTTGGATGCTACTTGAAACTATTATTGACATACGGCAGCTAGTCATGGACAATCGGCAGGCAGGTACAGGGATCATTGGAGGCAACGTAATGTGGTTTTACAAAAGAATGTTGGACTTTCTAAGGACCGAAAAAACAACAACAGAATAACGTGGTTCTTGTGGGGGAAATGGGGGGAGGGGAAGGGGGGGGGGAAGACACAAAAGCATCTTATGGCAAAAACCGGAACAAGGCAGTCTTCTTTAATCCTGCAGGGCACGAGAAGAGGCTGGTTGGAACAGACGATGACAACGGGCAGAGTCGCGAGAAAATATTGGACGGCTTGAGGGCTAAACATGGGAGGCGATCAGTGGCGGAATTGATAAACGACACACTCGATAGGTGGAAATCGAGGTCTATGATCTCCAGCGGCAACCAAAAAGGCATTTGATGATAATGATTGTGATGTTATAAGTATCTTAGCCTTAGTCGACCTGTAGGGCGGTTGTCATTGTGCGTTAGTTGGTGATAGACGCTTTTCTCTGCTTAGCTGGCAAAGCAGTACTGCTTTTTTGGTTTTTGTGCGGATCCCAACTTAGTTCCAGTCGGTTCTGTCTCGAACACGAGTTGTACATTGGAAGGCTTATTTATTTGTGTTAGAATCGCCAGTGTTCTTCGGCTAGTTTTTGTTTTGTTTTGCGGTCGCCTTATTTCTCCATTCTCCAAAGCGGTCTGCGTTTCACTGTGGTTTTTATTTTTGCGCCTGTCGGCCCAGTGCATCCGACTTCATCATGCTTTTTATGTAAGGATCTGCTTCCTCCTGCATTTTCTAAGGGTTTGCTTCCTCGAGGTAACGGCCGGTGCTGTGATGGGGATCGAACCCAGCACCTTCTGGTTGTGAGCCGTATCACTAAACCACTAGCCCACGCCGTCCCCTATGCAGCTAGTGCGAATCTTGCCACGAAGTGGAGGCAGGGGTGAGTGTATCCCAGGAGGTCTTTCTTTGCCGCGCGGGAACCACTAAGTAGTTGATGTGCTTCATCGCTGGTCTTCATCGTTCCTTCTGATTCGACTACACGTCCTGTCCAGCGGTACTTGGAGTTGTTGTCAAGCTCTAGAACATCATTGACGTGTGGCAACACAGCATGTCACTGTTGCGAAGGCTCATCTAGCGCTGTTCTCTAAGTGATTATAATGTCAAGAAAGATTGACTTTGAAAAAAAAAAAACTTGCTTGAAAAGATCAAAACTGATAGCAAAAGGTTTTTCCCCTTATGCTAGACATAAACAGAAAACGAAAAAAAAAACCGTAGACCCACTTCAAAATAAGAAGGGGGGGGGGGGGGGGGAGAATAAGTGACAATATTGAATCTGCAAATCTACTTAATCGAAACTTTAACTTAGTCATCTCGATAGGACACTGCTCCAAAATCTCAGAGCCTTTAGACATCTTCCAAAGAGACTTGGACACAGAGGGATTGCACTCAATCTGCACTACTGACGGTATTCATCCCAAATTACTATTTTACCTCAGAATCATGTTGGCAAAACCAGTGGCTAAATTTTATTCTCAAACTTTTGAGAAATGGATTATTCCAAGGGATTTGAGAGATGCTGGTGTGATCTCAGTGTTTAAAAAAGGGTTAAAAAAATCAAATCCAGGAAATTACAGACCAGTGAGTTTGACGAACTCTGCAAAAGTTTAGAGTCAATGATAAAAGACAACATAGTAATACACCTGGACAAGTTCAATCTCATCAGGAAGAGTCACCATTGGTTTACTAAGGGGACATGGTGCTTAACAAATTTATTAGAATTCATGGAAGAGGTTACCAAAATGTTGGATGCTGGAGAGCCAGTAGATGTTATTTATCTGGTGTTCGCAAAGGCCTTATCAAAGATTGTTTCGGAAGTTGCGATCACATGAAATAGATGGTAGAGTTGCCAATTGGATAGCAATTTGGTTAACGGGCAGAAAGGCAGAATTATGAGTCTACTCTGATTGTTGTGATGTAATAAGTGCAGTGCCTTAAGGATCGGTATTGGGATCAATTTTGTTCTTAATATTTATAAATGACCTGCACCATGATATCAGATCCATGATTGCTAAATTCGCGGATGACAAAATTATGCGGCAGGGTCGATTTTCGGGCAGAGGTGGATCTATTGAGGTCGTATTTAGCTGCGATTCATTAATGGTCTCACAGCTTGCAGATGGAGTTTAATGTAGAAAAATGTACAGTCATCCACATGGGAAGATCGAATAAGGATTATACTTACATGATAGGAATGAAGGGAATGAACAATATTAGAAGATAGAAAATTAAATGTACCTAGAGGTCATAATAGATAAAACAGGTAAGGTGTCGGAGCAAGACCAGGTGGCAGCGAAAAAGGCTAATGTAGTGCTAGGTATATTTAAAATACTTACACTTTATAAATCATTTGTGAGACCTAAATTGGAGTAATGTGTTCAGGTGTAGAGCCATTATCTTATAGTGGATATTCACATGCTTGAAAAGATTCAAAGAAAAGCTACAAAAATGATCGTGAATGAACAGACAAGTTAAATGTGATTTAATGAAAGTTTATAAATGGAAAGTATAAATTTTACTATACCAAGTTTTTCAAAGTTCAAACGTCTACAAGAACTAGAGGGCACAGTTTCAAATTGTTTAAAGACAGGCTCAGATGATATATTCGGAAGTATGCTTGCTGAAGTCGGATGTGTTGGACCGAAAGGTGCAAATATCGCAGCCAAGCTGTAAACTACAACACACCGCATTCCGTTCTCTGGACTACATTCTGCTACTTACCCTTTCAGGGAGATTGAGAACGAACGAGGAAGAAGAGGAAGAAGAAGAAGAAGAAGAAGAAGAAGAAGAAGAAGATCTGCTATATGAATAGCACTACTCCTAAACTTGTGTAATATTTCACGGCCTAGTTCACACTTCACGGCCTAGTTCACACGGCTGAACTTCATGAGATTGGTGCCCTAGCTGAAGAGAGTGTCAGCTTTGCTGTATGAAATTTAGACACAACTATAATGAACTGCCACCTGGAGAGAGACGGGCTCCATCAGGTGTGTAGCGGCCCAAGACGCCCCGTTGTTTTATGGCGAGAGCTGATACTACAAACTGCAATAACGGTGCCTCGACGACCTTCTAGATTATGGGACTGATGATGATGATTTTTTTAGTCAGAGAGTGATGAATGCTTGGAATGCATTGCCATAAAATGTTGTAGAGGCAGGGTCAGTAAATGCATTAAAAAATAGTCATTTTTAGTATTTGTGGAGTGGAATAAACTGGTTGTAAACTCTGTAGAGCCTTCGAAACCAGTACATTGAAGTCAAAGTTAAGCTGATAGGCCGACGAGACGGCAATCAAGCGAGGCATGTATTGCCCCTAACTGGTTCTCTATGGCTTTTGTCATAGACCAGGTTTCACTTTCATAGCATTTGTGCTGGTAGAACTACTGAGTCTTTCCTGGTGACTATTGCAATCTTTATCGAGTTGAAGGCGGACCAGTCTGCTTGTCGATGCCTGGCAGTCTCGGGCTTCAGGGTAAATGTAATGGTATTTCGTTTAGGAGCACGGGGCTAACAAATCGTTTGCCCAATACTTTCATTTTTCCTATTATATTTGATGCCTGATTTTATGTCCTTCTCTTCCAGCGATGCTAGCATCTGTGTTGCTTCGGTGGGTTTTCTCTGTGATGAGTATGGTATCGTCGGAAAATCTTTGGTGATTGAGTAATTGCCCATTTGTGTCGATGCCGTACTAACTCCAGTGGCAATGTCTCATCGTCGACTCCAGGCATGCAGAGCAAAGGTTGGGTGAGATGAAGGTCGCTCTGTCGCACATATTTGTCCTTGACGATAGTTATTATCATTCGTGTGAATGGACAAATGATGGTGATGCATCCATCATAGTCACTTTTCAACATGTCTGTGTAGCCAACTTCATCTCCCTGATGTTCCAGAGCTGCCCCATATATTCTGGTCAACGTCTTTATGAAGTGGATGAATGCCAACATTCCTTGAGGGTATCGCAGATCCTAGCCCGGATGCATGTGGTGAATATTGTGTACATCACTGAGAGGAGGGCGATAGAGCGGTAGTAAGCTAAGTCCTCTTTGTCATATTTCTTGTATAGTAAGACAGTCTTTGACTCTCGCCAGCCCAATGGAATTTCCTTCACTCCTAGAAAACGAGTGAATCGGTGGACAAGACCTATATAGAGTTAATGGTCACATCCTTTAAACATCTCTACCGTGGTTCGGTTCTCGCTTGCAGACTTGCCGGAGATCATGCTTTCAATAGTACTTTGTATCTCCGAGATCAGGAAGGGTAAGAGTAATGAAGGAGTTATCGCTGATATGATTGGGGGCGGGAGTGGGAAGAGGAATTGATGACTTGAATACGTTAGTGTAAAAGTTACAGATGCCACTTCCTATCAACAGATATGAGGTGACTTTCGTTCCGTCATCAGATTTACGAGAAAGACTCATGTGCTGGTACTCAGCAATAGTACGAGGAATTAACTTTATGTTTAAATGGGACTCTTTGCGACTGCAGTTTCCGTATGTCGAACAGGTGTGGTTTTCCTCGATCTTTCGCCGACAGTTTGCTGAGTGCATTGAACATTTTGATGTTTCCTGGTGTTCAGTTCATTTTGTGGTGCTGGTAAGAGTAGGTACTTTGTGGTAAGGGATATGGGGCTTGTTACATGATTTGGTGCTAGAGTTTGCCTGGCCTTTTTGTATGTTCATAATGGGATGATGTCATTTTAGTAGACCTCGTTTAGGTTTTATGCTGCCCTAAACGTTTCTTGCTCCACGAGCGTTTTAGTAGACCTCGTTTAGGTTTTATGCTGTCCTAAACGTTTCTTGCTCCACGAGCGTTTTAGTAGACCTCGTTTAGGTTTTATGCTGCCCTAGACGTTTCTTGCTCCACGAGCGTTTTAGTAGACCTCGTTTAGGTTTTATGCTGTCCTAAACGTTTCTTGCTCCACGAGCATTTTAGTAGACCTCGTTTAGGTTTTATGCTGCCCTAAACGTTTCTTGCTCCACGAGCGTTTTAGTAGACCTCGTTTGGGTTTTATGCTGCCCTAAACGTTTCTTGCTCCACGAGCGTTTTAGTAGACCTCGTTTAGGTTTTATGCTGCCCTAAACGTGTGTTGCTCCACGAGCGTTTTAGCAAATGTTATATCTAGGGTGAAAGCAGATTGCCTTCTGTGCAATGTTGGTTCTTAAAGGGTAAGACAACGCCAACATGCGTGAATATTCAGCTGCTGAAAAGGCTAGGGATAGCTTGCAACGGTACTGACCGTTTGTACTGACATATGTCCATAGTTTCCAAGAAGCTTTTCGAAGTGATGTTTGTCTCATCTAAAGCAGTAGTGAATATATTGAGGTCGGATTTAGATAACATTCAAGAATAGAGAGGTCCAGATTAGATATTATGAAATATTTTTTTAGTCAGAGAGTCGTGAATGCTTGGAATACATTGCCACATGAGGTAGTGGAGGCAGGGACAATTAATGCATTTAAGAATAAATTGGATGCCCATAGCTTTTAGAGCAAGGTAATGTAAATGAAACTGGTTCTATAAGACTTTGCAGAGTCTTCTAACCCAATATAAAGACGTTAAGTTGTTTGGGAATATGCTCCCAGTAATGGATATCGCAGCAGCAATCCACACCTTTTCGCAAGACTGACATGAAACAGCCTGTTTCTAGAGAGAACTGCTTGGAAGTGAGATGGGGATCTTGATCAGTTTGTTTCACCTGAACACTGACTAACGTAGTTTGATCTGTATGTTTTACGTGTTCGGACTTTCTGCATTTGCATTTCTGACAAACAAGTTTACAGTGTTTAACATACTCGTGTTGTGAAAAATTAATTTACAACCAATTAAAAAGAAGAATATGCTTTAAATGATTTCATTTATATTCCTTATAAACTTGGCGGCTCGAAATAGATGTCTCTGAACACAACATATTTATTCCGTCCTTGTCTTAGCAAATGCCTCATTTTATCAATATGTTATTCTTGAGTAGATGAGAGTCCTGTGCTTTAACTTAACTTAACTTCATTATACTAGTTTAAAAGACTCTACCGAGTCTGTATACAACCAGTTTTTTCCCACTTTAAAAATCACTGTAATCATCCAATCTATTTTTGAATGCATTAACTGACCCTGCCTCCACCACATTCTATGGCAATGCATTTCAAGCATTCACAACTCCAGAGAGGGAAAAAATGTTTCCCACTTCGAAGCTATGCCCTCTAGTTATTGAAGTCGGTTGAACTGTGGAAAAACTTTCTAATAAGTCTAAAAACTAGTCTAATTTATCCTTTCCATTGACTAATTTATGAACCTTTATTAAGTCACCAGGAATTCTTCTCTTTTCTAGATACTGTAGACCAGTTTTTCTAAGTCTCTCCTCATAACTATAATTATGGAATCCCACAACCATTTTTGTATCTCTTCTTTGTATCCTGTCTATACTGTCTATATCCGGTCTGTGATAAGGACTCCACACCTGATACAAGACTCCAATTGAGGTTTGACCAATTTTTTTTAAATTTTGCATTTGCCTTATTTATCTATTTCCCAAGGCGGTGTGCGTTACACTGTGGATTTTATTTAGCGCCAGTTGGCCCAGTGCATCCGACTTCAGCATGCATTTATGTAAGGGTCTGCTTTCTTCTGCATTTTGTAAGGGTTTGCTTCCCCGGGGTAACTGCCGGTGCTGTTATGGGGATCAACCCCAGCAACCTTCGGCTGTGAGGCGTGTCACTAGCCCACGCCGTCCCCATGGTCTCACCAATGATTTATATAGTTTGACTTTCACTTTCTTGCTTCGATGTATAATGTTTTTAAAAAAAAATCATACCCAACATTATATTATCCTTTTTCACAGCCACCTGAACTTACACCCGCACCTAGGTCTCTTTCCTTTTCTATCTTTCTAATATTGTTCACTCCCATCATGTAATTATGTTTCATTTTTAATCTTTCCATATGAATGACTGTACAGACCATTTATGAATAGTAGTTAAATCTGATCTCAATAGATCACCTCTGCCGGAGAAGAGACCTTGCTGCATAATTTTCTGTCTGCCCCAAATTTTGCAATCATGGATGCGATATCATTATCCAAAACATTTATATATATCAAGAACAAAATTGGTCCCGACACCGATCCCTGAGGCACTCCACTTATAATATCACACCAGTTAGAGTTCTCCTTATTTATGCTTACTCTCTGCCTTCTGCCTGTTAACCAAGTTTCTATCCAATTGGGAACTTCTCCACCTATATCATGTGATTTCAAATTGCGAAACAATCTTTGATAAGGTACTCTATCAAAGACCTTTGCAAAATCCAGATAAATACCATCTACTGGTTCTCCAACATCCAACATTTTGGTAACCTCTTCCGTGAATTCTAATAGATTATTAAGTACTATCTCCCCTTAGTAAGACCCCACTGACGCTTCTTGGTGAAATTAAATTTGTCCAAATGTAAAGTTATGTTGTTTTTAACAATAATTGCAGTTTTAATATTTTAACTGTATCGCTACTTTCCAAATGCCTAGATTCTTTATCGTACGCTTTCTCCATTACTAACCAGATCGTCAGTATGTTTCTTTTCTTGAAATCCATCTTGATCTATTGTGGGAAATGTGTCAGTTGGTTCTCTCTGTTGACCTGTATTGTCTGTTGACCTGTGTTGTCTGACAAAAGGTCATTATGTCATAATTCAATTTTTTCCTTTTTCCAGGTGTTATATGTCTACCATTCTTTCCCCTCATTTATCGGTGCAACTTAGCAAGCTGATTATTTTTAAATTTTGAGACCAGTGTTTAACGTTTAATTTGTAATGTCTAATTTTTTTTGAAGATTTCGTGTTTTATAGTTGCTTAGAGGATCTTCAAATTTTTGCTGGTTATTTTTTAATGTTCATGTGCTTCTTTGTCACAGTAGGTATGAATTTGTCCCTTTGATTATACTTCTGTTTTACCCTGTAAAGCGCCGGGCCAGGAAGAGTTTGTTCCCCGATACCCTGTAAAGCGCCGGGACAGGAAGAGTTTGTTCCCCGATATCCTGTAAAGCGCCGGGATAGGAAGTTTGTTCCCCGATATCCTGTAAAACGCCCGGACAGGAAGGTATTAAACCTGTGCTCAAGCTTGGCATAGGTTGCTCAAGTTTTTGCTATCATATCCTCTGCACACGAACCTTCAAACTCTAAATAGGTGTGTTCTTGACGCTGCCAAGAAAAGTATTATAAGAGACTGCAGAAAAGACCAAATCTTCTAGACCCACAAACTGGAAGAGTTACATAGGGAAATTAGTACATGCAGGAAAAACTTGGAGAGAGACAAACCCAACACACGAAAATACAATCTTGCACAACAAAGCAAAGGAAGTTTTCATAAAAGAAAGCAGGCACAAACGTACCAGCTCTTTAAACCTGGGTATTCTACTCAAAGACTGGAATATCTAACCAAAACCCTGAATGGCAGCAAGACCAGAGATAACTAACAATGAGTTATTTCCGACCATAGGCCAGGTGACAGGCAAGGTTGAAGCAGATCGAATAGCCAGAACTAATAAAGTAAGACGCAAGTTTCAAAAGTCAGAATTAAAGGAGTAAGAAAAGAGATCAGAGCTCTCCCGAATTAACCACAGCAGAAGCACCCCAACCGAGCGCAGGACAGTAAAGTGCACCCTACAGGACCTGATTGATTGGGATCCTGTCAGTCTCGAGAGACAATGAACTTCACGCTAGAAAGAGGGCAGTCAGTTGTTGCTCTTGCTTACGCCGCACACGTTTGAAGACTGCATCTTGACGCATCTTGTCTTCCTTGCCTTCAGACCAACACACAAAGTGTCTGTCTTTGGCAAGTTCTTACCAGTTGCAGGTGTTTATATCCAACGCCTTCAGGTCATGCTTGCAAACATCTTTGTAACGGAGGAAGGGTCTGCCTTTCTTTCGCTTGCCCGTGGTCAGTTCTCCGTATAGGATATCTTTTGGTATTCGCACATTCTCCATTCTACACATATCTAATCGGTTTTGCAGCTCTGCGTCCAGTGAAAGGTTGTTAGTCATGATAGATCCGAGGTAGTTAAAGTGGTGTACTAATTCCAGATTTTTCAATACAGTCTAGAGGATCTGCACCCTGTGCCATCACTTTCGTCTTTTGTACTCTGATGGTAGATCCAAACAAATAACAGGATTTAGCCAAGCTATTTATGAGGATCTGTAATTCGGCTTCCGTGTGGGCGACCAGATAAGCATCGTCTGCGAAGAGCATATCCAGAATGACAGTCTTCCTTCTCTTACTTTTTGCTCGCAGTCTAGTTAGATTGAATAATCTCGTCTGATGCAGCAAAACCCTTTCTGTGGCCGGTCCAATGGCGTGTTTAAGCACGATGGCAAAGAAAATACGGAATAGAGTCGAAGTCAGGACACAGCCTTGTTTGACTCCACTATTAATGTCAAAAGCCTCAAAGTCCTGACCGTCAGACCTCACTGTACCTTTCATGCATACGAAAAGACGTGATCATGATCAGCAGTTTAGGTAAGCATTCAACTTTGGACTATATTTGGATACACCGACTGCGTGGAAAAAGGAGGGGGGGGGGGAGAAGGGAATCTGCTGACTGGGCAACAGTGGTCCTCACATCAATATGCCCAGACAGTCACTAGAGAGTGTTCAAGTCAGAACTACACTCATAACAAATAAGCTTACAATGGGGCTTGGCTGCTGGAACATACACACCATGACGTCCAGGCGTTAAACTATGTTCGAAAGACCTATCATAGACCAGGAACTCAAAAGGCTTCAGGTCGACGTCAGCATCCTACAAGAAACGCGTCTGATCGAGTCTGGGTCCCTCAGAGAAAAAGACTACACGCTCTTCTGGTAGGAGAAAAGTTGAAGACGTAAGAGAACATGGCGTGGCTTTTGCCGTAAAAACTCCATTCTAGGATCGACGCAGATATGCCAAAAGTAGCACAGAGCAGTTACTATCTCTTCGTCTCAGAACATAGTTAATCTGATCAGCGTGTATGCTCCTGTGCTTGGTACCACTAGTGACTCCAAAGATGAGTTCTGTCACCAGCTGAACTCACTCATCACAAGTATCCCTAGCGCGGAACACCTATTTCTGCTGGGATCTTCAATGCAAGGGTGGGCGCCAATCATGACTCTGGCCTATTGCATGGGAAATGGAATGACATCACAGAAAGTTTTAGAAAGCCGCTGAGGCATACCAAGCCGCTCAAAACCTTCAGAAGTTGATGATTTACGGTCAAGAAATAGCGCCCAGGTGCACGCCCTGATGTTGAGAGAGAACTTCTTCTTCTTCTTCGTACGCAGTCAGACAGTAACCATTATTTTTTCGAAAAAAGCGGCGGTCATCCTGAGGCTGTCGCCACTGCCATACAGCTTGTCTTGCAGTTCCACTGGTGATGGCCACATCTGCTCTCTCTGATCCTCGTATGTCGGGCAGTTCTGCAGCAGATGTTCAGCGGTCATTTTACCAGTACCGCACGGGCATTCGTCGGTACCACCTATCTTCAATTTGTTGAATAGGTGGTACCTCAGTCTAGTGGGGCCAGTGCGAAGTCTGAAGACAACGACTGCTCTCTTCGGTTCAACTGGTAATAGGCATCGTTATTGGTATAACCAGTATGTTCGGTTTCCCATTTGGTCATGTATCTGGCTTTGATAAGCCGTTTTGACTCTTCGTAGGTCATACTAGTATCTGTTTGTGGTAGTCTTGCACCTTCTTTTGCCAGTCTGTCTGCCTCCTCGTTGCCTTGGATGTTGCAGTGTGATGGGACCCACTGTACCACTACCCTTTTTGGTGCGGACTGCTGGCACAGTTTGCAGAGTGCTGCTCTTAAGTCATTAAGCTCAGTGTTTTTCTGGCTTCTTAGCGCTGTGACTACGGCGAGAGCATCTGTAATCAGGACTATATGGCTTTCATTTTCATTGTGTGTCACCATTTCTTCCACTGCCGCCCTCAGTGCCTCTGCCTCCGCTCTGAAATTGCTTGTGTACTTACCAGTAGCGAATGACAGTGTTATTTTTCTGCCATTTGGTAGGTTCAGGAATGCTCCTGCCCCTCCGTTCTGTGTAGTGTTTGTTACAGAACCGTCGGTGTATGCATGGGTCCAGTCCATGCGTGGGTAGCTTTTCGATATGAAGCTTGGGGTAGTATCTCTCCTTTCTTTTTCAGTCTGGCAGTTTTTGTTTCATGTTGAGAGAGAACATAACCACTGTCTCCATAATCTTTGTCTGGTTATCTGTTCACCATGGCTTCAGACGCTCTTTCTCTCTCTCTATCTCTCTTTCTCTCTGTCTCTGCCCCTCTTTCTCTCTCTTTCTCTTTCTCTCTCTCTCTCTCTCTCTGAATCTATCTCTTTCTCTCGCTCGCTCTTATAATGGCCACATGTTTACCAATAGCTCTAGCTAGAGAATCGTTATTCCGTTATATGACATGCGAACGAAATCGTTTATCATTCACTTGTTCCTTATCTATTTGTGTCAGCGCAGTATTACATTCAATGAGTGGGTACCACTTAGTAAAGAAGTCACTGTAACCTAACCTTGCACTACATACGCTTACACATACAGGCTTCCTGTACATAAGGCTGGCTGTGCTCGTGGTAGTCAATATTTCACCTCGGTGCAACGACGCTCCATCACCACAATATCACATGAGTCCTAGAATTAATAATTAATATAGAGACACAAATCAATGCAAATGGCAACGTCTTTTTTAAAACAAAGCTCCATCCATTGAAAGTCGGAATTCTTCGACTCCAACTGGAGGATAAAGTCAAAGTTACAGTTGACCTTCTGCAAGTAGTCTGCGCCAAAGCTATTTGCATACTCTTGCATATGCTGTTTCTGAAGCATTTATTTTAATCAATGAGGTTTGCTAACCCAATGCAGGCATTTTGCAACAGTCACGGACAAGCAGTGGGCCTATTATATCCATACGATACACACGGGATACATTTACCGATACTGAGTTGAGTTACCCACGCAAGCACGCACGCACGCACATGTAAAAAAAAATTATAAATATATATAAAAATAAATAAATAAAAAACAAATATATATATATATATATATATATATATATATATATATATATATATATATATATATATATATATATATATATATATATATATAAATAAACACACACATACACACACAATGCAAAGTGACTGGAATGCTAAAGTTGGCCTTGATGCATATAATTCCAGTTCAGACACATATGGACCCCACATAACTGAACTTGAATCTAGAAAGGCTTCCGATTACTAGAATTTGCTGAATACAATCACCTTGTACTTGTGATTACTTTGGAGAACCACACGGCTTTGGAAACGACCACATGGCACTCTCCCAATGGAAAACACCATAATCAAATAGACTACATACTGGTACAGACTAGATTCCTTACCAGTATTTATAAAACCCAAACGTGAAACTTTCCAGGGGCGGATATGGGTAGTGATTATCACTGCGACGCCTCCGGTACCAAGAAGTATCGACTTGTCGTTTTCTTGGATACACCGACCATGGGGAGAGCGGGAATCTGCTGACTGGGCAACAGCCGTCCTCGCATCAATATGTCCAGGCGCGCACTAGAGAGGGGTTACGTCAGAACTCAAGCCAATAGCAAAAACAAGTCTGCAATGAGACTTGGTTGCTGGAACGTACGCACCATGACCACAGGTACGACGGAGGACCTCCAAGCGTTAAGCGTTATTCGCAAGACCTCAATTATAAACCAGGAACTGAAAAAAACGTACAGTCGACATCGCCACTCTCCAAGAAACGCGTCTGGTCGAGTCTGGGTCTCTCATGGAAAAGGACTACACATTCTTCTGGCAAGAGAATGGAATGGAGGACGTCAGAGAACATGACGTCGGGTTTGCCGCTAAAAACTCTCTTTTTGGATCGACAGAGATATGTAAAAGGGGCACAAAGCGGTTATTATATTTTCGTCTTCAAACATCCAATGCCCTAGTTAATCTGATCAACGTGTATGCTCATATACTTGGTGCCACTAGTGACTCCAAGGATGAGTTATATCAGTGGCTGACCTCACACATCACAAGTATCCTAGTGAAGAACACATGGTTCTACTTGGGAACTTCAATGCAAGGGTGTGCCCCGATCAAGAATCCTGGCCTATGTGCACGGGAAAGTTTGGTGTCGGAAAGATGAACTGAAATGGACAGCGGCTATTTGAGCTGTGTACCTACCACGACCTGTGCATCATTAACACCTTCTTCCAAACGAAGCCCCAGCACAAAGTATCCTGCAGACATCCGCGTTTCACAGTTCTGACTGCGATACTGACCACTTACTGGTCTGCTGTAAAATGAGACTCCAGCCCAAGAAAATACATAGCGCAAACTTGTGGGTAAATGTCGCATAGACAGAGCCAGAAAGATGAACGACAATGGACAGCGGCTATTGCACCTACTGTTGCGTTGAATTGCCCAAGAATGACGAGTTTGTCACATTTTGAAACTGATGCTATAACCGCGTGTAGTTATTAGTAGAACTTGTCGTCATGGTTGATCATGGTCGGTGCGCAGGCGCTGATAATTGGGTAATGTTTCTCCAGTTCCTCTGCCACGCCAGTAAAATTTATTGCCTGGCCCTTTTTCGCAGAGTTGAAATCGCCAGCAAAACTGGTTTCGCTTAGTGCTGCTATATCAATGTGGTACCTGCCTAATTCTGTTCCAATAAGGGCATTGACATTGACTCTAACATAAACAGAACAGAAACGCGAACTGCCCTACATAACGCACAGACCACTGGTGACCCAAGACTGACATTAATAGAAGTCCCAGAAAAAGAAGACGATAATTCCAGCATCCTACGTGAAGAAGTAGTGGTGGCGGTAAAGTCTCTCAAGAAGGACAAGGCGGCTGTTACAGACAACATACCAGGCGAGATATTAACACATGGAGAGACTGTGGTTATAGACATTCTCACGAAGATTTGTAACAGGATCTGCCAGACGGGGGAATGGCCAAAGTCAAGTTGGACAAAATTATTGATTATAGCCCTACCTAAGTAAGTCGCATGTCCTTTTAAAGAACGTAGCTTCTTACAACCGATTTGGCTGTTATAAGTATCTTGACAAGTGTGCAGTACGGTAGGTTAGCAAGTGTGCAGTACGGTAGGTTGCCATTACTTTCCGTACGTGGAGGAGCATTAGTTCGAGAAAAAACCCAGTGTTATTCGAAGTGGGAATCGAACCCGGAAGGTTGGGGTTGTGAAAACCGAGCGAGTTTCTGGGGTTGGTCTCTCGCCGCCACGATTGACTCTCATCCAGCATTCGTACAGCGATCTCAGTCCCACCAGACGGAGTGAGAGCCTGGACTTGCCTAACACGCTCGCCCGCCTTTCCCCGGCACTGTAGCGGGACCAATTTTCTGGAGTCGTACCGCTGGCAACGGTGCATTACTGTGGTCCGTATCGAGAGACTTTGTCAGTCAGTGGTGATTAGTCGAAGGCCTATAGCCAACCTTGACAGTTCGTCTCGCTGGTGGTCATTCTCTCGCAAAGAGCTTGTGACCGGCAAATGGAAAGCAGGAATCGTGCCTAAAGGCCCTGTCATCGACCGACCAACCGGTGGGAAAAGGGCAGGCAAAAATCGTCTCCATTCCCAGTGAAATCATCGCCGGGGCCGTTGGGATCCGTTCTGCACAGAGTGCTGCCATCCCTCCCCGAGCGAGCCCGGTCGGTCGGTCGTTTGGTCGTTTGGTGTGTGTACGGGCCCCTGTCAGGCGGTCCTAGGTCGACGGAGTGAGGGACGGAACAACCGTCCGTCTGTCAGTCGGTCCCTGCGGCCGTCGAGGAGAGGCTTTTTACACATCCATCCGTCCTACCATCGCCGATCGGTGTGTGTTGTTCATACGTCTCCGACAGAGATCTGGTTGATCCTGACTGTACTCATATGCTTGTCTCAAAGATTAAGCCATGCATGTCTAAGTTCACACTGTGTCACGGTGAAACCGGGAATGGCTAATTAAATCAGTCGAGGTTCCTTAGATGAGACGATCCTACTTGGATAACTATGGCAATTCTAGAGCTAATACATGCTTACCAAGCTCCGACCCTCGCGGAAAGAGTGCTTTTATTAGTTCAAAACCAATCGTCGTTTCCCTCGCTGGGTTGCGGCGTCCCCACCGGTGACTCTGGATAACTTTGTGCTGATCGCATGGCTTCATGTGCCGGCGACGCATCTTTCAAATGTCTGCCCTATCAAATGTCGATGGTACGTGACATGCCTACCTTGTTTGTAACGGGTAACGGGGAATCAGGCTTCGATTCCGGAGAGGGAGCATGAGAAACGGCTACCACATCCAAGGAAGGCAGCAGGCGCGCAACTTACCCACTCCCGGTACAGGGAGGTAGTGACGAAAAATAACAATACGGGACTCTTTCGAATAATGGAATAAGACCTCGGTTCTATTTTGTTGGTTTTCTGAACTGGAGGTAATGATTAACAGGGACAAACGGGGGCATTCGTATTGCGGCGTTAGAGGTGAAATTCTTGGATCGCAGCAAGACGAGCTACTGAGAAAGCATTTGTAAAGAATGTTTTCATTAATCAAGAACGAAAGTCAGAGGCGCAAAGACGATCAGATACCGTCGTAGTTCTGACCATAAACGATGCTGACTTGCGATCCACAGGAGTTGCTTCGATGACTCTGCGGGCAGCTTCCGGGAAATCAAAGTGTTTGGGTTCCGGGGAAAGTATGGTTGCAAAGCTGACGGAAGGGCACCATTAGGAGTGGCGCCTGCGGCTTAATTTGACTCAACACGGCCAACACTGAAATGATTGACAGGTCAAGAGCTCTTTCGTTCGGTCTAATATGGAACGGCTGCTGGAATTAGACCCTCGGAAATCTGGGGCAAAGCTCTCTGTGGCTCGATTGGCCCGCATTCAGTGTTCGATAAAGGAATTGACGGAAGGACAAGACCATGAGTGGAGCCTGCGGCTTAATTTGACTCCACACCCCAACACTGTAAAATGACTGACAGACTGAGAGCACTTTCGTTGAGTCTAATAGGGAACTTATGCTGGTATTAGACCCACGGAAGATAGGTCAGTTTTATTCTCTTAATGAAAGAGCGTCTGCTACGGTAATCCTGCTTAACCGTACAGAAATCGCAGGTTACAGACACTTGGTCATTGACTGACTAAAAAGCCCTCTATTGATTCGTTGGGTCTAATAGTGAACGGGTGCTGGTATTAGACCCTCAGAAGACAGGTCAGTTTTACCTTACTAATGACAGGACGTTGCTACGATAATCCTGCTCAATTCGAGAGGAATCGCTAGCCGCAGACATTTGGTCCACGTGCTAGGCTGATAAGCCAACGGCGCGAGGCTAAGATATGAGGGATTACGGCTGAACGCCTCTAATCCGGAATCCGGCCCTAAATCTCAGCACCACTGCGATGGGAGTCTACGATATGGTTGGGACCTGGGGCTCGCGTCTCAGCCCGACCCGGTCGAGCCGTAGAAAGAGGTTTCTGCCGTCCGCCGATCAAAGCGGGTGGGAAGCTGCTCGATATTCACCCGATACGGCGATGAGTTGTGAATCCACTAGTAGAAGACTTAGTTCTCGGTCGGGGTGTCGTAAGCAGTAGAGAAGCCACCTCACTGTGAACTGTTGAGACGCAACCCTTGATAATGAGATATGTCCGCACACCAGGCGAACAACATCTCAGTGCCATGGTCAGGCTTGTCCCCTGGTTAAATGCCTCGCTCTTTACCTCTGTCTGCTATCAGTCATCCCAATGTACGCAGAAGAGATGCAGGCCAGCGGACATTGCACCTCTGCCCTATTATGACAACCTCCCAGGTGGCGGGAAATGCTAGGCGTACCATCACTGCAGAGAAGCTGAGAAAATAAAGGGAGCAAAGAGATACCCCACTCACATGCACATGCTACGTTTCTTGCAGGACGTGCCGATCCTGGGATACAGACACTGTGCTGCCTCTCTTCCGGGATAGTACAAACCAGTACATAGTCCATATCATATCTCATATCTCATATATCATCACCGCACCCTATAGACACGAGTGGTGAAGACTCGATAGTCCCGTAAGACAACTTCCATAATAGAGACAACTCTGATCACAAACAACTGCTGCCTTGCAGATAGGCTGGGGACAGCCAAAGGCTAAGGAGGACATCCCTACAGAAACGCCTGTTGAAATCGGATGCACTGGGCCACAGGCTTAACAAGTAACACAGTGCAACGTATATCGCTGTATTATGACTGTACGACCTAATAGAAAAAAGCGTGGAGCTCATCCTGTAGAGTCCCGCCAGGCAGCGAGAGTGCCGGGCCTCATGCCTCGAAGGGGCCCACCCAACACTATTGGTGGTCACCCACCCATGTGCTGTGGATTCAAGGCACAAGGTGATTAGACAAAAACTATTGACCAAAAACACAAGACCCTCAGAATACTACAGTGGAATGCGGAGGGAGTCTTAACAAAAAGCTTTCCCTAACACATCACTTGCATGAAGATAAGATTGACGTGGCATGTATCCAAGAAACGCACCTCAACAGCAACCGTAAATTCTCAATCAGAGGATACCGGACCTTCCGTCTGGATAGAGAAGTTCACAAAGAAGGGGCTCTGATACTGACACCTAACTGCATACCGAGTAACGCGGTAGCTGTCAATCACACCGGACAAGCAGAAATTGTAGGAGTTGAGATAATAGCACAAGAGACGAAGATCCGCATCTTCAACCTGTACGGACTACCAAACAAAGACCTGTCGCTCTCGAGTATGGAAGACAAAGACTTCAACTGCATAGTAGTTGGAGACTTCAACAGCCACTCGGAGAGATGGGGATACTCGGACACAGACAGCAGAGGTGACGAAGTGGAAGATTGGGAGATAGACACAAATTTGTCTTATCAATAGGCCGGAGGATAGCCCTAGCTTCTATTCTAGAACTTGGCATACCACCTCTACTCCAGACTTGGCCCTTTCCACGGTGGACATTCACCACAAAATAGACCGCCTGGTGCTAAACTAATTTGCAGGTAGCGACCACAGGCCAATTAGGCTAGAAGTTGATATGGAAGTAGGCCCACAGGAAATAAAACCGCTCCCACGTTGGAATTACAAACGAGCCGACTGGGACAGATTTCCAATCCTGACAGATGGGCTGTGTGAAACCACCAACACACGGAATAACAATATGAAGCCTATGGTGGAAAGCCTAAGCAAAGCAATAATGCAAGCTGCCACTGAAACCCTCCCAAGAGGGGCAAGGACAAATTACAAGCCTTTTTGGAATGATGAATCAAACAAACAAATTACAATCAAGCAAGGCGACAACATTCTTACTGGAAAAAAAGCAGCAAACGCCTTCATTGGACATTATGCCCGAGCAAACCACATTGAGGTCCCTACAGATAGGCATACAGACATTAGTGAAGAGAAAAAGGGGCACGACAACATCAATATGGCACCAGAAGAGCATCTGATGGCAAAACTAACAATGAATGAAATGGAAAAGTCCATGAGAACTTTAAAGAAAAGGAAATCACCCGGAAAAGATGGGGTAACAAACGAAATGCTGATGGGGTTGGGAAGTTAGTATCAGTCCTGAACCAAAGCTGGAAAAGGGGTATTGTACCCCAGGCATGGAAAGACACAGTACTTCTACCAATACTAAAGAAAGGAAAAGATAAAACAGATCCAAATGGATACAGGCCTATCAGTCTACTGAGCTGTGTAGGCAAACTGATGGAACGTATGATAAACACCAGAATGATGTGGCATCTGTGAGAAAAACACATACTAATTGCACAGCAAGCAGGCTTTAGACAGCACAGATCTACTGAGGATCAGATCACCCTCATAGCCCAGGAAATAGAGGATGCCTACCAGGAGCAAAAACACACAATAGCGGTTTGGGTGGACCTGGAAAAGGCATTTAACAAAGTCTGGAAAAAGAGTCAAGCTACGAAGAAGCTAAGTTTGTGGGAAAATGTACAAATGTATCAGCCACTACCTCAAAAACAGAACAGCCAGAGTTCAAGTACAAGGGCAGATGAGGAAAAAGGTGACACTTGAGCAGGGAGTACCCCAAGAGGGAGTACTGTCACCCACACTCTTCCTGGTGTATATAAATAACATAACAGAGAATATACCGAGAAGAGTCCGCAGCTCAATGTTTGCAGACGATCTGGCTATGTGGGCCTCTGAAAAGAATCTCACCATAGCAAGTAATCGGATGCAGCAGGCCATACCATCGCTGGAAGAGTGGGCGAACTCATGGCTGGTCAAAATAAACGAGTAAAAAACAACATGTACGATATTCTCGCTTTGAAACAAACCCCAAAACACCAAAATAAGTCTTAACGGCAAATACCTGCGGCCAAAGGACAACCCAAACTACCTGGGAGTCACATTTGATCGGCGCATGACATGGAAAAGTCAGATTGAGAGAAACCGAATGAGAGCAAGAAAAAAGAATGACAATCATGAGGAAACTTGCTGGCACAAGCTGGGGAGCAGACGGAAGAATACCGAAGAAACTGTACACTGGAAGAGTGAGACCAGTTCTCGAGTATGGCATTGCGGCATGGACAACAGCAGCAAAGGCGAACTTTGATGAAATCAGCAAACTCCAAAAACCAAGCCATGAGAGTTATAACAAGAGGCATGAAGTCAACGCCAATTTTAGAACTTGAAAAGATTACAAATCTGCAATCCATGACCGACAGAAGAGACTGCAGAGCCCAGCAGCAATCAGAGAAACTCAGAAGACTGACAGACCATCCAATGCTTCAGAGACTAAATAGATTTGGAAAAGGAAAACTAACGCGAAGAAACTTTGCAGAAATAGCCAAAGCAAAGATGAGCGAAGACCCTATAAACGCACTAAGAACACAAAAGCCCATCCCTACTGTACGAAAACCTACCTGGAGGCATCCTATATTTCCAGAGGTGGTAGAAAATATACCAGGTATTGGAAACAAGAACAGCCAGACTGAAAAAGAAAGAAGAGATACAACCCTGACGTACATAACGAAAAACTACCCAAGCATGGACTAGACCCATGCATACACCGACGGTTCTGTAACAAACACAACACAGAACGGAGGGGCAAGGGCATTCCTGAGCCTACCAAATGGTAGAAAAATAACACTGCCAGTGGCAACTGGAAAATACACAAGCAATTTCAGAGCAGAGGCGGAGGCACTGAGGGCGGCAGTAGAAGAAATGGTGACAGGTAAAAGGAATGAAAGCCATAAAGTCCTGCTTACAGATGCCATGGCCGTAGTCACGGCACTAAAAAGCCATAAAAATACTGAACTTAATGATTTAAGACCAGTACTCTGTCAACTATGCCAACAGTCCTCACTAGAAAGAGTAGTGGTACAGTGGGTTCCATCCCACTGTAGCATCCAAGGCAACGAGGAGGCAGACATACTGGCAAAAGAAGGTGCAAGACTACCACAACCAGATACTAGTGTGACATACGAAGAGTCAAAATGGCTTATTAGAGCTAGATATATGACCAAATGGGAAACAGAACATACTGGCTACACCAAAAACGATGCCTATTACTAGTTGAACAGAAGAGAGCAGGTCGTGGTCTTCAGAATTCGCACTGGCCACAATAGACTGAAGTACCACCTATTCAATAAACTGAAGATAGGTGGCACTGACAAATGCATTTGTGGTACAGGGAAAATGACCGCTGAATATTTGTTGCAAAACTGCCCGACATACGAGGATCAGAGAAAGCAGATGTGGCCATCACCAGTGGTAACACAAGACAAGCTTAATGGCAGTGTCGACAGCCTCAGGATGACGGCCGCTTTTTTCGAAAAAATACAGGTTGATGTCTGACAGCGTACGAAGAAGAAGAAGAAGAAGAAGGACAAAATTACTGATCATAGCCCTACCTAAGTAAGTCGCATATCCTTTTACAGAACGTAGCTTCTCACAACCGCCACCTATTTGGCTGTTATAAGTTTCTTGACAAGTGTGCAGTACGGTAGGTTGGCAAGTGTGCAGTACGGTAGGTTGGCAAGTGTGCAGTACGGTAGGTTGACAAGTGTGCAGTACGGTAGGTGGGCAAGTGTGCAGTACGGTAGGTTGACAAGTGTGCAGTACGGTAGGTGGGCAAGTGTGCAGTACGGTAGGTGGGCAAGTGTGCAGTACGGTAGGTGGGCAAGTGTGCAGTACGGTAGGTTGACAAGTGTGCAGTACGGTAGGTTGCCATTACTTTCCGTACGTGGAGGAGCATTAGTCCGAGAAAAAAACCCAGTGTGATTCGAAGTGGGAAGAGAACACGGAACGTTGGGATTGTGAAAACCGAGCGAGTTTCACGCAGCCTCCCCATAGCCCCACCTAAGAAGGAGAATCACCAACAATGTTAAAAATTACCGAACTATCAGGCTTATCAGTCACTTCAGCAAAGTAATGCTTCAGGTTATCTTGAACAGACTGCAACCAAGAGCAGAAAACATTATTGCAGAAGAACAAGCCGGTTTAAAGACTAGTCGCAGCTCAACTGAGCATATTTTTAATTTGTCTCTGCTCGACGAAAATTACCTTCATCATAATCAAAAGCTTTAATTACTTTAAAAAAATGCTTTCCACATGGCTTAACATGAGGGCCTGAGGGCAACTATGCAAAAATATAAGATAGGGTGTCGGCTTACCTACGTCATTGAGAAACTCTACTCACAAGACACAAGTGTAGTCAACCTTAACGGGATGACGGAAATGGTTCCGTACGTCAACCGGTGTATCACAAGGATTTATTCTTTCACCGACCCTTTCAACGTTTTTCTTGAACGTATCATGTCCCAACCTCTGTGAGGTGGGGTGGCCAGTTCCCTTCCTTGCTGTTTATTCCGTCCCCAAATCATAAATCAGGTACCCATTTAGCAGACTTAGCAAGCCAACTCACTATCGACTAAGCTACACTCTCCATTGCACATTGTGAAATATTGTAAATACCTGTTAGCACTGATGTATGCGACGGTTCCAGGACTGAGATTCAGGCACAAACAGCGAATTCTATTAGGGGTCCAAACAAAGGGAAATCGCTTGGAGCGAGGTCTGGGATATAATGCGGATGTGGTAATACCTCCCAACCGAGTTGCTGCAATTAGTACATAATGCGATGAGCAGTATGAGGTCGAGCATTATCTTGCAGGAGTAGGACGCCCTTTTTGATCAAACAAAGGCCATTTTTCCCGCAGACAGTTATGCACATCACTCAAAATGTGTATGTACTGCTCACTATTGACAGTGGCCTCACGGGGTAGAAAATCAAAATACATGATGCCAAGATTGTCCCAGAAAATACTCGCCATCAGTTTACTTTCAGACGCAATTGTCCGAATTTGTGTGGGTGGGGGGGGGGGGGGGGGGGGGGTATGCTTCTATTGCTAGGATGCTCGTTTTGATTCAGGAGTATAATGTTGCGCTTATGTGTTGTCACATGTAGTGAAGCGATTGAAAAAGTCATGTCAAAACATTCCTGAGTGGTGGCTTGAACTCTTCATCGCGGGTAAAAAGCTGAAAGTTGTCTTGGCACCCAACGCGCACTACCCTTTCGAAAATGCAAATGTTGATGAATAATAGTGTCCTCCGTACCGTGAGACAGACTTGCCTCTTGTGCAATTTTGCGACAAGTTGTGCGTCGAATTTTCAGGATAAGGCGTTCCACAATCTGGATATTCACATAAATGTCTGGTGTATTGAGAACCACAACGGCCGGGATTATCACTCACGGATGTACGGCCTTCTCTAAAACGTTTGCACCATTCAAATGTCTTACTGTGACTTAGTGCCTCATTACCGTATTGTGATTGCAGTCTTCTGTAAGTGTCTGCAGGTTTCACGCCTTCTTTAAACAAGAGACTTCATCACAACACCATGCTCCATTCAAGCACCAACAGTGTTGTACGCCATTTTTATTAATTTGTCATGGCAAGTGAGCCACCTAGCAGTAATTGGACACAAATGCCTCTAATTAATGATAGTAGTTCCAGAACGCTATAACCCATTCAGGGAGAACTAGAACAACAAGTCCCGGATTGATTTGAACACCTCTCGTACAAGGAAAATGGTCATTCTAAAAGACTCTAGGAGCGTACTCCAAGCCATCTAAAACCCCAAACAATATAGACTCTCACGTGAATTAAAACATAACATCGGTTGCCCTAAAAACAGATCTAGTTCTACAGTCGATTCCCGTACACTATGGAATCTTTGGAAACGAGAAAGCAGATCAGCTCATACAATCCAAAAGTCACACAGGCTCTCCGCCCACAGAGATATAGCGAAGCAATAACACTCATCAAGCTATCCACGAGGACGGAATGGAGAGACTAAGAATACTAAGAATACAAGCCAGAAAATGACGGCATAGTCAAACTTGGCAGAGATCGGCAGACAAAGATCTTCAGAATCGGACATTGCAGACTCAAAGTATCTCTCATAGAAGGAGTAGAGACACTGTCACGTGGGGTTGCGAAACACCCAAGCACACACTACAACATATACTGTAGAACTGTCCTACTTATCCAGACCAAGGAAAGGCAGACTGACTTGGGAAAGCGGCCGAACTCGAAAAGCTGTTGAGGACCTGAAATTCAGTCTCGTGTGTGAACCTCACTGCGCTAGAAAAATAGAATCATTTGATCAAAGAAGAGGAAGAAAACGAGGTTACGATATAGAAGCGTACTGCCGACACATGCATTATAAATAATGGTTTTAGTTGTAGGTTTCTGGTGTTTCCAAACATACATTGTGAGAACAGCACATGCAGCTGCAGTTATACCAATACGACTGTTTTTTCCTGGGTCTAGTGAGAGATTGAAGAGTGAATAAGTTACCCCAGGTATATGAATGGCGTTACAGCTACGAATCGATGTTAAGGGTTTGCTTGGCATCTGTTTATTGTCAGGGGTTACCGTGAACAACCATCTCCAAACTGTCGCGCTAAACGACAAAAGTGTAGATACCAATTGGGCGACCCTTATTGCACAGGTCTTTAACACGTCTACCGAAATCCTGGGTCATGTTATTAGTAAACAAAAACGACTGGTTTAATGAGAACTCAGACATACAAATGATGCTAGCTGACAAACACCGTCTCCCCAAAATATGTTCCAATGACTCAGCGTCCAACAACCAAGAAAGCAGCTTCCTAAACGCGCGCAGGACTGTTCAATGCAAACTGCGTCAGTTGCAGGACTCCTGGCTGAGCAATAAAGCGGATGAGACACAGGGATTTGCTGACAATCAAGACATGAGAACTTCTATCATGCACTCAGGGCGGTCTGTGGCCAAACTTCCTCAGGTTCACTACCCCTTCCTCAATGCAGATGGAAAAACACTAATTACAGACCCGGAAAACATCACACGCTGGGGAGAGCACGTTGGTGATATCTTGAACCAGCCGTCATCTGTTAGCAGCAAAGCTATTGACCGCCTGCTACAATATCCTCTACACGGAACTCTGGATGATATACCGACTGTAGAGGAGACCCAAAAAGCGGCTAATCAATCTCTAGTGGCAAAACACCTGACTACGATGGAATTCCTGTGGAAGTCTACAAAAAATGGCGGTATAGCACTAATTGTAAAACTCCACTTTCTCATCAAACAGATGTGGCACAGTAAAACCATCTCGCAAAATCTGAAGGATGCCTCAATAATACATCTGTATAAACGGAAATGCAACCGCCAATCATGTGAGAACCACCGCGGCATTTCTTTACTGTCCACCGCAGGGAAGATATTCCTCAGAATCATTCTCAATCGCCTCACAGCTCATCTTCATGAAGGTCTTCTTCCTGAAAGTCAGTGTGGATTCCGGAAAGAGCGTGGGACCGCAGATATGATGTTTGCTGACAGACAGCTACAAGAGAAATGCCATAAACAGCACTGCGACATTTACGTAGCCTTCATCGACCTGACAGAGGCGTTTGATAAGGTAAATGTAAAAGGCTTGTAGAAAATCATGATAAAGTACGGCTGCCTAATGAAATTTGTCAACGTAGTACGGCAACTACATAATGGAATGCAGGCTAGAGTTCAGGAAAATAGTGCAATATCGAGGTCCTTTCAAGTAACAAACGGCATTAAATAGGGGTGTATGCTTGCACCAACCTTGTTCAGCATGCTGTTCTCTGCAATGCTGACTGATGCTTTCAGAGACGGGGACATAGGAATCGACATACGATTGTATTGATCGCCAGCTGTTCAACCTATGGCAGCTTCAAGCAAAACCTCAATTCAAGACACACACCATCAGAGATCTTCTGTTTGCTGACGAGGGCTCTGAACGCTGCTTTCGATGCCGCAAAAGACCGTACAAGCTGCCGCACGGCTCTCCGCAGAGGAGCAGTGTCATGCGAGGCTTCAAACAAGACCGCAGCATAACAACGGAGAGAGGCCAGAAAAGCCCGTGAAATATCACCGTCTTGCGAAACGAACCTTCCATGCCCTCACTGCCGGCGAGTATGCAAATCCCAAATCGAACTCGTCAGCATTCTGCACCTATCCACAATTAAGAATCACAGAAATCTCGACTGGAAGGGCTGGCTAAATGTAAAAAGAAATGGTCCTCATCACTCTTGATGGACGAACAACATACTTATTGTCCCAGAAAACATGTTGCTTATTGTGATACTAAAATTGTTGCACCCCTGGTAGAAGCGATCTATTAATCGGTGAAGCGGCTGCTGGCTATGGGTGGCAATTTGCAGCTTCATCAGCGAAAAGCAAGTCCCTAATTGGGAACTCCCTGATCGTTGTTTTAATCTTGAAACTTGCAAAGATAGTTAAAAAGTCAACCATCCAATCTAGTGTGAATACAGATTCTTTCATTTGCGTTTCCAAATGCATGTTTCAGTAGCAAAGCAAATAAGATTCTGACAGTCTCGGGGTCAAAACGTAGTCTTGCTTAAAACCACTGGTGAATATCAAATGGTTGAGACATGCAACATTTAAATTTAACTGTTCCTTTCATGGCTTAATTGAACGATTTTATTAGTCGTAGCAGTTTGATTGGACAGCCTATTTTTGAGAGGATGTTGAATAGTGCATCCATGCTAACCAAATCAAATTCCCTTGTCATTCACTGAAAGCGATATAAAAGACTGTTTCTGCTAGCGTGGCGTTTCCTGAAGGTTCCAAAGAGTTAAAAACGGCATGTCGATCGCAGATCTTCCAGACTAGAATTTATACTGCTTCTCCGTATTAACATAATCAGACAACTGCAGCTGTAGTATGATTACAATGGCGAATGCTTTGCAACAACACTTGGCAGTGGTTACAGTCACCTCTATCACTTTAGTTTTTATATAATGTTACAGCCAATGCACCTCTCATATCTGGAGGTATAATGTTACAACCTGTGCATCTCTCATATCTGGAGGTGTAATGTTACATCCTGTGCATCTCTCATATCTGGAGGTGTAATGTTACAGCCTGTGCATCTCTCATATCTGGAGGTATAATGTTACAACCTGTGCATCTCTCATATCTGGAGGTGTAATGTTACAACCTGTGCATCTCTCATATTTTGAGGTATAATGTTACAACCTGTGCATCTCAAATATCTTGAGGTATAATGTTACAACCTGTGCATCTCTCATATCTGGAGGTGTAATGTTACAACCTGTCATCTCTCATATCTGGAGGTGTAATGTTACAACCTGTGCATCTCTCATATTTTGAGGTGTAGTGGGCTCTTTCCAGAACTGGCACAACACCATATACAGGGATTGCACGTGCACACCTGTAAAATTGAGAATGTCGGGCTACAAGGGATTGTAGTTACAATCAACCACCAAGAATGGAGAATCTACAACATATACGCTCACGTAGATCACCTCTTCGGGGACGTATAGTGGCAATTTCTGTCGGACTTTTCCGTCGCAGAGCAAAAAGTGCCTCATTGCAGGCGACTTTAATGTTAGGTCAAAGAAGTGGGAAAATGCCACTGAAAATAGGCAAGGGGTCGCCTTGAGCCAGGCATTAGTCCACACAAACCTCACTGTCGTGAATGACGGACGTCCAACTAGAATAGCATCTCGACTGGGAGATACGGAAGGGGTCCTCGGCCTGGCTCTTATATCCAGTGATGTTGCTCCATCCCTACGCGGGGACGTATTAGGGGTACACGAGACACCTTCAGATCTGATCTGATGAATTAATGACGTGGAGCTCAATTCAAGAAATTAGTTTAGAAACTGTGAAAGAAAAACATCAGAGTTCAATCTGTCTTTGTGTCTTGCAATCAACCAATATAAAAGACAAGTGATTTGTGTCTGAATAAACATATTATAGACAGTATCAGGCGTAACAGACTGTGGCTCGTCTCATTCTTAGGCAGATCTCCTAGCGAATATACTGAGTTCTCAGGTTCTTAGTTCAACCCGTTCTTCATCAAGGGGTGGTCACACTTAAGCGGGTCCCAACTCAGGATCCAATTGTTTCTGTCGCGTGGGAGTGTCGTCCACGTCTGTTTGTTGTGGGATCGTGTGTGTTGTAATTGTCTAGTAAATCTCGCCAGCGAGTTGGAGGCCGTCCACTGGGTCTCTTTTTGTCGCGCGGTACCACATGGCGGTTATTGTACTCCATCTTTCATCTTGTCGTCTAGCTATATGACCTGCCCAGTGATGTTTTGAGTGGTTGACGTACTGTGGGACATTCTTGATGTGTGACATTCTCCGGATGTCGCTATTGTGGGGTTAGTTTTGCCGCTATTGTCAGAGAATCATGCCCACCTGGCGTCTTTCGTGATATGTGTGTGCTGTTCTCAGTTGGCTCTCTGTTGCTTTCGTTAAAGACCAGGTTTCACTACCACAGCAGAGTGCTGGCAGGACTACCGAGTCGAGGATGTCCGCACTTGGTCCGGTGTCTTTTGAGGCATCTGTTGTTGTCATGATGGAGTTGAAGGCTGCCCAGCCCGCTAGTTTTTGTCAGGTGATCTCAGGTTTTATGTTGTTCTCCCCGTTTAGGAGCCTTTCCAGATAGACATATTTGTCAGCGTCCTCTATTTGCGTTCCACTCAAGAGTATGGGGTTGGGTTCAGCAAAACAGTTTCGCATAGCTCTTTTTTTCCCTAGGTTCAAACCTAGACCTGCTTTCCTGCCTTCGGAGTCAAGTGACCGTAGCGTATCTGTCACTTCTATTGGCGTCTCTGTGATAAGGATGATGCCGTCTTTATCGATTGTGATGCCATAGTTGTCACAGTCGCACTGCCTCATCGTCGAATCCAGGTATGCAGACAATAGGTTCGGCGAGATAGGGTTTTCTTGCCGTACTCTCTTCTCGGTCACGATGGTGATGAGTTGAGTGAATTGACGTAAGACGCTGGGGCAGCATTCGTAGCATGTGTATGTAGTGGATGTCCTTGCTCGCCCAGGGTTTTCCATACAAATTCTGTTTCAACCGAATCAAACACCTTTTTGTAGTCAATGAATGTGAGTATTAGCGGTGTGCCGTGCTCTCGTGCCTTCTGGATCAGATTGCAGCACGTTGTCATGTGATCTAGTGTACTAATCCAGCTTGTTCGGTTGGCTGTGCTTGCTCGAGTATCTTGTGGATCCTTGCTATTAGGCATTTGGTAAAAATTGTGTATAGTGTCGGAAGGAGGGTGATTGGGCGGGAGGAGTCTTCTTTATCTCCTTTTTTGTAGATTAGAACAGTCTGTGACTCGCACCAGGTAGTTGGGATTTCTGTTGTCCTTAAGTATCGGAAAAATTTGCTGGCTAGGGCCGTGTAAAGTGGGTGACCTCATGCTTTCATCATATCAGCTCTGATTTCATTTTTACCTCTGGATTTTCCTGTGGACGTGTTTTCTATAGCGCTTCGAATTTCAGAGGTGAGGAAGGGCGGGGGTGATGGTGTATATTTGGGGGGGGGGGGGGTGATGATTGGAATAGATCGGTTTAGAAGATGTTAATGGCGTTCTCAATTTTCGGCCGTGACGTTACACGAGTTCCGTCTACAGTTTTCAAGCAGGGAATTACGTGTTATGTTCTCCGATGTCTTGAGTCGCCCGTTTGATGCTTTTACGGGACTCTGCGGCTTCGGTGATTCGTCTTCTTGAGAAAGGCACGGTCTTCTTCAACCTTCTGTCTCCAGAGTTTACTAAGGGCATTGAGTGTCCTGTTGTTCGATGGCGTTCGGTCTATCTGGCGGCGTTGGGAGAATAGAGCCTTTGTGTTTGTGGAGGTGCCGCTTGTTATGTGGTTAGGTGCTGCGGTTTGGCTGGCCTTGCTTATAGCTAGTATAGTGCTTGTTATGCTTTCATAGTCTTAGTTTAAAGTATGCATTGTACTCAATGTGACTTGGAGTGCGAGCGAATTTGCACGTGTTACGGCTAAAATAGAATCTGGTTGTCGTCTGGACTGGTATTGGTTCTTGAGCTCTTGGTTTAGGTTGAGATGAAGACGAGCTAGCAGGAGGCGGTGACCGCTTCCTGTTGTAAAATGTGTGACTACTCTAACATCGGTAACAATGTGGTGGTTGAGTATATTAATTAAATAATAATTATGTAATTATATTGAAACTTATATTAAGTACCTTATTGTCTTCTGCAATATTTAGCAACTGCCATTCACTGTTTTTACTATAATCAAGTTAGTTGGTTTTCCACTTATACCAGGTGATTTGGATGTTGTACAGCTTGAGGGAGTTAATGAACACGATTATCCACCACAAAAGAAATCATTTGCAATGATATATCACATAAGCAAATACTACGCCCAGGACTATGAGGTAACATGTTCATGACAATAAAGAACCCACATCGTATTTGAAATCAACAACATATTCAGAACATGCCCAATTTAAGAACACAGTGTTAGATTTGCAGAGAATTATTATTTTATAGAAGCCACAAACTTCTCATCTCTCACTTCTGAAAGCAACGACACAAAATAAAGCAATATAAATATAGTACAAAATGTAACTAAAGCCATTTACAGGTTTTTTCACCTCAGCAGCTGAAGTTGTGTTCATATAAATTGAAATGCTCATTTGATTTGAAATGTTAAAAAAAAATATGGGTGTACCACAACTACAACACACAAATATAATTAAATATCACATCATTTTCAATCCATTTTGTTCTTGTGTCAGTGGATTGTGCGTGCAGACGATGACCTCTACATTCAAGTTGATGAACTTGTTAAGTTTCTGAAATCTGTCGACAACAGGAAGCTCTTGTATTTAGGTCAGCCAGGATCTGGAAAAATGGCCGAAAGAGGTAAAATATATGTAATCGATTTTCATTGACATTAAAATTATACTCAGTATGATTGTGTGTCCAAACTTAGAGACTGAAAGTACTTCAATCTGCTAATCTTTGTTTGTAACACTACCGATAGTCGTCCAGTCCAACGCTAGACCTTATATATTTGTCGCCAGTTCATAAAATATGAATCAACAAGCAAAACGCAAAAGAAAACAATGAGCCAAATTTGGACTGAATTTGAACATGGAGAAAACCAAGCTCCTTAAATTCAAGACTATTAATAATAAAGAATCATTCTCGAGGGAGAGCAGTTGGAGAAAGTGGATACTATTTAGGTGATTGATAAAATCAGGAGATGTAAGAGCCAGAATTGGAAAGACAAGAATGCCCCGATACTAAACAATATATGGAGATCAGGAGAAATCAAAATCTATACCAAAGTTAGATTATTCAACGCCAGTGTCAGTTCGATGCTGCTGCGCGGAGCCGAAAGCCAGTGTCAGTTCGATGCTTCTGCGCGGACCTGAAAGCCAGTGTCAGTTCGATGCTGCTGCGCGGAGCCGAAACATGGAGGATCATACAACAAAGGCTCCAGCCCTTTATTAGCAGATGACTTCGAATGATGACACAATAGGCAAGTCATGGTGAGGAAAGAAGGTCTATGGGAAAGGAGCCAAAAACAGCAAATTTAAAGAAGAAAATGGAGCTCGATAGGACATGAGCTACAGAAGGCACCGTTCAACATAGTCAGACAGGCTCTTACATGAAATTTTCAAGTGAAGAGAGGAAAAAGGTAGACTCAAAAATAGATGGAGAAGAGAATGGGAGAAAGAGCCTAGATTAAGCAGAAAAAACAGCCCATAATCGCGTAGGCTGTCGAGATGTTGTCAATGGCCTATGCACTGAGAGGTGAGACGGGCTTTGATTGGTTTAAATTTTACAAATGTTGTATTATCCAGCATAGATAACTCTAAAAAAGTGACAGCTCTGTTCATAAATAAAACGTGATGTCATTTGACCGACATCTCTTGGAAAAATTCTTGTAAATTGCATAGACATGTAAATAATTATGTGCTGCATGACGCGATAACGACCCTGCCATGAACCGACCAGCGGGAGAAAACGGCTTAACAGTAGCCGTGAAAACCGTCAAATATTCAAGAACCCATCTCTTAGGGCTACGACTCTCAATAGCATCATGCACAAACAAACTACTCGAACATCTGCGGGAACACAACATCTTCCAAAAAACACATTGTCCGCACAAAATAGAAGGACGAGGAAGCCAAAAACCAAAAGGAGCAGAAGAGGTGGCAGAAGAAAGTTTAGAAACATCCACACGGATCTCGGAACTTCAAAGACAGCCACAAATATCACACTGACACATACGAGAAGGAGTACTCATCAAATCCCTTCCTCCTCGCGGACCCCGTCCCAAGGCAACGGCGTACGGGGATCTTGGTGAACACACCCACCGTCCAGTCAACACTGTTGCGCACAAACATCACTATGCCTAAGCCGAGTCTAAGAATGGCGCCCCCTGATATAAGAGGCCCAATGGGAATTGCGACATGGAATGTTTTAACACTCAAACGGGCCGGTTACGTCACGGCGCTGGTCAGTACCTCTTTGAGGCCATGAGATCTGAGGCCCACTTCGACTGCGTCACCTATGCCACTGATGTAGCGCTCTCAAAATTGCACTCGCTGGGGTCACCGAGGCAAGACTTACAGGTCAAGGTCAATGCGACGTCGAAGGTGCACGCTTACTGTTATTCCGGCGGCCAACAACACAGGAATGGTGTCGCCTTATATGTAAGTCCCCCTCTAACAAAGAGTATAACCCCATGGCGCGGTATCTCGAATAGGCTCCTCCTGGCACGCCTAAAACATAGGCATGGATACATGTCAATATTAGTTGCCTATGCCCCGACAGACCTGGCTCAACCCCAGGACCTGACCAACGTCACCGCTACTGTCCCTCCCCACGACGAACTCATCATACTGGGAGATTTCAATTCTGTAACAGGAACAAGCCGTAGCGGCTACGAATCGGTCCTAGGCCTGTTTGGCAGTGGATACCCAAACGATAACTCTGCCAGATGTATGTCATTATGTGCCATGTTAAATCTGAAGATCACCATTGCCTGAATATCAACCGCCATACATGGATCTCCAACGACCGTAAGACCAGAACAGAAATCGACCACATTATTGTGAGGAGACTCGATCGGATGTCCGACTGCCGATTTCTCCTTGGCGTGGAGGCACCGGCTAACACTGATCATCGTCTGCTGACTTGGAAGTTCTCAATTAGCCCATATGCTGCTCCCAAACCGAGACTGACTAAGTTCTGAATTAGCCCATATGCTGCCCCCAAACCGACACTGACTAAGTTCTCAATTCGCCCATATGCTGCCCCCAAACCGACACTGACTAAGTTCTCAATTAGCCCATATGCTGCCCCCAAACCGAGACTGACTAAGTTCTCAATTCGCCCATATGCTGCCCCCAAACCGACACTGACTAAGTTCTCAATTAGCCCATATGCTGCCCCCAAACCGACACTGACTAAGTTCTCAATTCGCCCATATGCTGCCCCCAAACCGACACTGACTAAGTTCTCAATTAGCCCATATGCTGCTCATAAACCGACACTGACTACGAGGTACAATGTCCAGCTTCTCAAGCTCAACCCGACTGTCGCAGAAAAACACGTTAATGCCGTCAAGGAACGCTTCACTGCTGCGGTCCCCCTCCCAGATGACTCAGAAACAGCTTGGTCCGCCATAAAAGATGTCACACGCAAGGCGGCTAAGCCTATCGTAGGGTCAAATCTACCAACGCACCAGCCGTGGCTCTCTGACAGCATATACGATATACTACTCTTAAAGAAAGCAGCCAGGCTACACAACGACCCAGCGGCATCGAGTTTGTCAACAGAGCCAATGGCTCACCTTGCACAACGCAAGAAGAGGTGGCAGCTAGGTGGAACGAGCATTACACAAACGCCCTGAATCAACCACCAGCCACGGCCTGCCCTGACCTGGACGAAGAATCCGCTGCCACTTGCACTGATCCGCAGACCAGCTCTGACCCACCAACTCTAGCTGAAATCCCGGAAGCCATGCGTAAACTAAAAGACGGTCGTGCTGCAGAACAAGACCTTATCCCGCCGGAACAGCTGAAATATGCGTTGGACCCTATCAGTTCTGCTTTTCATCATCTCTTCCTTCAGGTCTGGAGGGCAGTTCGTGTCCCAGCCGAATGGCGCGATGAAATAATTGTGGCCCTATACAAAGGAAAGGGAAGGCACGCGGCTTGCAACAACTATAGGGCAATAACACTACTCTCAGTACCAGGAAATGTATTTGCACACGTGCTGTTAACTCGGCTAAAACCACTGCTGATCTCCTAACGACGCCCACAACAATCGGGATTTACACCAGGTCGATCAACGGTGGACGCCATCCTTGCGCTTCTCCTCCTGGCAGAGCTGCACCGTGCATTCGCTCGCCCCCTCTGCGCTGCCTATGTTGACTTCTTCTTCTTCCTCTTCTTCTTCTTCGTACGCTGTAAAACGTCAACCTGTATTTTTTCGAAAAAAACATAGGTCATCTTGAGGCTGTCGACACTGCTATAGAGCTTGTCTAGTGTTGCCACTGGTGATGGCCACATGTGCTTTCTCTGGTCCTCATATGTCGGGCAGTTTTGCAGCAGATGTTCAGCGGTCATTTTCCCGGTACCACATGTGCATTCGTCAGTGCCACCTATCTTCAGTTTATTGAATAGGTGGTACCTCAGTCTATTGTGGCCTGTGCGGAGTCTGAAGACCACGACCTGCTCTCTTCTGTTCAACTGGTAATAGGCATAATTTTTTGTGTAGCCAGTATGCTCTGTTTCCCATTTGGCCATGCATCTGGCTCTAATAAGCCTTTTGGACTCTTCGTGGATCACACTAGAATCTGGTTGTGGTAGTCTTGTACCTTCTTTTGCCAGTCTGTCTGCCTCCTCGTTGCCTTGGATGTTACAGTGGGATGGAACCCACTGTACCACTACTCTTTTTGGTGCGGTCTGCTGGCATAGTTGACAGAGTACTGCTCTTAAATCATTAAGTTCGGAATTTTTCTGGCTTTTTAGTGCTGTGACTACGGCCAGAGCATCTGTAAACAGGACTATCTGGCATTCATTTTTGTTGCCTGTCAGCATTGCTTCTACTGCCGCCCCCAGTGCCTCTGCCTCCGCTCTGAAATTGCTTGAGTATTTTCCAGTTGCCACTGACAGTGTTATTTTTCTGCCATTTGGTAGGCTCAGGAATACCCCTGCCCCTCCGTTCTGTGTTGTGTTTGCTACAGAGCCGTCGGTGTATGCATGGGTCCAGTCCATGCTTGGGTAGTTTTTCGTTATGTACCTCAGGGCTATGTCTCTTCTTTCTTTTTCAGTCTAGATGTTCTTGTTTCCAATACCTGATATATTTTCTACCACCTCCGGAAATATATGCTGCTTCCAGGTAGGTTTGGGTACAGTAGGGGATGGGATTTGGTGTTGTTACGGTGTTCATAGGGTCTTCGCTCATTTTTGCTTTAGCTATTTCTGCTTTAGTTTCCTATTTCCAAATCTATTTAGTCTCTGATGCATTGGATGGTCTGTCAGTCATCTGAGTTTCTCTGCTTGCTGCTGGGCTCAGCAGTCTCTTCTGTCGGTCATGGATTGCAGATTTGTAATCTTTTCAAGTTCTACAATTGGCGTTGACTTCATGCCTCCTGTTATAACTCTCATGGCTTGGTTTTTAAGTTTGCTAACTTTATCGAAGTTCGCCTTTGCTGCTGTTGTCCATGCCGCAATGCCATACTCGAGAACTGGTCTCACTCTTCCAGTGTACATTTTCTTTAGTATACTTTCGTCTGCTCCCCAGCTTGTGCCAGCAAGTTTCCTCGTGATTGCCATTCTTTGTCTGGCTCTCATTCTGTTTCTCTCGATCTGACTTTTCCATGTCATGCGTCGATCAAATGTGACTCCCAGGTAGTTTGGGTTGTCGTTTGGCCGCATATATTTGCCGTTAAGACTTATTTTGGTGTTCTGTGGTTTGTTTGAAAGCGAGAATATCGTACATGTTGTTTTTTCCTCGTTTATTTTGACCAGCCATGAGTTCGCCCACTCCTCCAATGATGTTAGGGCCTGCTGCATCCGATTGCTTGCTATAGTGAGATTTTTTTCAGAGGTCCACATAGCCATATCGTCTGCAAACATGGAGCTGTGGACTCTTCTTGGTATATTCTCTGTGATGTTATTTATATACACCAGGAAATGTGTGGGTGACAGTACTCCCCTTTGGGGTACTCCCTGCTCAAATGTCACCTTTTTGCTCATCTGCTCTTGTACTTGAACTCTGGCTGTTCTGTTTTCGAGGTAGTGGCTGATCCATCTGTACATTTTCCCACAAACTTCACTTTTTCGTAGCTTGACTAAGTCCCTTTTTCCACACCTTGTCAAATGCCTTCTCTAAATCCACCCAAACTGATATTGTGTGTTTTTGTCTCCTGGTAAGCATTCTATATTTCCTGGGCTATGAGAGTGATCTGGTCCTCAGTGGATCTGTGCTGTCTAAAGCCTGCTTGCTGTGGAATTAGTATGTGTTTTTCTTCCAGATCCCACATCAATCATACGCTCCATCAGTTTTCCTACACAGCTCAGTAGACTGATAGGCCTGTATCCATTTGGATCTGTTCTATCTTTTTCTTTCTTTGGTACTCGTATAAGTACAGCGTCTTTTCCATGCCTGCGGCACAATTATACTTGTCCAGCTTTGGTTCAGGACTGATAGTAACTTCATCTTTGCTGTTTGGCCCAACACCATTAGTATTTCGTTTGTTACCCCATCTTTTCCGGGCGATTTCTTTCTCTTTAAAGTTCTCATGACCTCTTCCATTTCGTTCATTGTCAGTTTTGCCATCATGTGCTCCTCTGCTGCCATATTGATGTTGTCGTGCCCCTTTTGTTCTTCATTAATGTCTGTGTGCCTGTCTGTAGGGACATCAATGTGGTTTGCTCTGGCATAATGTTCTATAAAGGCGTTTGCTGCTTTTTTTCCCAGTGAGCATGTTGTCGTCCTGCGTGATGGTAATTTGTTTATTTGATGATGTTTCGTCATTTATGGCTCTGACTAACACCCATAGTTTGTTCCCTTCTTTATCTAAATTGAGGCTTTCTGTTTTGTTTTTCCAGCTGTCTCTTGTTATTTGGTTTAGTGTTCTTTTGTATTTAAAGTTTAGTGTTCTTTTGTGGAAAGCAATGCAGGGCATTGGCACTCCTGTCCCGCTACTAAATTTGATTAAGGAGCTGCACACAGACACCGGTGCCAGAATACGCCTCGGAGGCACACTCTCGGAAAGGTTCTCTACAACCACAGGTGTCAGACAGGGTTGCTTACTCGCTCCAGATCTCTTCTGCCGAGCCGTCGACTGCACCTGTACCGCGCCAGCACCCACCTACATGGAATTACTATAGATCAGACACGCTTCACAGACCTTGTTTACGCCGATGATATAGTCCTGCTCGGTTCAGATAGTACATTATTGCAGCAGTCCCTTGAGAACCTGGACAGCATCACGCGAAATATGGGCCTGTTAATTTCATGGGCAAAGACCAAAATCCAGAATTTTGGCTCTGACAAACGGCCTCAGGACATAGTAGACAATGGTCACACTGTGGAGGGTGCCAATGATCTCTCCTACCTCGGCAGCACGATTTCACCCGACTGCCGCAGTAACTCCGACATACACAAGCGGATTGGTCTAGCGGCTTCGGCGATGAATGATCTCCGCCGTGTGTGGAAGAACAGTAGGCTCTCCATGGGCACAAAACTCGCATCTACCAGTCGTGCGTGATCCCGGCCCTCGTGAATGGCTCGAGACCTGGACCCTAAAAAGAGCGACACTTCGATACTTGAGGCCTCCATATGCGAAATCAGCGACGCATCCTTTGCGTTCGTTGGTACGATTTCGTCCGGAATGAGGATGTTTTCACAAAAACACATCGCCCCCCTGTCTCGGTTATTCTGGAACGTCGCCGCATTTCCCTGTTCGGTCATGTTGTCCGACTGGACAAGGGGTCCCAGCTCACCAGATCCTTCAAAAGACAGTCAACAGTGCTAACGGCCCCCACCCTGCTGGCTGGAAGCGCCGGAGAGGTCGTCCCCGAAACACGTGGCTCCAACAGGTATCAGCCTCCCCATCTGCCGTAGAGATGGCCTGGCAGCATGCAGTTACAACAGGACATGGTCGTGTTCATCCGATCAACGGGCCTCAGACGCCTAAGCGAACATTATTATTATTATTATAACACACTTCAATATATACATGTATCCACAATGAACATGGTTTTTATTATCAAATGCAGGCAAGCTAGGGCTTTCTGGTCCATACTGCATGGGAGGACCAGGAGTAGTGATGACCAAAGAATTAGTGACAGCCTTGTCTCCACATCTTCACAGCTGTCTTAACGCCACTGTTACTGAACACGAAGATACGGAACTAGGTCGGTGTATCCATAACAATCTCAAGATATTTTGTACTTCAGCAGCTGAGGTCAGCATATAAGTCTTTGTGTCTCTGTCTGTTTGTCTATCTGTCTGTCTGTCTGTCTGTTTGTCTATCTGTCTGCCTGTCTGTCAATCCCTACACAGTCTGTCTGTACGTCTATGTGTCTGTTTGTCTGTCAATCACATATTTGATGTTATTAAATCACGTTTGATGAAAATCACTCTTTGTTTAGCCGTGTAGAAAATCTTTCCATTTTGCTTTGTCTGCTGAAAATCAAATGCTCTGATTTGGATGAAAGTGAGAAATATATTCGCAATATGTCAGCCTCACTCTCTCGTCCTGAGCTACATTTGACCAGTGGCAAGACATTATAAATGCGACTAGAGATAGCACAGTGTGCAGATTTTTCCACAGGGTTTACTCCCAAAGCCTCCCCCCTAAACAGGTATCCCGCAAGGCAGCGGGTGTGTGACATTTAATTGGTTTTGATATTTTCATTCTTCTTCTTCTGTTCTACCGCCCTTGCCATACTGCGTCTCTGGATGCTTAGATTTCTTGTTATCGTCTAGTGTGATTCTTTTGCTGTCGTTAGGTGTAACTTCCTGAGCGTGTCAAAGACATCCTCAATCTACCGACGTTGAGGTCTGCTCATGGACCACAAACCTGCATATGATTTGTTCTTATTGCAGACTGTTCATAATACATTCTGACAAAGTGACTAAATCACTTCATTTATTTAGAGTCAATGTAGGAACTAACTGGGTTGTCCCTGCTGTCTACCTCAGCGTGGTGTTGCGGATTGAGTTACAGATTGTCATTCCGTCTGCACTTCGTACATAGAGCCTCTCACAGTCCTTGATCTTACCCTTATGTGTTTCTAATAATTACCAAGATTGATCTTGTAACGCAATGTAGGAATACATATAGTATTTATCAGCCTTCGCTGAGTTGAAAGAGGCATTCTAGGGTGTTTCAAAATCGGTTAAATTTTATAGTTCGCCTTCTGAATTCTATATGTGATCTCTCTCTGTCCACATACTAATTAGGTATTTGAACTCTCGCACTTGCTTGAAACCAATGTCACTGATGTAGAAACTTCTCTACACTTGTTCACGCGATAGTCTCTTTCTTGCCTTTATGTCATATTCATTACAAATTCATTACAAGGTTTGGGTGGTTCAGGTCTTCTCCATTTTGGTAAAATATGACATGATCAGGAACAAACAACAGTTAATTGAGGGACTCTTCAGGAGAGCTACCAAACTGTAATTTAATCCATGTAAATTATGAACAAACGTAGAGAAAGAACACACCTCTGTCGAAATCCACTCAGCACTGAAAACCAATTTGTCATACCTGCATTCGTTCGAACTGCACCTTCACTTTTTCCGTACAAGGCACGAATGCCATCCAGGAGTTGACCCTCCACGCCAAATTCCTCTATTATCTCTCAAATCCTACATAGGTTTATCCGGTCAAATACCTTTTCTTGATCAATGAAGGTCACGTGGAGTTTCTAATAATATTGTATAGTTTACTTAACTATCTGAGCGTAAATAAAACATCCATACAGCCCCTGATTTTCCGGAATCCTGTGACGTACTGAGCAGCAGTTCCACAATAGCTCAAACTCGTTGTTCAAGGTCACGTGAGAAAATGTGTCCCAATAAGAGAATCGATTCTGCTGACCTTCAAAGTAGGTACCGCCATGGCTCGTTGCCAATCACCTTGTCTTCAATCCTCTGATTAAAGATCTTTGTGAGTCATCGTACACCTACAACACCTACAACATCACAAGCTTTTATGGCATCGGAAGATATGTTGCCTACACCTGGGGCCTTGTAGCTAGGGCTTTTTCTAATTGCTTTTCTGACATTTTCTCGACTATTAATCTGTCGCTAGCGGGGTTTGTAGCAATGAAGGATGTTGCACAAATTCTATAACGCCATCTGCTTCTGCACTTGAGACAAGTAAGTCTATAAAATACTCCTCAAATCTGTCTCTTATCTTCTCAGGTTCATAGAGTGGTTGTCCACATATGTATATAAAACCACTCATAATACATACATAGATAACTGCTTGCACGAACAGTTAAATAAACAATTACACGCGAACATTCTCCTGTATGCCAGTCTAACTACTTATAACTATTCCCTCCAGATGAGAAACAAGTTTTACCAGAACTATCCTGAAGCCTGGGACAAATACAGTTCATTCAAGAAGGATCTTGGCGAAAGTGAAGAGAACGCACTGACACTTCATCCAATCAAAGAATCCGCATATGTGTTTAAGATTCACAACTTTCTAACTAACCGGACCATTAAGGTAGGGGAACTTAAGTGGACTTTACTGTGCCAAGTGTGTTAATACAGTTGTTAGCCGATGTTCATGCAGGATATTTCTTATTTCATCTAACCATCTACAACTATTTGTGATGCATAGGACTTGTTCAGCGCACAACTCCAACGACCCCTGCCAATACCATGAATCCGAGGCATGTGGGTCCTGCTACATGGTCTACACCTACTCTAGTATTAAAGTCGCTGAGAAGGATCACTGATTCTTCCCAGGGGTTGTTCTTGATCATTTTCTCTAGATTTTATACTTTGCTTTACCCAGAGATGTTAGGGTTCGGGCATAGACGCTAAGGATATTAACAGAACATGTAGTGGTGCCGAGACGAATGGCCTGAAACCTCTCAGAGTCCCAGAGGGAGGATCGGCCGAGGTCGTAAGTGTGTTTTTATCGGCAAAGCCAACAACATGCTGTTGGGAATCTTCAGGTTCACTACACTAAAGTGTAGTCTTTCTCCCTAAGTGAGCCACTAGAGGCAAGTCTGGTCTCCTGGAGGGCAGCTATGTCCACATTCAATTGATGTCAAAGATGGCTGTCGTCCTGGCATCATCGGAGTTGCCTGTACATATAGTACGCACGTTTCAGCTTGCAAATTGATTTGGAGTCCTCTTTAATGTGTTTAGTTTTGCAATGTGCAAATTTAACCTCCACTTGCCATGCATGGTATAATCTCCAGGCACCCACTCGAGTAGGCAGATGTTGGCGAGTCGATACCCTACTGACCGGGAGCTGCGCGGCTAAGGCGGGTGGTAGTGGACCAATGGAACACGCTGATTCCCCCCTCCATCGAAGCTGACCAATCTCGCAGTCACTGCGCCAATCGGATGGGACTTATAACCCGTAGACTGCCAGCTTCCGTGTTGTTTCCTCACTCAAGAGGGAGGCTTAAGTGACCTCTCCTGGGCAGACGCCTGGCTACAGGAACCCCCTCTCAGATATAATCCAAAGGAATGCAAATCGTGACAATTTGGAACAATTTAAAACCATCCGCTTTGGGTGCTACCACTTCGGATTTTCTGCCTGGGTTTACACCCGTATCTTACACTCTCCCAAGGTTTCCACAAGACAGCGATACGACTTTCAGCAACAACTGAGATTGAATATCTCGGCACGGCTTTCAGCAACAACTGAGATTGAATATCTCGGCACGACTTTCAGCAACAACTGAGATTGAATATCTCGGCACGACTGTCAGCAACAACTGAGATTGAATATCTCGGCACGACTTTCAGCAACAACTGAGATTGAATATCTCGGCACGACTTTCAGCAACAACTGAGATTGAATATCTCGGCACGACTTTCAGCAACAACTGAGATTGTCAACAAGAAATAAAGATAAGAATGGTTATGGCACCACAACTAAAAAGAAAAACGCAGGGCAGAAAATTAACCAAATTACAGCTGGCCAGGAATCGAGTATCATACAGATCGGCTGCCCCCCACCCCCCAGCCCCCAATGCAACTTGATGACGAGATAATGATGATGTTCGTCTTTAATTTAAAATGGTTGATGTAAAGAGTGTCTGTTGTATCCATACATTGAAACTATGCTACTCTGTTTTTCATCAGAAACTTAAAAAGAAAGAGATAGCTCTGGTTACTGAGATAGCCATTGCTGATTCATTATCTCTGAAAGACAAGAATAAAGACCAGCTGTCATATAGAATAGCAAGTATGGGAAAAGTATATCCGGAAATATCAGGACTGGTCAAGACAGGTAGATACATGCAAATACTGTCGTTTCCTTAATTATGACTTTACTTCAATAACCAACTTGTATTCCACTTGAAAGTACATCCGTTATGTGCTATCTTCCTAAAATTATCCATTAAAAACACTAACTAGGAATAATTCCTCTCAACATCTGAAAAACACTCAAATGATGGTCTTCTGTTGTACTCGCCAAGTCTTTCTGTTCCAACCTTTCCAGCTTTGTCCGCGTCTTACCTACAGGTGTTATTTCTGTTATGTTCCATCCTTTCCAGCTTTGTCCGCGTCTTACCTACAGGTGTTATTTCTGTTATGTTCCAACCTTTCCAGCTTTGTCCGCGTCTTACCTACAGGTGTTATTTCTGTTATGTTCCAACCTTTCCAGCTTTGTCCGCGTCTTACCTACAGGTGTTATTTCTGTTATGTTCCAACCTTTCCAGCTTTGTCCGCGTCTTACCTACAGGTGTTATTTCTGTTATGTTCCAACCTTTCCAGCTTTGTCCGCGTCTTACCTACAGGTGTTATTTCTGTTATGTTCCAACCTTTCCAGCTTTGTCCGCGTCTTACCTACAGGTGTTATTTCTGTTATGTTCCAACCTTTCCAGCTTTGTCCGCGTCTTACCTACAGGTGTTATTTCTGTTATGTTCCAACCTTTCCAGCTTTGTCCGCGTCTTACCTACAGGTGTTATTTCTGTTATGTTCCAACCTTTCCAGCTTTGTCCGCGTCTTACCTACAGGTGATATTTCTGTTATGTTCCAACCTTTCCAGCTTTGTCCGCGTCTTACCTACAGGGGTTATTTCTGTTATGTTCCATCCTTTCCAGCTTTGTCCGCGTCTTACCTACAGGTGTTATTTCTGTTATGTTCCAACCTTTCCAGCTTTGTCCGCGTCTTACCTACAGGTGTTATTTCTGTTATGTTCCAACCTTTCCAGCTTTGTCCGCGTCTTACCTACAGGTGTTATTTCTGTTATGTTCCAACCTTTCCAGCTTTGTCCGCGTCTTACCTACAGGTGTTATTTCTGTTATGTTCCAACCTTTCCAGCTTTGTCCGCGTCTTACCTACAGGTGTTATTTCTGTTATGTTCCAACCTTTCCAGCTTTGTCCGCGTCTTACCTACAGGTGTTATTTCTGTTATGTTCCAACCTTTCCAGCTTTGTCCGCGTCTTACCTACAGGTGTTATTTCTGTTATGTTCCAGCTTTGTCCGCGTCTTACCTACAGGTGTTATTTCTGTTATGTTCCAGCTTTGTCCGCGTCTTACCTACAGGTGTTATTTCTGTTATGTTCCAGCTTTGTCCGCGTCTTACCTACAGGTGTTATTGGTATCGCAATCTCTCTTCTATTTGGGTTTTGTTCTCGTGCCTTAGGGATTATAGAACAGTGTCTTGTAATCATATCAGTTTACTTCGGTATCACGGGCCTATCCAACGCTATCGCTTCTCCTTATGTCAAGTTCCACTGAGATCTGTGTTTCTTTCTTAAAGCTCCACCTAAATTATAGACTTTCTCATATGAGGGCATCCATTTATGAAAGCTTGAATCTTTGTTGTTTTAGTTTTTGTTGTTCCCGATGTTACAATAGCACGTACTTTACATTGGAGTTAAAGATCTGTATTTGTGTGGCTGACTTCATTATTTAGATTTCCATAACTTGCCTAAAAACCATAAACACTAGGATTAGACATTAAAAATTGCTGGCTGTACTTACTGACTTATAAGTTTACATTCGTTTGGTTACTTATTATAAATCATGGTGATATCGTAGAAGCCATCACAATTACAGTTTCAAATCCAACAGCCCTGGTGTTTTGTGATTCTCCTTAACACAGTGAGCTATACATTTACTGAGCAAAATATTGCAATGCATGACATGTTGATATGTCCACGTTTGATTGAAGTATGTCTTATAAGTGCTATTTCGAGCAAATCAAAAAGAGATGCAAAGATGGAGCTGTGAAATCTGTGTTGTTCATTATATTTGTTGGTTGTGTTAGTTGCTGATTACCTGTGAGATGTAGAACGCATTCTGAGATAAATCCTTTCAAACATCAGTTGTGTACTTAGACGGGTGTTCTTAAATGCGAGAAATTCACTCAACCTGCCCCATAATATGACGTCACACAGAGGAAGGGTCCAACATTTTTTTAAGAAGGACATATTGAAGAAATTTGGTCGCCAACAGACAATATTGGTATCCTCATCTAGTCCAAAGTTGTGCTAGTCTCAATCATAATTACCTTTTTCTTATTTTTATTGCAAATGTCAGACTTGGTTTTTATTTGGGACACGGTAGAGGAGGATACAATGAGTGTAAAGAAATGTCTGAAAAAGTCATCAATGTCACCAGGAGAGATAGAATGAGATACTAAGACATTATAAAACGGGGGGGGGGGGGGGGAGGGGGAGAGTTAAGATATTTGTGTTCTCTGGATCTGGGTTCATGACGAATCTATGTGGGAGGGGGGGGGGGGGGTGTTGAGAAGGACAATGATTGCAGTGAATCATATTTAGACGTTCTCTACACGAAAATAAAAGCAGGCGATAGGGACCAGCTGTATACGAAAATAGATTAAATAAGGTTAGACAAAAATCGAAAGAAACATGTTATTGATGTTGTAGATAAGAGATGGATGGGTAGATGGCCATGGTTGCTAGGATAGTAAATGGGGAAGAATCGACCAGCAATGGTGTAGAACTATTAAACAATCATGACCCATCTACGGGAAGTGGTACAATGGAAAATCAGAGTTTGTGGCTAAATAGTAAATTAGTGCTAATATTAAAGAACACAATGCTTTCGAAGCAGTTTACTGCATCTACAGTGTAGATTAGATATCTGAGACGTTTGTTATAACACGAATGGAGTGCATGTAAAGATTTTAGAACATTGGTTGTGTCCATTATCCATAGCATGGGTTGTTGAAAACGATTTGCAGGGAGTTGCTAATTTCAACAAAAACTGGGATCATTTTCGACCAAATGGTAGCGTCCAAGACACTAGGAAGACACTGAGCAAATGGTAGCAGAGGCGTCCAAGACACTAGGAAGACACTGAGCAAATGGTAGCAGAGGCGTCCAAGACACTAGGAAGACACTGAGCAAATGGTAGCAGAGGCGTCCAAGACACTAGGAAGACACTTAGCAAATGGTAGCAGAGGCGTCCAAGACACTAGGAAGACACTGAGCAAATGGCAGCAGAGGCGTCCAAGACACTAGGAAGACACTGAGCAAATGGTAGCAGAGGCGTCCAAGACACTAGGAAGACACTGAGCAAATGGTAGCAGAGGCGTCCAAGACACTAGGAAGACACTGAGCAAATGGTAGCAGAGGCGTCCAAGACACTAGGAAGACACTGAGCAAATGGTAGCAGAGGCGTCCAAGACACTAGGAAGACACTGAGCAAATGGTAGCAGCGGCGTCCAAGACACTAGGAAGACACTGAGCAAATGGTAGCAAAGGCGTCCAAGACACTAGGAAGACACTGAGCAAATGCAGAGTGATAGCAATTCAGACTTACGACCAACAAAAACGCAGACGAACACCATTTTTGTTGAATATTGCTTATTTCATTTTCTTGTCTTTCTCTTTTAAACCAAACACCTTTGCCGTTTTACTGTATATGCATTATGATGTTGATCGCAATTATTCGTCCCTTACATGTAAATTTAAAATATGTTAATCTCTCCACAGCTTCTATACATGAACGAGTCACACGAAACCGAAGCGTTGTTCAAATGGTTTGAATTTATTATTCAATTATTCAATCAATCTGCCACATCTGTGTATCTATTTGTGACTTCAATCCGAGCTCCTTCCGGGAAATCTCTGACAGATAAGAATTGATAATTATCGTGCTGAGAACATGTAGTAATTGGATAATATCATACTGAGAACATGTCGAACTGACATAGTGTACTGGAATAATGTCGCACTGAGAACATGTAGTACTGACATAATGTCGTACTGACATAATGTCGTACTGACATAATGTCGTACTGAGAACATGTAGTACTGACATAATGTCGCACTGAGAACATGTAGTACTGACATAATGTCGTACTGACATAATGTCGTACTGAGAACATGTAGTACTGACATAATGTCGTACTGAGAACACGTGGTATTGGAATAATGTCGCACTGAGAACATGTCGTTTTGAGAACATGACGTACTGGGATAATGTCATAGTGAGAACATGTCGTACTGAGATAATGTTGTACTGAGAACATATGGAACTGGGATAATGTCGTACTGGCAAAATGTCGCACTCAGAACCTGAACTTGGATAATGTCGTACTTGGATAATGTCGTACATGGATACTATCGTACTGGGATAATGTCGTACTGGGATATTGTCATACTGGGATAATGTCGTACATGGATACTATCGTACTGGGATAATGTCGTACTGGGATATTGTCGTACTGGGATAATGTCGTTCTGGGATATTGTCGTACTGGGATAATGTCGTACATGGATACTATTGTACTGGGATAATGTCGTACTGGGATATTGTCGTACTGGGATAATGTCGTACTGAGATATTGTCGTACTGAGATATTGTCGTACTGGGATAATGTCGTACATGGATACTATCGTACTGGGATAATGTCGTACTGGGATAATGTCGTACATGGATACTATCGTACTGTGATAATGTCGTACTGAGAACATGCCGTAGTGAGAACATGTCGTTAGAGTCAACTAACTCCGTTCTATCTATCTATCTATCTATCTATCTATCTATCTATCTATCTATCTATCTATCTATCTATCTATCTATCTATCTATATGTCTGTCTGTCTATCTGTCTGTCTGTCTCTCTGTCTGTCTATCTATCTATCTATCTATCTATCTATCTATCTATCTATCTATCTATCTATCTATCTATCTATCTATCTATATATATATATATATATATGTTTATGTACGTTTACATATATATCCAAGCAACTAATTATTTGCGTGTTCATCTTTCTATTTGTCCGTATCCCATATGCACACTAGTTTGTTTGTACCTATATTGGTCAATGTATCCTTTTGTCTACGTATATATTCCGATGAATCTTTTCCTCAATTATGATTGGTACGAAAGATAATAATATACAATTACTGAATACCTAATGCATGTACAATACATATACAGGATACAAGACTGATTAATCATTACAGAATATGGGATACAGTAAAGCACGAGTCATTGTACGGCGCATTCTTAGAATCAGGAGAGCTCAGTACCGCCAGAACATCAAAGGTAGTTTGCCAGTTAAACTAGTAAATGATGGATGATTTATGTGAATGGAATTACACACACATATTCACACGGGAAACACACTCACACGCCACGCATACGTCACACATACATACACATATTCACTATTACACTTACACGCCACATCTCACCACATACAGATCCCACAAACACACACACACACACACGCACACACACACACCGCACGCACATTCGTCTTACACGCTACATTACACAATCGCTATACACACGATCGCCCCAAACACACTTAATTTTAGTCATTGTATCAGTGCCGAAAACACAGTCAGCACAATATCCACATTTTGACTTGTTGAATAGTTGGTTTAGTAACCTGTTGGGGCCTGTGCGGATCTGAAAATGACCTTTTCAGCACTGTTGAGCTTGTAATAAGCGTCACGTTGTTGTCCTGGATGCTCCGTAAACCATTTGGTCTTGTATCCTCGCCTGATAAATCTCCGGGTATCTCCATTAGTTGTACATATTAGGTTGAGACACCGTTCTGTCTTCTCTTGTCAGTGTGTTAGCCTTCTGATTGCCAATAATGTTGCAATGAGAAGTAATCCACTGAATCACTCCTTTCCTGAAACAGGAACATAGTTTAGAGAGTACCTACCAGGGTTCGTTTGGATCTGATTTGTCCGGCTTTCCAAGCACTGCAACCACAGATAGTGAGTCTGTTAAAAGTACTACATGTTTCTCTTGTTTTTTTTCCATTAATAATAAGTACTTCTTCTGTAGTTTTTAAGGTCTCTGTCTCGAAGCCACTTGAAAGGTTTCCTGTAACCACTGAAAACCTTTCACGTTATCTATCAGATATGGAAAGCGCTGTTTTGTCTTGGTGGGGAGTATGTGAGTTAGTATGGATAGGTATTATTTTTACTGAGTCTGCCATATAATCTGTTCCCACTTCTTTGTAACTGATGACACAGTTACTCCGTTTTAGCCTTTTCTTTCCAAGTCAATTGTTTCACTGTTACATTATGTGATCAATCAGCCTTCTGAATTGCTGACCTTGTTGTTAGTCCCTGTTGTCTGATCTCCTCCATTGGCTGTAGGTTCGTAATCATTTTCTAGTTCATTATTTGGTGTGGGCCTCATATCATCTGTTATGATTCTATTGTATTATTCTGGACCCTGTTGTTTTTGTCAAAGTTTGATTTCGCTGTAATTACGGACGCACAATACCATATTCTAAAACTGGTCGCACATATGCGGTGTAGAGCTTCTGAAGAATACGCGCATTTGCTCCCCACGAGCCAGCAGCAAGTTTTTTCACGATGGGCCATCGTTGCGTTGATTATTCGCTGTATCAGACGTCTATCAAAGGTAACAACCAAATAGTTGGGGTTTTCTTCCAAGTGAAGCATTCTACAATTCAGTCTTAAATGTGAGCTCTGCGGTTTGGTTGAGAGTGTAAAGACTGTATAAGTGCGTTTTTTTCCTCATTTATCTTCATTAATCATGTATTCAGATTTTAACGCTCCGCATCTGAATGTTTGCTGTTGTGATTTTTTTCGTCAGATAATCACAAAGCTGAGTCATCCGCAAAAATCAAGACCGTGTGCACTCATTGGTAAATTCTCTGTTATGTCGCGTGAAGAACAATTTAGGTGACAGGACTCCGACTTTGGGCACTAATTATTCTAGAGTTATCTTTCTGTTAGCCTTTCATTGGACTTGTACCCTGGCGGTTCTATTCTCTAGATAGTGGCACATCCAATTGTACATTTTCCGCACTCTTAGTATCTACGTAGCCTGAATTTCACTCGCTCTTACCAGACCTTAATAATAATAATGTTCGGGATCAAGATGCTGAGCAGCGCATGAGCTCCAGTGGTCAGCGACCCACAGCTGACTGCTAGCGTCAGGGCCAGTGAACCAGAGCTGCCAAGACCCTTCTACACCTCCACGCGGTGATCCTGGATAACAGGCTGCAGCAGGGCAGACTGGCTAAGGAGAAGGGATCGAAGAGAGAATGCTAACCCGGTATTCAAAACATGCTTGCTGAAGTCGTATGTGGTGGACCGAAAGGTGCAAATATCGCAGTCAAGCTGTAAACTACGACACAACGCATTCCGTTCTCTAGACTACATTCTGCTACTTTAGCCCTTTCAGGGTTTGGTAGCGGGAGATTGAGAACGAACGAAGCCAAGTCAAGCCATAATAATGTTCGCTTATGCTTCTGAAGCCGGTTATGTTAGTCAGCCACATCCATGGCCCACTGATGTGGCGTGGTTCCAGGCCTCGTCCAGGGTGAAGAAGGAGGTTGATGCTGGAGCCATACTGTGCGGGGACGGCATCTTCTGCGATTCCAGCCGGTCGAAGAAAGACTTTTGGGGCTGAGGAAGGACTTGTGTAGGCTGGGATTCCCAGTCCAGCCGTACAACATGACCGAACAAAGAAACTCGGCGTCGATCAAGTGTTTCCTGGTCCAGCCGTACAACATGACCGAACAAAGAAACTCGGCGATTTGATTTTCAGTTGACCTATATTGAGAAACCAAGCTTTTTGTGGATCACAATTTGTTTGTTTGTTCCAAGTGCTACATCAGTCTAGTTTTGGGGGTGCGCCCCCTAAGTCTGCCCATTGTAGCTAAGTAAACTGATAGGTCTGTAGCCATTTAGGTTTGTCATGTTTTTAGCCATCTTCGGAATTGGTATCATTAAGGTCTCGTTCCACGTCTGCGATTCTATACCTTTTTTTCCAACTGCAGTTGAGGACTTTCAGGAGCTTCTTTTTTTGTATTAGCGCCCAGTCCTGCTGACATTTCATTTGTTATTTCATCATTTCCTAATGATTCATTTTTGTTAGTTACTTAATTGCCCCTAACATTTCGGTCATTGTTAAATGTGCCATCATGTGTTCTACTGTTACACTATTTGTGCTGTTATAATTGTTTTGTTCATCTATGACTGTTTTGATGTGTGCTGTAGTAACTTCTGCGTGGTTTACATTAGCTTAATGGTGGATAAGTGCAGCTGCAAATTTTCTTTCTATCTGCAGAAGGCCACCTTGATTTTTTTTAAATTTGTGTGGGTATGTAAGATCGTTTTCTTTTCAAGGCTACAACTAGCTTCCAAAGTCTGTTTTCGACACTATCAAGGTTGAGCGATTCTGTTTTAACTTTCAAACTGTCTCTTCTTGTCTGAGTGAGTGTTGAATTGTATTTTTTAATGGCTGCTCTGGGAGCAATGTTTGCTTCAAGTGATTGTTCCCTTTCTGCAACGCTACTAGCATCTGATAGTGGATCAGAGGATAATATCTTCACCCCATTAGGGTTTGTCAGCTTCCCTAGAGATTGTCGCAGCAGCTGCTTGCAAAAAAAAGATTTATTTTAACGTCCACACATTGTTTTAATACTGCTAGATCGTTTATTAATGGTCTCAGTTTGTCTGTTAGTGAAACAAATCTGTCCCAGACAGCTCTCTTAAAATTCCACCGATGCAATGGATATTGTGTTTGGGAAACATCTGTAATATTTAGTGCAATCTTTATTGGTCTGTGATTACTGCAAGTCAGTTGACAGAGAATCTCTATAGTAATCGACTTGTAGATATTCCCTGCGGAGAAAGCTAAATCTGCAGTGTATGTCGTGTGCCGTCTTCTTGACTAAAAACTGCATTCATCAGCCGGCCTATTTATTAGGTAGAGATTTGTATCTATTTCCCAGTCCTTCACTTCATCTCCTCTGCTATTTGTATGTGGATATCCCTATCTGCCCGAATGGCTATTGAAGTGGCCAACAACTATGCAGTTGGAGCTCTCTATTTTCATGTTAGCCAGCGATAAGTCTTTCGCTGGAGGACCATAGAGGTTGTAAATGTCAACGGTAGTGTTGTTGACAGTAGTCTACTTCTATTATGTCTGCCTGGTTATTGATGCCAACTGATACCAACTGCTCACAATCGAGTCTCGCGTAAGGATTGGTACACTTCTTTTATGTCCTTCCCGGTCGAATCTGAAAATCGTATATCCTTTGACCGAGAAGTTGTCTTCTGCTTAGGTGTGTCTCTTGAATACACGCCGCATCAATTTTTATTTTGGGACCAAAACTTTCTTCGCATTATGCTGCAGTATTGTTTACTGTTCTTGATAGTTGATCAGTATCCCTCTGTAATTTGACTCCACGGTGATAACAATTAGTATTGGATCCGCCCTTTCGCGACACAGTGTCTGACATCGTCATTTGTGAGCCCCATGGGATGGGTACTTTTCTGCTGTCTACATATTCTTGAAATAATTATAACGCTAAAATACGTTGCACTGTGTCGCTAGGCCTGTGGCCCAGTGCATCCGATTTCAACAGTTGTCCCTACTCATGGACCTGTCCGGCTTGGGAGAACCTTCTTGTAGGTATGCTACAACCCACATAGTTCTTAAAGTCGAGGAGTTGAAATTTCTGAAATACTCACAACTGTCAACATAACGCTTCTAGCTGCCTTATACATAGGTAGCAAGCGTCCACAGTCTAAATTAAGCGAGAAACATAGGTATGTGTCCATTACATGAATCAGTACACCCAACACACAGAACGAATCGCGAAGACAAAGATAAATATGGAGAACGTATCCTAAGACATACAAATGGTGTCCGTCACCGTGACGTCATCCATGTCAACCTGATGACGATCCACAAACGTTTAGCTCAAGACATATACAGATGAAAAACAGCCATTTCTGTCAGCAGGACATACACAGCTTATGAACAGTGGTAGCCAAAATATATCATCATTAGAGTGAGTTTCACCGTTTGCCAGCTCTAAGATCAATGATCAAAACATGACAAATGGAAAGCCTGCGCAACTCAGACTGGTTTGACTTGGTGGTCTTGAGAAAACATGACAAATGGAAAGCCTGCGCAACTCAGACTGGTCTGACTTAGTGGTCTTGAGAAAACACGACAAATGGAAAGCCTGCGCAACTCAAACTGGTTTGACTTAGTGCGTCTTGAGAAAACATGACAAATGGAAAGCAAGCGCAACTCAGACTGGTCTGACTTAGTGGTCTTGAGAAAAATACAAGCCAACTGACAGGCACTTCCCTGGCGACAGATGAAGACACGGATCTTGGATTTTGTAATCAATGTCTTGCACAGACAGGCAAAGAAGATAGGAATATATGCTAGAAAGTTGGGAAATATGTTTTACACACTCACATTGCCAAGTGAGAGGCTTTTGTAAAATTGCTAACTGAGGCAGAGGGGAGACATATTTTGCGTTCCACTATGAACACGAGGTCCCTATCGAGTACAGTATTGTCCCATCAAACAGCTTAATGCATTTAAGAATAAACTGGATGCGCATAGCTTTTAGAGCAAGGTGATGTAAATGTAACTGGTTGTATACAGACTCTGCACGGTCTTCTAAACTAGTATAGAGACGTTAAGTTAAGCTGGCTGAAGCAGAGATTAGAAAAGTTGTCAAGTGTTTCAATACCAGCATCTGTACCTGAAGACTGGTTTCATAGTTATAAATGCCTACCCTATAAGCATACCAAGTATTCATCGGTTCTTACTAGCTATAATCATTTTGCACAGCGTTTATGACAAATTGCTTTAGAAGATAGTCACCAGAAAATGAATGCCACATCTAGAACATGTACACAATTGAGCTTAAATCCTTGGCAGTGACAGATCGATGATGGAAACCTGGGATAATGCTGGGCCAATTGGCATGTGCTGTGCGCAATGTATATCTGTTATCTAGGACATCAAAACCAATATAAAAAATGAAAATATGCTCAGAACTGCCGTAATATTCGACACTCTCACATGTGATGTTCAACATATGCTCAGAACTGCCGTAATATTCTACACTCTCACATGTGATGTTCAACATATGCTCATAATAGGTGGCCAACATTTAACACAGAGGTTCAGGACGAAGACTAACATCTGCAGAAGATATCTTGACGAACAGGACTGGCTTACATATGCATGGTATTATCAGAAAAGACGTTTCAAGCAACCTCACATTGGTGTGTTGATTCCAACGCCCAGGCCAATAACAACAAGGCTTACGTGTATTCTTGAAGAATTCTATAGTGAAAACTGAGCTTTGATGGATGTGCCATTGACAGGCGCTACATGTTCAAATAGCTCGGAGTAACGTTTGATAGTAGGTTCTCCAAGTAGATACCATGTCTATGAGCACATAGAAATACAAGTGAAGCAAGAGAGCATTCGCGAATCTAACAGCGGCAAACATAGATTGCTTTTCATCCCTTATCGTCAGTTGGTACTGTTAGCTGTTGATTATGGACTGGGTTTCCTTACATTATCAAGATAACAATTAAAACTTTTAGAACGTATCCAGATTAAAGGCCACGAGTGGTTCTGGGATGCACTAGGTCTTGAAGATGAGGTGCATGCTGGGACATCTGTCGTCTGTAACATCCAGATATAAATTGGCACAGGAGGCCAAACTCTACAAGCTGGTTACACTAATGGTGACCCATCCTCTTTATGGAGTTATATACAAAAGTATTAAATACAAAATGAGTATTGTGCAACCAGTACCTTTGGAGAATAAAGATAGAATATAAAATAGTAGAATATACTTCATGAAATGTTTTAACAATACAAACCTTTGACTGGACTATACAGTGGAATTTTAAAAAGAAAACAATAATGAAGCCTAACCTGAGAACAGTTGTAGTGGTGAAAAGTGCACATGAAGCATTATAGCAAAACCTTTGTAAAGAAGGTCCAAAATAGACAAATGGAACAATGATATAGCTCTTTCATTCAAACGGGAACATTCTAAATGGAACGCGATGTCTGATTAACCTGTTCAACTGACTACAATTTAAGCCAAACTAGTCTAACTGATGAGAATAGGACTTACATTCCCAAACATATAGTAGCACATCAGTATATTTCTGTCTTATACAGCACACGATCATTTATATACTATACGTAGTACCCGGCGTTGCAGTGGTAAGTTAAGCAAGCATCACTATTGTAGGACCTACTTCTCAGCACCCATCCTCCCCTCACAGCCCTCACCCAAAGCATCTATTCTCCCAACCGGTCTACTCTTCGACTATCTCTTCGGCACGCCTATTGCCCTCTACGTCAAACAGTCCATCCTCTTCCTCCATCTTTTCTAATTTTCACACTCTTCTCTTTCAAAATGTTCCCCATTAATACGTTCATCATTCCGCGTGTATTGCTTTGTTTTTTTTTCCTAGTGCTGTCACTGAGTCATTATCTACAAGGGGCGTCCAGAACGTAATGTACCACATCCAATTTCTCAGGAGCTTTCAAAAAGCATGACTTTTTTGCACAATGTACATGGATATGTCATGTAAACATCTGTAATATTCAATATAATCCCCATCAACTTGTACAGCTTTATGCCAGCGCGAAACAAGTGCATGTTTTTCTAACCCGTTCCAAATTTCGTCTTGATCATGGAGCCATTTCTTGGCTTCGTGAATCACTTCCACATCATCTTTAAACCTTGTCCCACTGAGTGCATCTTTGAGTGGACCAAACCGATGAAAATCGGAGGGTGCCAACTCGGGACTATACTTACTATTTGATAATTGCTTACTGTGTTGCCAGATTTATGTGAGGGCGCGCATTGTCGTGAAGGAGAAGCAGGTCTACTGGATTCTTGTGCGGCCGAACTCTGCGGAAACGTCGATTTAGTTTTTTTCATTGTCTCAATGTTAGCTTGTGAATTGATTGTCTCTCTTCTTGACATCGCATCCACGAGAATCACACCTTCAATGTCCCTAAAGACAGTGATCATTATCTTTCCAGATGAAGGAGTTGTCTTGAATGTTTTTCTTCGTGATGATTGCGGGTGATGCCACTCGTTATCAATCAACTATAGATCAAGCACTTATAGCATTTTCATCCCATATATAGATATGTGTGTGTGTGTGAGTATGTTTGTGTGTGTTAATATGTTTCTTAATAGACGTAAGCAATGATTTTTCTTAATCATAAACAAGTACAATACACTGACAAATTATTATTATTATCAGTCAACTGGATCAACAAAGACAAATATCAAAATTATGAAACTCTTCATTAACAGGGCCGACTTCTTCTGCACTCACATGCTCTCAACAAGATTCAGAAATCTGACTTGTTTACTGCAGCTGAAGGAACCAACCATGAGCTCCAGTTTCTCAATTTAACCTACCAGTGTTTAGACAATGAACGAGGTACCCTGGAGATCTTCTTTGTCAGGACAGTATTGAATGCGAAGAAATGTATATTCGCTATTCACGCCAGGAGAAACTTCCCGTATCATCTAGTGGAATTCACGTGAGCAATTATATATTATGCCGTTCGTTTTAAGCGTGCGAATGTATGTATGTGTGTGTGTCTGTATGTATGTGTGTGTGTGTGTGTGTATGTATGTGTGTGTGTGTGTATGTATATATGTGTGTGTCTGTGTGTGTGGGTGTGTGTGTGTGTATGTATGTATGTATGTAAACCAACTGTGGTACGGTCCCCATGTGATGTTCCGTCGATAAAACACTTCTTGAATTCACTCGGGATTTGAAAGAAGAGATTACATATCACAAAATATCCGAAGCTGACGTGTCAGCGGCCAGTCACGGCGCTCGACCGGAAGTTTACATGTATGTATGTATGTATGTATGTGTGTGTGTATGTATGTATGTATGTATGTATGTATGTATGTATATATGTATGTATTTGTGTGTATGTATGTACGCGTGCGCAGGCGCAGTGTGTGTATGTATGTATTAATGTATGTGTGTGTATGCGTGGGTGTATATGTGTTTGTGTGTGTGTGTGTTTATATGTGTGTATGTATGTTCCATTCAACCGGCTTATACCTGTGTCGTATTTCACGGGTTAGTTCTGCCGGTTCACCTTCACGAATTTGGCGTGTGGGAATTTTAGATGCTACTATGATGAGCTGAATACAGCTGAGGAGAGATGCCAGACTCACTCACACGCTGAGTGTTGTCCATACACCTCTTGTGGTTATCGAAAAGGCACGACAAACACTGTTAGATGCCATCCCACCTTTCTACCCTGCGGGTTACATGTTTACGGACAGGCTTCTGTGGTAACCCTGAGGCAAAATCTGCATCCTATGCTATCTCCAGTCGTCTCGATGAATGTCTTGTCACTGGCAAAAGGTAGCTTAGGCTCTGTGAGTGAGGTTGACAAAAGGCGTAGTTTCTTCCTCACTTTAATCCAAATCACAGCGCAAGTCACCCATTTCAGCGGACATAGCAAGAGATACGACTGTCCATACGGCTGAACAAAGAGAGTGGTCTTCATCACTTGTGATGGACAACTATTAATGTTCACAGTGTTTATCACAAATCTGCTGGTTTCATTTTCTCTATTAAATGCGAACTATTGATGAATCTTCAATTTCTGTGGGATTTTTTCCTCAGCTCACATAACGCTGAATAGTTCAGTGAACTTGCTTGTAAGACATGGGCCACCTGTCTTATAGATCTCTGCTGGTATTTCATCTGCGGCAGGGGCTTTTCTCATAAAAAGTGCATGTATGGCCTTGTCCACCTTATCCTGGGTGATGATTTCATCCAAATTCGTGTTTAAACATCTTCGTGTTTAAACATCTTCGTGTTTAGGCATCTTCGTGTTTAAACATCTTCGTGTTTAAACATATCTTCGTGTTTAAACATCTTCGTGTTTAAACATCTTCGTGTTTAGGCATCTGTGAAATCCACTGGACGGCTTTTTCGTTTATGGCTGATCGGTGGCTAAAAACATCGCAGAAGTGTTATGCCCATCTATCAAGTATCTTGGACTTATCTGTCAATAATATCCCATTGGTATTGCGGATTGGGTGTCCAGCTCAGGGTTGTGGTCTGTATAGAGTTTTCAATGCTTCAAAGAAACGTGTGGCATCATGTCACTTTGGAAAATTCTACAATTTCAAAAAGCTTTTCCACGTTTAAGCCTTTCGCTGGTCTTTTGCCCTTAGGATGTATCTTGGGTCGAACTTGAAGGTACTGCTTAGTAATCACAAGACATTGGTACGTCCAGCACTCACTACAATACAGGCTCTTTGTTATTTGAACGTCATTTGTAACACAGGTCTTTAGCAGGAGCAGTCCATTGACACATGCTGCCTACTCCACTGTCACATCGAGTAGGGGGATTGAGGAGGTAACATCAGCTCTGACTTGGTTTGTGACACGCAGTGATACTGTCAGACTCGCAGGACATGCTCCGTCAGATAGAAACGTGCATGCTAAGACGAGAGTGGGCCTCTCTTCTGAACTACTCTGGTGCTCAAGGTATCACATGAATCTACTACCCGGGACATGCAGGCGTCTGGGGCCACGAAAGAGCTGATGCAATGACGGAACGAGCTGAGGTGAATGACTCGGTGATGACGAGAAACAGGGTTGAGTTGATAAGGGCAGTTATGGGCAGTCTACAGAATGACGAAGAGACAGAGGATCGCGAAAATGCATATGCGCAGAGAATGATATATTTGGGAGTGACTAAGGAAGGAGGGAGAAAGTATGCTCTGTCTGGAAAGATCCGAAGAACACGAAATCAACACATGACTGGCTGCTTGGATGGAGAACGGAGCGTTTATGGTAATGTCTTCTTTGTGAAGATGGTGCTTCCTAGAATCAAGAATCAAGATTTGGAACCGCACAGTAACGCAGAAAGCAGAACATAGTGCGTTCATTTGGAAATCGCTAGGTGAAATAAGATGTGAATTTTTCACGTTCCCATGGCATACACGTGGCCAACTGTAATAGACTACAGATGGACATGGCTTACCGGTGTGGCGCATAAATTGTTAAATAACTCGTGAACAGATATTCGCAGAAAGCTGAACAAAGTCGCGCTGATCTGGAAATTCAATACATTATGATTTGTGAAAATGTCACGTCGCTAGAGTTTACCGTTGCCGAGCTTTTATCAAAGCGCAAAAACAAATACAAATATTTTGGTTCTAAAAATACAGATTTGTGATGTGTTGTTTAAAGATGTTCTCCATTTTGTTTTAATTTATGCTACAAAGCTGCTCCGCTTGAGTCTTCCCGTTCCAAGACCATTTATTCTCTGGTGCATTGGGTGATCTATCAGTCTTCTGACTTCTGAATTTCTCGCCTAGTTGTTGGGCCATACAGTTTCTTACGTCTTTTATTGGTTGCAAGTTCTACATCTTTTCTAGTTCTCCAATGGTTGTGGTCATTATACTCCATGTAATGATTATCAATGCTTGGTTTTCTACTCAACGTTTGATCTCATTGCAGTTGTTCATGCTGTAATGACATAATCAAAGATTGCTTTCACACGTCCAGTGTACAGTTTCTTTAATGCACTTTCATCTGCTTCCAAAGTTGCTCTCGTAAGTAATCTGAAATAGATGGCACAGCTAACTTGATTTTGATAGTGGGGTACTGTAATTATGAATGTATTGCTACATTTGGTCATCATTGAGATTTCATAATGATATAGGATTACACACACATACAACACACCCCCCCCCCCCCCCCCCCCGTTTGTTTTCTAACGTATGGCACAAAGCGCTATGGTCAACTATGAGGAGGTATACAAATAAACGGAAATACTATATAGGTCCTTGAACACCTGTATGACAAAGCGTCCTGCACAGTTCTTGGGAATGGGAGGCGATGGGACTGACATACCAGTCGGAGAGACAGGGTTTTACACTCTCCCCAACACTGTTCAACATATTCATTGAAGTAATTATGAGTAAGGCACTTGGAGATCACGTTGGTACGGTACTGTACCTACTTTCTGTGTCCGGCAACCTCACAGTCTTCGGCAAAAACCAGCTACTGTCAGAACTATTTTATTTACCACCATCAGGTCCTCCGTTGCACATGATTTCTGCATCATATAATCAGGTGTTCTTTTCTCAGTGTTTACTCCCGAAGCCTTAACAGTGAACAGGTCTCCCACAAGACAGTAGGCGTCTTAGAAATGTACATGAAAATTTAGAAGAGACAAAGTTAATTTAATTTTAAATTCCTCCATCATCACACAAGAATAAGCATTATATAGGCATGGTCATAATTAATAATAAACAACAGCATGCTTCTACTATATCAGATGCTGGGTGTTATGTGTGCTAGTTTATTTGAAGTAAATGTTTATCAGGTCAGGTCATCCTGTAACCGGTGAGGTCGTTGGGGCACACATGAAGACATCCTCACAACACAACGCCACCCTTTTCTGTCAGCGGTCACTGCCTGTGACTCTTCTGGTCGGAGATGGGTCCATTCTTGTATGTTGTCCTCTCATCTCTTTTTGGGAAGGCCTCTTCGCCGTCTGCCATGCACCTTTCCGTGGAGGATCGTATTTGCAAGACCATTTGATCTCGATATGTGACCGTACCAAGCGAGTTTCCTTCTTTTGACAGTTGCCAAGAGGTCTTCAAAAAAACCCTATTGCTGTTGTAATTCTACTAACTTGTATTTCCTCATTTGTAACTCGATCTTTGTACGTGACGTTTAAAAGTCTTCAGATACATCTCATCTCCAAGGTCTGTATCCTTCGTTAAAGCTCAGCTGTAACTGTCCATGTCTCACACGCATAGAGGAATATTGACAGGACTAGTGTACGCATTAATCTGATTTTCGTGCGTAGTGCTAACCGTTTATCTTGCCAGATTTTGTTAAGCCGTGTAAGCGCCGCTATTGTCTGTGCTATTCTGGCCAACACCTCACATTTTGATCCTTCGTCACTGACAATCGACCCTAGATATTTAAAACGGCCAACCACTTCGAGTTCCTGACCGTTAGCTTTTATCCTGCGGTTGAAGCCCTTGGCGTTGTTGGTCATTAATTTAGTCTTTCCAGCGCTTATCTCCATACTATAGTCAAGAGCTGTTTCATCGAGTCTTCTAACCCATTCCTGGAGTGCTTTAATTTCTTCATGTGTAACTCTAGGATTTACCTACTCGTTCTTTGGTTAGTGTATCTGCCTCCTCATTTTCATTGATCTAACAGTATGCAGGAATCCACTGAATTTCCACTCTGTTGAAACTGTAGATGGTATTCATTAGTGTCTCAGATACGCTGTAAAATTCATTGCTTTCATTATTTCTGAAGGTCAATATAACAGATAGGGATCTGTAAGGTAAACTATCTTGTTTCGGGCATGGTTCTTGTATTCCGCGATGGCTATTGCAACTGTTCATTAGGGGTACTCAGTGGTCTCGATGTAAGGTGTCCGCCTCGAGTGCCGGAGGTCGTGTGTTTGAATTGTGGAGGAGATCGGAATTTTGTTCACGTGGATCTTCTAGTTAAAATTTCTCTGATCTCTCCCCTGTTCAGTGTCGATTACGTTAAAAATTACTTGGCAGTTGGAAATCGAAAAGAATAGGCTTACCGGCTGCTGGCCGGACAAAATTCAAATTAAAACAATTACTTATGTAGTTTGTAACTTTTCCCGGGTGGTCAGCTATAGATGGCGCCAAACTGGCTGCGGGTCTACTTAGCTCTAGTGGTTTAGTCTATTAAGATGGACTCGCACATCGGTTAAAAACCACCTTCAAAGAAACTGGTTGTATACAGACTCTGTAGAGCCTTTTAAACCAGTATAAAAACGTTAAGTTAGTAAAGTTATAATCTTGATTCTATTCATTCCTAATTCTGACGGGCGACATTTGTAGTTATGTACTTGTAGCGTTCACCACTTAGATACTCAAATATTAACATATTTGAAAATACATTTTAGATGCATCATGTTCCTTTTTTTGTTGTATTGTTCATGATATTATGATATTAAGTTTCAAAAGTATTATACCTTTATACAGTACATGTGTTTTTGTTGTTATCAGTAACGTCGTTTAATTGATCATTGGATTTTGGGTTAGTTTGTTTTCTTGATGTATTGTTCCGTAAGATGACACAGTTTCTTTTTCTCTAAACAAAACGCAGCGAGACTGAAACTGAAGATCCTGTCAGTTAAAAAATACAGCGAAGACCAAAATATATTCCTGAGTATAAGTAAAATCAAAATAATGAGCACAGACAATGCAAAGCCCAAACCTAAAGTAATTCTCGATCAAATTGAAATTGAGAAAGTCACAAGTTTTGAATACCTCGGCTCAATTATAAGCAGCAATGGAAATTGCCTGAGGGAAGTCAGACGGAGAATGACTATTGCATGGCAGAAGTTGAATAAAATGACGAACATAAATATGTTGCGAACTTGCCTCTTCCCGGTGGCAACGTACGGATTTAAAACGTTGACCACCACACAAACACTTAAGAAAAGAATTGAATATTTAGAACTAAAATGCTACAGAAGGGTGCTCAAAATAACACGGATAGCAGAAAGGACAAATGCAGATTTCTTACAAGAACTGGATATTGAGCAAAATTGGATAGTAAACAATATCTTGTTCAGAAAGCTAAAATATTTTGGCCACATCAAACGTCATAATGGCCTAGAGAGAACGATATTGGAGTGTATTGTGCCTGGGACAGAGGCAGACCAAGGAGAAGATGGACACAAGACATCATGAAGGTCCTGAAGCTGACAACGACAGAGGCGGACCAAGGAGAAGATGGACACAAGACATCATGAAGGTCCTGAAGCTGACAACGACAGAGGCGGACCAAGGAGAAGATGGACACAAGACATCATGAAGGTCCTGAAGCTGACAACGACAGAGGCGGACCAAGGAGAAGATGGACACAAGACATCATGAAGGTCCTGAAGCTGACAACGACAGAGGCGGACCAAGGAGAAGATGGACACATCATGAAGGTCCTGAAGCTGACAACGACAGAGGCGGACCAAGGAGAAGATGGACACAAGACATCATGAAGGTCGTGACGCTGACAACGACAGAGGCGGAAGTTATAGCTAGAGTTCAGCTACATGATGATGATGATTGTTCGGTGATGATTGTTTGGTGATGATTGTTCGTTCTTTTTTTTACTTTACATATTATGTTTCTATCTCAATATTTTCATTAATTTCCAGAGAGCCATACAGATCAAAAATTGAGATAAAGAAGAGCACAATCTATATATTGCTATTGGTGTTCAAGAGATCGTCAAGATATACAGCGTTTCTGGAGCAACACAGAAAGGCAGTGCAGGGTAGATTATCTAAACATCCTTGCCAGACACTATGTTGAAAATACATGTCATGGTTCTAATTGTCTTATTTCTTTTCTTGTTCTTCATTTTTCTGTTTTACTCACTCTTCTTTTTCTTCTTCTTTTTCTCTTCCTCTCTTCCTTTTCTTCTATCTTTTACCATTTAAGAAAAGTTTTAGCTTAATAGTATTATTTTCACCATGTGTTAGAGCTTTTCACATGAATCATATAACAAGGGTGACAGGATGTACAGAACATGACTCCCACCACACTCCGACTAACAGAAACTTATCTCTTGTCAAATCTCTAGCCTGCTCCAGTCATGCCCAAACACTCCTTGACATCTTGGTGCCATCTCCAGCCTTGTCTGTCTCTGCCGCTGTTGTCGGAATCATATCTTCCATTACAATCTATCAAAACAGTAGTGACTTTTAAATGTGGCCAAAATATTTCAAGTTCTTTTTGATGATATAATTTATGAATCAGTTCTTCTCCACGCCAAACACTTGACTAATGTCAGTATTCTTCTTTTTGTCCGTAGAATTTTGATGACCTTTCAATAACATTTTGACTCGAAGTTCTCGATTTTCCTCATTGAAGTATAGTTAATTATCCATGCTTTCCATTTTCATCTAATTGCCTTTGATCAGTCTCCATTGTTGTCAATCCTGAAGTCCAGGTACTCGAAGTTCATGATCTGTTGTATTTCCACATCCGCGAGTTTGAATTAATGTTGACTTCTTGTTTTGTCAGTGGCCATTTTATCTCTGTTTCGCTCATATTTGTGAAGAGGTTTTGTTCTTCACTGCATCTGTTTACAGTTGCAATTTGCTGCTCAAATCCCTCTTCCCTGTTTAATGGCATCACTGTGTGTCTATGTATCTTAGTCTGGGATCTTGTATCTGCCGTTTGTAAAGGGTTTTAAACTTTCGATTTGATCACCCTCTCTAACGTTCTCATTATGCACTGCATAGATGTTAAATAGATATGGGAGAGGATACATCCCATCCTTACTGTCTTCTGTACTTCAAACAACTCTGATTTTTTACTAGCAGCTTGTTATTCTTGATATAATGATTTGATCAGATGGATTAGATGTACTGGAAACCTCATATTTATCATCATTTTCCACAAGTGCTGATGTTTGACTCAATCGAAGGCCTTTGTGTAATCGATGAAACATATATACAGATCTACATTAGACTCTACATTTTTCAAAAATGTTCTTTATCCCACCCGTTGGTTCCTCTTTGTAGACATTTGCTTGCCGAGCTTACTTCGTCCAATGTGAGTTCAGGTTATCTCTCTTCATTTGATACTGAGTGTAACTGGGTGCTTTGATGTGTCTTATAACATGGTTACGCTCTCCATCTATTACATGGTTACTCCCTCCATCTTTTATAAATATATTTATTCTCTATTAACATGTTGTCATCTTTATCATTGATGACACGGACGGAACTCTTGTCAGTGTTATTATCTCTTTAAAGACAAATTCATTCCTGCCTTGTTGTTGTATTTCTTCAATATTTTTACAGGAATCCATTATGTATCTAGCTTGGTCTTTTCGTATTTCTCATCTGGCTTTTCTTGCACAATTTCTATATATTATGCTGGTCCCCTTTAATCCATTTTCCTTTCATTTTTTTCCTATTATAGATAATTTAATAAGCATCAGTGTTTCTTCTGATTTACAGCTCTGTTTCTTCTGCGTCACCGTGGGAATAATGTTTTGCGCAACGGAGATTACAATGTTTCTTGCATGTGTGGTTATCTCGACCGATGTCATCTCCACTTGGACTGTCATCAACGCCTCAAACTTATTTTTTACTTTGGTGCTATGTGCAGTTGGTATCATTAAATACCGAAAGATATTGGTCGTGTACCTTTGCTTGCACATCTCAGAATTATCGTGATTCGTGTCGCAGTCTGCTCCAGTAAGCGTTTTTGTTGACAGCACACTTGACTTTCAATTTTGTTTGCCAATCAAAGTTCTTTGAGTGCCATCAATCACTCAATCAAAGCCCGTGGCCCCTCTCAGTGCATAGGCCATCGACAACATCTCACCATCGTACATGGTCGTAGGCTGCTTTTTCTGCCTCTCTCCAGGTGTAAATATTTAGTTTTAGCTCCTTCACATTTTCTTTTCCGCATATTTTGGGCCTACCTCTTTCTCTTTTCCCCTGAAGATTCCATGTAAGAGTCTGTCTGGCTATGTTAGACTGTGCCTTCTGCAGCTTATGTCCTATCCAACCCCATTTTCTCCACTTAATTTGTTGTTCTAATGGCTGTTGTTGGCTCCTTTCCCACAAGACTCCATTCTTCTTTATGCCCTGCCACTTTATGCCCATTATCTTTCGTAGGCATATGTTAACGAAGGACTGGGGTCTTTGTTGTATGGCCTTGGTCGTTCTCCATGTTTTCGCTTCATACAGCAACACCGACTTGACACTTATGTTGAATATTCTAATTTGAATTTTCTACAGAAAAAAAATTATTGTAAATGTTACAGTTCGTGAACTATTCGGCTCAAATGACCATCAAATTGTCCGTTGGGATCTTGCAGCTATGAAAAATGATAGAATATGTCCACTAACTTACGACTACTCTACAACAGATGTACAGAAGTTGATAGATGCAGCAAGCCACATAGTTTGGATATATATTTTCACTGGCGTAGATGTGCAGAAAGACTGGGATAAATTCAAGTCTACACTTGATCACCTGAAAAATGAATTTGTTACAAGTGGAAGATTGAACCCCAAAGGGAGAAAATGGATAACTCGATCCGTGGTTAAGTGTAGAAGAGCTCAGGATAACTCGATCCGTGGTTAAGTGTAGAAGAGCTAAGAATAATGCGTGAAAAAATATTTAGACAATGGAAAGTCTAATGAAACATATTTAACATATTTGGAATTACAAACAAAATCTTATAAAGTAAATGGATCTGCAATTATTGACTTTGAAAAAATATTTGCTGAAAATATCATATGATAGCAAGAGCTTTTTTTCTTCCTATGTTAGACAGAGAACAAAATACATAGTAGACCCACTCCAAGATAGTACGGGAAATATAATAAGATACAATTTTGAACCTGCAAATCTACTTAATCATTATTTCAGCTCAGTCTTGACTAAAGAAGACTGCTCCAAGATCCCAGAGCCCTTAGATATCTTTCAAAGGAACATGTACACAGAGGGATTACACACAATTTACATTACTGAGAAAATTGAATTTTTTATGTTTGAAAGTGTATAAAAGTCCTGGTTATGATGGCATTCATCCAAAATTGTTATTTGATCTCAGATACGTGCTGGTACAACCATTGTTTATATTTTATTCTCAAACTTTTGAGAAGGGGATTATTCCAAGGGATTGGAAAGATGCACGTGTGATCTCCTTGTTCAAAAAGGGCGAGAAATCAGATCCATGCAATTACAGACGAGTGAGTTTGGCAAGCATACTCTGTAAAATTTTTAGAGTCCATTATTAAGGACAGTATAGCAAGTACTGCACTTGGACACGTTTAATTTAATCAAAAATAGTCAGCAGGGGCTTACTAAAGGAATATCATGTTTATCAAATCTATTAGAATTCATGGAGGAGGTTACCAAAATGTTGGATGTTGGAGAGCCAGTAGATGTTATTTATCTAGATTTGCAAAGGCATTTGATAGAGTACATTATCAGAGATTGTTTCGGAAATTGAAATTACATGGTATAGGTGGAGGAGTTGCCAATTGGATAGAAAATTGGTTAACAGGCAGAATGGAGAGAGTAAGCATAAATAAGGAGTACTCTGACTGGTGTGATGTTATAAGTGGAGTGCCTCAGGGATCAGTATTGGAACAATTTTGTCTTGATATTATATAAATGATTTGGATAATGAAATCGCATCCATGATTGCAACATTTGCAGAGGACACAAAATTATGCAGCAGGGTCTCTACTCCGGCAGAGGTGGGTCTATTGAGGTTAGATTTAGCTACTTTTCATAAATGGTCTGTGAGCTGGCAGATGGAGTTTAATGTAGACAAATGTACAGTCATTCACATGGGAAGATCAAATATGAAAAATAATTACATGATGGGAGTGAACAATATTAGAAAGAGAAAAAGAAAGGGACCTAGGTGTTGAAATAGATCATACAAGTAAGGTGTGAGAGCAAGTCCAGGTGGCTGTGAAAAAGGCTAATGTAATGCTGGGTATGATTTTAAAAAACACATTACACATCAGAGCAAGGAAGTGATAGTCAAACTATATAAATCATTGGTGATACATAAATTGGAGTAATATATTCAGTTGTGGAGTCCTTATCACAGAGTGGATATAGCCATGATAGAAAGGATACAAAACTAGAGGCCCTAGCTTCAAATTATTTAAAGACAGGTTCAGATTGAATATCAGAAAACATTTTTTCAGTCAGAGTGTGGTGAATACTTGGAATGCATTGCCACAGGATGGGGTGGAGGCAGAGTCAGTTGATGCATTAAAGAATAGATTGGATGATCACAGTCATTTTCAAAGTGGAATACATTGGTTGTATACATACTCTACAGAGTCTTCTAAACCCGAATAACGAGTTAAGTTAGATAGTGTACATATATTCTTGTTTACTCCGTCGTGCAAGCAACTCTCAACTGTTGATGGTGTTCGGTCCGAACATTGTATGAATCGTTCTAAATACATTATTGTATGTCCTGTGGAAATATTATAATGCCGACCCATTCTGTTTGCACCCTTCAGCCATGGCCTACTTTAGATCTACAGTAGGCTGTGTTTCAACACTCTCTGGTATACAGAAGTACAACGCTTGTATATTATTAGTTTTGTGTGTACTGTACTGTGAAGACTTAATAACATGTTATTGTTAAGTTAGCAAAGGCTATTTTGGCTCTATTCATTCTGATTGTAATGTCTTTGTTTGATGTTACTGTGGTTCCCAGGTATTTACGAGTAAATGTGTTCCGTCATTGCTAGATCCTCATTTCCTTTTATTAGTTTATGTGCGATTTATTATGTTTAAGTGTCATGACTTCTGTTTTCTTGATGTTAATGATCAGTCTCAGTTGTTGGCAATATGCAGTCAATCTTTTCGTTACTTTTTATGCGAAGGTCTGAAGTACAATCAGTATTAATAGTAGTTTGACATGTCCATATCGTCTAATTTACTTTCTCTGCCTCTTTCATTGTCCCATCGTTCGATATAAAAATTCTAGCTCCAGGTTTTGTGACAAAAACATCCTGTAACAGAGTTACAAGGATCCCATGAGCCAGGTCCCAATGAAGCTCTGAAAAAACCATTCAAGGTACCCACACATAACTTTAGAACCATGTCCGAGAGATAGAATTAAAAAAGGGCATTGTCCGTTTCCCTTAAAAACGATCGATTTAAGTACCAAGTCAAATTGAAGTTCTCACTGCCACCGATGCTAATATGGTTTCGTGCATTGGAAATCCCACGACCCTCTAGGTCTAATTAAGAATTCAAGACACGGTATCCGTTTAGCAACAGCGTAGGTCAGAAAACATTGACGCGCCAGAAAACTGGACAAAGAAAAAATATATTGACCGAATCGGGGAGAATATGGCATTTTAAGCTGGGGGATCAGGGTATTTGAAGCAGACCACAGAACAGACCACCGAGCATTTAGTAGAGTAGCTAGGCCAGAGCTTGAACATCTAGCTGATGTTCAATAGGGAATAGTTAGAATAAAGAGAGTAGGGGACGGCGTGGGCTAGTGGTTAAGTGACACGGCTCACAACCAAAGGTGCTGGGTTTGATCCCCATCACAGCACCGGCCGTTACCCCGGGGAAACAAACCCTTAGAAAATGCAGAAGGGAGAAGACCCTTACATAAAATGCATGCTGACGTCGGATGCATTTGGCCGATAGGCGCAAAATAAAAATTACAGTGCAACGCACACCGCCTTGGGGAATAGATAAATAAGGTGAAAGCAAAAAAATAAAAAAATAAAAACAAGAATAGAAAGATAGAACAGCAATAGAACAGCAGAGAAGTCACAGAAGCAGACTCTAGTCACAGAAGCAGACTCTGGTTACAGAAGCAGACTCTAGTCACAGAATCAGACTCTAGTCACAGAGAGGGAAGATCTTGACCATCAATCTGTCAGGCAAACCCGTTTCGATGACGTATGAAATATTCACTAATGTGGCTATGTCTTCTTATTTTCTTTTATTTCAATTTATGGCGTCCAATGGATATTCTATTGGAATATAACTTTCTCTTCGTCGTGTGATCCTAGATTACAATGGAACGGTTGCTCTGAGGGTTGTGGTTTACTTAGACGACGAAGGTGAGCACAAGATTGCCTCCGCAGTCACTGATGCCATACTGAAAAATAATACCTGTTTAGACATCACGATTTTGCGTGTAAATGAGACGCAGCGACGTGTTGACGGTAGGTATCAACAAACTATTGATCTATTTATCTACCGATATATATAAATTTGTATAAATATATATGAGTATATAGCATTATCACTGGGCTGGTCATGGGGTACGCATGCCTGACAGTAGATGGACGTTAATAGTATATAAGGCACCTTAGGACTCTTAAAACGGCGCTGTTTGGTATTTAAAAGTCATATGATCCTCCTGACCCCAAAACGGCGCTAGTGATCCTCGTGACCTTGATCCCGCCCGCGTCTTCCCCATAAACGTAATCGACAACTTCACGGAGCGAAGTTATCGATTTTTATAATTAATAGGGGTAGCTAATTATTTATTTTTTGTTTGTTTGTTGTTGTCCTAGTCTGTGTAATTACAATATATAAACAAGTAGACAAATAAGACGAAACAAAAGATGATGGTGGATATATACGGCTTTTATTTTTGGATCAATATCACAATGACTCGCAGATCATTTCAAGCATCGCTTATGACAAGCGTAAACAGCGACAAAAGTACACATGTATAAATGTAACTTCCACATACACGTTATTTTTAACTTCGCACCGTGTAGTTATCGATTTTATAATTAATAGGGGTAGCGTCGCAGAAGTTATTGAATACATATTTTCAAAATTGTGTGTGTATTGTTGGTTGTTTTAGGTGTGATAAACCTGACTCAGTTTGATGTATCATTGTCAAATATATGTGGTGGGGAAAAAGATACAATAGTACATTAATTCTAATAACTGAATTAATCCTGATGACTTGGAAAGAACCACCGCCAATCGTTCAGACTAGCGAAGAACTGTTGCAGCATATAATACAGACATTAGATAAGTGGAAAGTAACGCACACACATAGAGATAACCAAGGTAGAATACAAATAAAAAGCAAAGACAACCTAGAAGATACACACACACTAGTAAACATACATGCCCCTCCAACTAAAAGCAGAACGAAATGCATTTTACGAAAACCTCCAAACCACATTAAGCCAACAATATAAACGACACAAAATGATAATGGAGGGAGATTTCAGCTGTAATCTAAACCAACTAGATGCATCACAGGGGACAACAACAAGGAAAGCAATGACACTTTACAACACATCCTAAACAAGCATGCCCTCAGAGACACTTAGAGACACAAATACCCCTAGGGCAAGGAGACAACATTTACAGACACAACACATGCTCATGGTACATCAGCCAGGTTAGGCAGAATTTACATTCATGAAAGTTACAAGACAACGAAAATTAGACCTCTAAATACTACAACGTTCACATACCATAAAGCGGTACAAGTAGTTGTCAATGAAACACACACAAACAAAAAACACACTTAATGTCTACACTGAAAATCTAATAACTCTTTATTACGAAATGACAACCTTATTAAACACATAACTATTTTAATAACAGATAATACAAAAACGACCCCAACCGAAAATCTAGGGGAATATTGGGATTTACTAAAAGGAACAATTAAAGTTACAACACAAATAATATCCAAAATAATAAACAGACAAACAAGGAAAAACAAACGTATCATAGAAAACGCAATCTGGCTAACAGAACTTTTGGATAAAAATGCCCCACAAATTCATTTACTACAAGAAGAACTAGATAAACTGGAAAACCATAGGCTACATGGGGCACAAATAAGGTCCAAATTAAAACAAGCAACACAAAAAATACCCAACAAATGATATCTATCAGTCGAACAAAATATACAACGCAGTAGACAGATAGTGAACCTGAAAAAACAATCCCCCCATCATCAAATATAGAGGATAACCAACTGATAACGAAGGAAGAGGTAACTGCAGCGGTAAAGACATTGAGAAGAGGGAATGCGGCCGGTGTGGACAATATACCAGCAGAGCTCTTACAGGCAGGTGGAGAGGTAGTGGTGGAAGGCCTGACACACATCTGCCGCAAAATATGGGTCACAGAAAACTGGCTGGACTTATGGACGAAATCAATGGTTATACCGTTACATAAGTCTGTTAACCTAAAGCTTTGCCAAAATGACAGAACAATAAGCCTCATCAGCCACCCCAGCAAGGTCATGCTTAGATTAATCCGTGACCGATTGAAACTCCAAGCCGATAACATCATTGTCTAGAGCAAGCAGGGTTCAGACATGGAAGAAGCACTACAGAACATATTTAATTTAAGGATGCTAAGCGAGAAATATCTAGACCAGCAGCAAACACTGTATCATGTTTTTGTTGATTTTAAGCAGGCGTTTCATATGGTATGGCATAACGCGCTATGGGCAACAATGAGGATGTAAAATATCAACGGAAATATTAAAACGGTCCTTGAACACCTGTATGACAAGGCGTCCAGGGCAATTCTTGTGAATGGGAGGCGAGGGGACTGGTTTCGCACATCAGTTGGTGTGAAACAGGGATGTAAACTCTCTCCAACGCTTTTCAATATATTACTTGAGGGAGTTATGAGTGAGGCACTTGGAGGTCACGATGGTACTGTCAAGATAGAGGGCTGAACGATTACCAACCTTCATTTCGCAGTTGATATCGACGTGTTGCCGGGTTCAGAAGCAGATCTCCAGGAATGTCTCAGAAGACTAACTGAAACAGCTCTTGACTATGGTATGAAGATACACGTTGGAAAGCCAAAATTAATGATAAACAACGCCAATGGCTTCAACAGAAGGATAAAAGCTAACGGTCGGGAACTCGAAGTGGTTGACCGTTTTAAATATCTCGGGTCGCTTGTCAGTGATGAAGGCTCAAAATGTGAGGTGCTGGCCAGAATATCACAGATAATAGCGGTGCTTGCACAAAAAAAAAAGACAAGCTGCCGGATTTGTCGAAACGCCGGATTGAACACGGGAGCCTCAGATATTCAATCTAACGCTCTCTGAGCTATTTCGGCCGCCGAAAGTTAAAACAGAAGATACAAACAATTTTTAAGCCAATCTAAAATATTGTTACAGCTTTCATAGTTGCGGTATATTGTATATATGCACAGATGGTAACGGTATCACACTAAGTAAACAAGACATAGTTACAATACGTTGACCTTTATCACGGTATTAGAGGATAACTTGCTAACAGCACTAACAGAAAAACAAATATGAAATCTTTGAGTCGAAATGCTTTTATTTTCGTATTTTATTACGTTTTACAAATACTAAAGTAGACAATAAGAAGACTACTAAACAAAAGAGTAAGACACTCAGTACATTCATGAAATACCCCGACTAATTCCCCACTTAAAAAATTGATACCTTATATATTTATATTATACATTTTTACCTACTCACCGTTACATGATATGTGCTGTACAGCTGAGATGGACTGGCGATGTGGTCCGCATGTCGACTCGTCATCTACCTATGAAACTGCTTTATGTTGAACTGCAAAAGAGCAAGCGGTGTGGAAAAAGATACAAGGGCACATTAATTCTAATAGCTGTGTTAATTCTGATGACTGGGAAAGAACCACCGACAATCGTTCAGACTAGCGCAGAACTGTTGCAGCATATGCTACAAACATCAGATAAGTGGGAAGTAACGCACGCACATAGAGATAACCAAGGTAGAATACAAATAATACAAATAAAAACCAAAGACAACCCAGAAGATACACACACACTAGTAAACACACACACACTAGTAAACCTACATGCCCCCTCAACTAAAACCAGAACGAAATACATTTTACGAAAACCTCCAAACTACATTAAGCAAAACAATATGAACGACACAAAATGATAATGGGGGAGATTTCAACTGTAATCTAAACCCATTAGATGCATCACAGGGAACAATAAACAAGGAAAGCAAGTAACACTTTACAACAAGACCTAGACGAGTACGCCCTCAGAGACACTTACAGACACAAAATACCCCCGAGGGCAAGGAGACAACATTTACAGACACAACACGTGCTCACGGTACATCAGCCAGGTTAGACAGAATTTACATTCACGAAAGTTAAAAGACAACGAAAATTAAACCTCTGAATACCACAACGTTCACAGACCACAAGACAGTACAAGTAGTTGTCAATCGACCTCTTCATATCAACATTTGAATGTTACATTTATACATGTGTATACTTTTGTCGCTGTTGACGATTGTCATAAGTGATGCTTGAAATGACCTGCGAGTCATTGTGATATTGATCCAAAAAATAAAGCCGTAATATCCACCATCATCTTTTGTTTCGTATTATTTGTCTGCGAGACCTTCACCAAATGCTTGAACGAGCAAGACAGTCGGACCCTTAGTGAGCAGTTAACATTAGAGAATCTTACCAACGCTCTAAATTCTCTCTAAAACGGCAAGAGTCCGGGTCCTGATGGCCTGACCTCTGAATTCTACTCCATTTTTTCCACGTGTTGAGTCCACTTCTACTCAGGGTTTTACAAGAGGCGTCCGAGAAAAGGGAATTACCAGACAGTTTCAATCAATCCTACATAACATTAATACCTAAACCTGATACAGACAAAACTTGAGTAAATAATTAAATTATAGGCCTATCCCCTTACTAAATACAGACTACAAAATTCGAACAAAAGCGTTAACATTCAAACTAACACCTTTTATGAAACACCTTGTCCATGTAGTGTACAGAATAGAAGTATCAGTAAACATGCACATTTTTAAGGGCCACTATCCAATACACACATGAAAAAAGACACACAGTCAGCAATACTATCGATAGCCCACGAGAAAGCCTTTGACGGGGTCTCACACGAATACCTGCACAAAACACTAAAAGAAAACAACATGGGAGAATATTTTACAAATTTCTTCAAAGTAATGTATAACAAACCAGAGAGTAGACTCATAATAAATCACACACTCACAGACACACTAAAAATAATTAGATCGGTAAGACAGGGCTGCCCTTATCCCCGTTACTATATAGGAACAACAAGTCCTTTGAAATTAATTTGCTGTTGTTAAAAATAAACATTTTTATTACATAAAGAAAATGTTCTGTTGTTTTTGTTGATGTCTGTGTTTTGTCGTATCCACCATTACAAAAACTCCTTTGACTGGTGTATGAAAAAAGATACCAAATCTTCTTTGAATAAAACATATTGCGTCACACCTATATTTGACAATGATACATCAAACTGAGTCAGGCTACGCACACCTAAAACAACCAACAATACACACACAATTTTGAAAATATGTAATCAGTTACTTCCGCGTCGCTACCCCTATTAATTATAAAATCGATAACTACGCGGTGCAAAGTTAAAAATAACGTGTCAGTGGAAGTTACATTTATACATATGTATACTTTTGTCACTGTTGACGCTTGTCATAAGCGATGCTTGAAATGATCTGCGAGTCATTGTGATATTGATCCAAAAATAAAAGCCGTATATATCCACCATCATCTTTTTGTTTCGTCTTATTTGTCTACTTGTTTATATATTGTAATTACACAAACTAGGACAACAACAACAACAAACAAACAAAAATTAAATAATTAGCTACCCCTTTTAATTATAAAAATCGATAACTTCGCTCCTCGAAGTTGTCGATTACGTATATGGGGAAGACGCGGGCGGGATCAAGGTCATGAGGATCACTAGCGCCGTTTTGGGGTTAGAAGGATCATATGACTTTTAAATAGCAAACAGCGCCGTTTTAATAGTCGTAATGTGCCTTATATACTAATTAAGTGGTCACGGCGAACGACATTTTGGTAACTTAATGGTTGTACACATCCGTGTGGCTGCCAACTTATGTGATGGCGGGATGATTTGACAAAAGATCTAGTTCCGTTCTGGTACAGCACAATAAATGACTGGGATGCATGCAAAATGATGTTGGCTTTCTTGCATATAGTATACATGCCGGATTGACGCAGAGGATAATATGAAATGATGTGAGTGATATATATATAAATATACAAATACGAGAGCCGTCGGTTTTACCATGGCAAAAACTTCTTTGAGAACCCGCTCCTGATACGATGGACACATATCAGCTTCAACGGTCAACACCGCCATGAACTTGATGATATACTGTTTAACTGCCAAATCTTCACTATTGACCTTTGAGTGTTCTCTCCTTTCACCACAAAGAGCCACCGCGCCACCTAGTAAGAGCACGTCTCCGTTTCAACATACAGGCATCCTGAACAAAAAAACCAACATTGACATAGAGCACTGCCCACATCCACACTAGATGCAGCATATTCCAAAACGCTAGCGGCAAAAGAATAATTAAACACGCTAACAAGCCTGTGACGATTACTGCAGCAAACGCACTAACACCAACTTAAATATAGCCAAGGTCAGCCAAACACCTGCGTTGAACCGCATTTGTCTCACCACCAGAGACCTTCTCAACCACCGCTACCAGATGAAACGAATACCGGCAAACAACAAGAATGTCAGTGCAATTAGCAAATTGTGCCAGTAAAGGATCGCTGAGGACCATGCGCAATTTTAAAGAGACCGATTGCTTCCAACCGCAGTCACTTAAAAGTATCAAGGGAGCTAAATTAGATATTACTGAACACAGACATGTCTAAAGGACGCCAACGGAACACGAGTTACATCACACCTCTAGATAAAAAGAGTTATCAACGATTTCTATGTTCTCCCTCCCAACTCGACCGCTGACGATCACTCCCACCTTTCCCGACTTCAGAGATCAGAAGCGATGTAGAAGGCATAGATTATGGAAAGTCCCCAGGCAAATAACGAATCACTATTGAGATGATCAAAGCATGCAATCACCCACTTCATGCAGCCCTGGCCCGCAGATATTCTTGATTTCTAGAAACAAATGAAAATCCCATCCACCTGGCACGGGTTGAAAACCGTTCAAAAAAGGGGATAGAGATGTCATGGTGTTATACAAAGTGTTCAGAAGAGCCCTTCGTAGGGAGGATACGCGGCACTCTCGAAGAAGCACTGCAGGCTGGGTTCAGACGCAGTTACAGCACGATGGAGCATATGGCCACGTGTTGCCGTGTGATGGAGTAGCGCGAGAAAACAACGCGCCGCTGGTGATGACATTTATAGACTACACAACAAAGGCGTTCGACTCGATTGAACCCTTATTTCTATGGAGAGCTCTAGGGAAGCAAGTAGATTGTGGCTATATTGCAATGCTTCAATAATGTTACAGCGGGTGTACTACAGTAATCTGTCCGCTCACACATTCTGTCACAACAGTCACAGAGAAAGTGATCAGACAAGGCAACCCCTTTTCTCCGCCTCGGACTCTTAGACTCTGTGACTGGAAAGAAACTAGCATAGCAATAGACGGATGGCGACTTAACCACCTTCAATGTGCAGACGATATCATGCTCATCACGGAGACGCCCTCCTGGCAGCGCTGGATGCAGAGGGCAGGAAGACAGGCCTGATGATGTATCTAGACTTACCTAGACAAAAACTAAAGCCATGACTAACCGTTTTGCAGAGGCCAACACCATGTTTATAACCGAAGCACCCCTAGAAGACGTCTACATCGGCCCTTTCCTTAATATGGAAAACAACATGGTCAGAGATCGCAAGGCTTCGACGCATGTTGGTCCGCCTTCAACTCTATCAACATAGCGGCAGATGCTCCCAAAACACCATTCAACTCAATTGTCTTCCCGCACTGTGTTACGGCTGCGGAACGTGACACCTAACAAAAGCACTTGAGAACCATTTACGGACAAAGCACGTCTCGCTTTGAAAGTCGTCTTGTGTCACTGACAATCAAGCAACAGCGACAGAAGAGCGTTCACTACAGCAGCATCTGAAGAATGTCACACGTCAAAAACATTCAGCAAAATATAAACCATTCAAAACACAGATGGGCTGGCTACATCGCAAGAAGAAAAGACGAGCAGTGAAGTTTCAGAACTGCTCTATGATATAATAGTGGAAAAAGTAGATACACCACACCAGATGACAAGACTCGATAGAGAGGAGCAACAACAATCGCGACTCTATATCGAATAAACTTATCACCCATTGGTCAACTCATACCCGGGATCGCAACAAGTGAAAACAGAGTTGGGACCCGCACAATGGCAACAACCTTGTTGAAGAAGGGGTCGATAAATATATATTTATAATATATTCACAGTCCGATGTAACAGCAATACCTACTGAATACAACATCAAAGTAGAAAAAAAATTGAGGCGTTGCTTGCGGTACCGGAAGAGATGACATCTGATCAGTTGACGTCGTATGCAAGGGATATTTTTATCTCGACAGCGAAAGAAATGATTCCCAAGATGTCGCAAAAGAAACAGATCTATATAACAGAGGAAACACAGAAACTCATTGAAGAAACGCAAAAATTAAAACAAATGGGAAGTCAGGGGACCAACACAGCATTTAAAAACTGTCCAAGGAACGTTAGAAGAGAAATAAGAAAAGATAAGGGAAGATACATAGTGGAAACGTGTAAGAATTTAGAAAACCTACAGCAACAAGGCAGAGAGAGAGATGCATTTAAGGCAATCAGAACACTGATAAGGGAGTTCCGTCCGGTTCCACATGTCATAAATGACAAAGAGGATAACACATTAACAGAAACCAAAGACATACTGAACAGATGGAGAGAGAACTGCAGAACCATATATGGAGATAGCACGAAGCGCTCAGTTACAATCTTACCAAAGGATGAGAAATTGCTGTATGAAATTAGAGACCAACTAGCAAAACAATTGGCTATATTATGTTCTCAATCACTTACAAAAGGGATTGTTCCACGGGATTGGAAAGATGCAGGAGTGATCCCCTTATTCAAAAAAGGCAAAAAATCAGATCCAGAAAATTATAGACCGGTGAGTTTAACGAGCATAGTCTGTAAATTGTTAGAGTCAATAATCAAAGAAAACATTGTAATGCATTTAGACAAATTTAATCTAATTAGAAATAGTCAGCATGGGTTTACTAGAGGGAGATCATGCTTAACAAATCTCTTAGAATTCATGGAGGAGGTTACTAAAATCATAGATAAAGGGGAGCCAGTGGGTGTTATTTATCTAGACTTTGAAAAGGCCTTTGATAGAGTACCTCATCAAAGATTATTTCGAAAGTTAAAATCACATGGAATAGGTGAGGAAGTTGCCAAATGGATGGAAAATTGGTTAACGGGAAGAAGGCAGAGGGTGGGCATAAATAAGGAGTACTCTGAGTGGTGTGAAGTGAAAAGTGGTGTGCCACAGGGCTCGGTTTTGGGACCAATTTTGTTCTTGATATATATAAATGATTTGGACATTGATATGGGATCCATGATTGCAAAATTTGCTGATGACACAAAACTATGCAGTAGTGTCTCATCTAAAGCGGAAGTGGATATATTGATGTCGGATTTAGATAAAATTCGAGAATGGTCTGTAAGCTGGCAAATGGAGTTTAATGTAGATAAATATACAAAATAAAAAGAAATATTAAACTTAGGAGCAAGGAAGTGATAGTCAAACTGTATAAAGCTTTAGTTAGACCTAGATTGGAGTACTGTGTACAGGTGTGGAGTCCTTATCATAGAGGGGACATAAACATGCTAGAAAGAATACAAAAAAGAGCGACAAAGATGATAGTGGGATTCCAGAATTACAGTTATGAGGAACGACTCAGAAAAACCGGCCTACAGTGTCTCGAAGAGAGAAGAATTCGTGGTGACTTAATACAGGTTTATAAGATGATCAGAGGAATCGATAAATTAGACTATAACAATTTTTTTTAAAATACAGCCACCTACAATAACACGAGGGCATAGCTACAAGCTGACTAAAGAGAGGTCCAGGTTAGATATTAGGAAATATTTTTTTAGTCAGAGAGTGGTGTCTGCTTGGAATGCATTGCCAGGGGAGGTAGTATCATCTTATCTGTACAACATATATGCGGAATGTATAATGAGAAATGTTCGAGAAGACGAGAACATTGAAAGTTTCGACCAATTTACGATTGGGGGGTACGAGATTCCAGAGTTACGATACGCAGATGACACAATGATACTATCACGATGTGCAGAAGGGCTAGAGCAACTACTTTCAGCGGTTAATGGACAAAGTAAAGATCAAAACCTTTTCATAAACATAAATAAAACAAAGATAATGACCACCGACAAAACACAATGTCAGCATAAATTTACAGTGGGTGGTGAGGAAATAGATCAGGTCACACATTTTGAATATCTGGGCTCCAGAATTGACACAAATGGCGATTGCTGAAAAGAAATCAGAAGAAGATTAGCTATGGCAATGCAGAGACTGAACAGCCTGAAGAAATTATGGCAGGGCACCAACAAAATGATAAAAGTAAAAGTCTTGAGAGCCTGTGTTTTTCCTGTGGCAGCTTATAGCTGTGAAACATGGACGATTACCAAAACTTCCAGACAAAGAATCGAATTCTTCGAGTTGAAATGTTACAGAAAGATCATCAAAATACACTGGACAGAGAAAAAACAAATGTAGACATTCGGCAAGAGTTGAGCATAGAGTAGAACTGGTTTATCAATTCTATGTTGGCTAGAAAATGCTAATACTTTGGTCACATTATGAGACACAACGGTCTTGAGAGAAGGGTGATGGAAGGTATGGTCCCAGGCAAAAGAGAAAGGGGTAGACCAAGAAGACGATGGCACCAAGATATCCAGGAATGCCTGAGTATGGCTGTGACGGAGGTTGGAGTTTTTGCAAGAGAACGAGTCTCTTTCAGACAGACTATGATGGGAGCGACGTTCTACAAAGGACATGCTACATGATGATGATTTATAGTCACAAGTCACCCGTTATTTAACAAGGTAATTAGTTTTGTGCGGGTCGCAAAACTGTCTCAAGTCGTGTAGTGGTATCACAAAATGAGCAGTAGACTATTGGATTGTTTATGCCCACTGAAGTTGTATCCACGCGGTTATGCTGGTGCTGTAAGTGTGTGTGCTGTTGGTTCTGTGGTTGGTATTGGTCATCTCTTTTCTGATTAGGGTGCCAGGTTTGAGCAGGGTTGTTAGTTTCACTACTTTTGTCCGGCTGTCGCTCCGTTACCCTCTTGTTGACTTGTAATCGACTTGGATAAGTTTAGAAAGTGCATTAATGAGAAATCAGGAACGATGTATTCTGCATGACATATATCCATGAAAACGTGCTGTGGATACAAATGTATGGTTAAACTTTAGGGCCTGACGAGCATAGTTGATGTAACAAAGATCTTCAGCGTTCAGCGACGTTGACCTCGACGTCGGCCTGAACTCACCATGTGGAACGTTGGGTAGGACTCAATTGAGTGTTTGAAATAACTAGTACACCGTGTAAGGAGCGAAATACGTTGTTCGATGTGATCAAAAAGACAGTACAGTCAATTAAACGGTGCACAGACCTTATCCTAAATTGGTCGGTCCTCTATTGACATAGAAATAGTTACACAAATCCACATCAGGCGATGTAAGCAGGTAGAGCAGTACAAACAACAAGACTAAAAGGGTCAATAGCATGTTAGGCGCTAGACCTGAAACCATATATATATATATATATATATATATATATATATATATATATATATATATATATATATATATATATATACATTGGACCAGGCTGTCACATCTATGATATAAATGCCCTGCATCGAGTCTTTAACCTACGTAGACTTTTACTGAAACCCAAGGTACGAATTGACATAACCTTTCTTCTTCCTCATTATATTGCAAGCTTCTGAAACCTGAATTATTCTGCAGAGCAATCAGAAGGCTCATTTAAGCCGTCCACGTAGACAGCCAGAGGCACAATCTTTCAATACACTATTCAGTCGATGTCAGTCGATGTCACCCGATGGACAGGCCTCAAATACACTATTCAGTCGATGTCACCCGATGGACAGGCTTCAAATACACTATTCAGTCGATGTCACCCGATGGACAGGCCTCAAATACACTATTCAGTCGATGTCACCCGATGGACAGACCTCAAATACACTATTCAGTCGATGTCACCCGATGGACAGGCCTCAAATACACTATTCAGTCGATGTCACATTTATTTTGCTAAATCGTCGCTATTTGGCCCTCTTTGGACATATGGCTCGCCTTTCCAATTTTTGCAAAGAGATGAAAGCCACTCTCGCTTTCTGTTAACTAAATATAATTTTCTATACCACCTCGTCACCCCACCTTATCTATGTTGCTTAAGCAGATAAATGAGTCCACCTCTTGGAGTGTGGTTTCTTCCAGTATAATATTAATCTTGTCAATGGCATTTATTCTGAGTATCCTAGTTTCTGTCTATCAATCTCCAGTCCCATTTTAGAGTTGCTTAAATTTATTTTGCAGTTAATTTGATAAAAGATTCAAGTCAATGGTCTTCTCATTCATTTCATGGAATCTATTTAAATCCACAATAATTGACTGGGGTTGACTTCCTCAAAATCTAGTCCATAGCCAGAAGAACAATATATTGTGGCAGTAGAAACCTCTGTCTCACATCAGCTCTAATTTCAAACAGAGCTGATACGGTCTCCCATAGATGACTCTACAATTCATACCCTCAAAGGTCTTCTGATTTAGGTTTGTAAATGTTTGAGGCACTCCTTAGTGCCTGAACAGCTTATATAGTGACCCACTTTACAAGCTGTGAAATGCCTTTGCACAATCCATGAAACCAATATACAGTGATGAATTCCACTCCACACTCCGTTCAGCTATCGCTGCAAGGGTGACTATCCGGCCCACCTTTTCAAGATATATCAATTGTCTTTTTTAATCTTTCTAAGATGATCTTGGTCAGTATTTTTTTCCAGGCAGTATCCCTCTTTTGCGCCGCCTTCAGTTTGAAGATTACCGTCTCATTATACCGCCGCCTTGACATCCACCGGCACACATGAATCTCTAACGACCGAAGGACTAGGAAGAAACTCGACCACATCCTTGTGAGAAGTCTCGATCGCGTGAGTTCATGTCGTGTCTTTCGCAGTGCTGAGACCCCTGCCAACACTGGTCATCGCGTACTCCATCAGCCTATATGCCCCTCCAAAACATGTACCGACTCCTAGGTACAATATCCAGCTTTTCAAGGCTAACCCAAGTGCCGCGGAGAAATACGCCAATTATGTCCTGGAAAACCTGGCTGCATCGAGCCCCCTTCCAGATGACCCGGAGGCAGCATGGGCAGTCATAAAGAACGCCACATGCAAGGCCGCCAAGCTAATCACCGGCTCAAGGACCCCAACGCGCCAGCAATGGCTCTCCGATACCTCGTATGACATCCAGTAGAACTCAGCCATGTTTGGCAATGACTACACCGAACAACGATGACTGAAAGGCCAATTCTGAACGGCGGCAGGGCAGATAAGGAACGCTTTCTCAACGACATTGCTGACGAAGTCGAAGCTGGTTTCAGATCTCATTACCTCAGTTCAAGCCATCAGGCTCTTCCGCCCTGAAGGCAAGCAGAACGAGAAAAAAGTATAAAGTTCATCAATAAATCCGACAACTCCATGTGCTTGTTATACGAGGAGGTAACGAATAGGTGGAATGAGCACTACACGTATGCTTTAACCACCCACCAGCAATGACATGTCCCGATCAGTCTGAACCTCCAGATCCTCTCTCAGATACGGACACCAACATCGACTCCCGTACTATAGCGAAAGTCCTTGCTGATATTCGGAAACTCAGAGGTGAACGAGCGGCAGGCCCGGATCACATCCCACTGGAGCTGTTAAAACAAAGCCATCGACCCGATCAGCTCTGCCCTCCATCATTTATTCCTGCATTTATTCCTGCAAGACTGGTGCGACGGAATCGTCATCTCCCTGTACACAGGTAAGGGGAGTCGCAAAGACTGCAGTAATTGCATGCCTATAGCACTACTCTTGGTACCGGGGAAGGTGTTTACCCACATGCTACTAACTAGACTGAAGCCTCTCTTTAGCACAAAACGTCGCCCACGGCCGTTTGACTTCACCCAGGGTACTTCTACAACCAACGCTATTCTCGCTCAGCGCCTTCTCACCAAACTGCACCGGGTCTTTAATCTGCCCTTGTACGCTACATACGTAGACTTGAAGTCCGCCTTCGACCCGGTTGGTCGGCTGGCTTTATGGAAAGCCCTCCTGCAATATGCATCCTGGCTCACCTTGTACCTGATCAAGGAGCTACACAAGGACACCGGCACCAGAATTCAATTGGGTGGCACTCTCTCTGACAGATTCCCCACGACTTTGGGTGTCAGACAGGGATGTGTTCTTACCCTCGACCTATTCTGCCGGACAGTCGACTGGCTTCTTGACCGCCTCAGCGCGCACCAGGAGGGTATAGCTATTGATCAGTCAATCTTCACATATCTCGTTTACTTGGACGACATTGTCCTCTTCGGCACAGACATATCTGCGCTGCAGTTCTCTTTGGAAATGTTAAACAGGGAAACGCCCTCCATAGGCCTGTCTATATCCTGAGCCAAGACCAAAGTTCAGAACCTCATTTCCGACACAGCACCCCAGGGTATTGAAACTCAAGGTCGCACTGTGGTGGGCACCAACGAATTCATCTATCTCGGTAGCGTGATATCATTCGATGGGCGCAGCGCTCCAGATATGTCAAGGCGGATCAAACTATCTGCGTCCGTTATGCACAACCTCAGACGTGTTTGGAGTAATGACAGGATTTCCCTTGGGACAAAAATTTGCATTTATCAGTTCTGCGTGATCCCAGTCCTGCTTTACGGCTCTGAAATCTAGACATTTCGGAAACATGACATGTTGAGACTAGAAGCCTTTCACGTGCACAACCAGCGGCGTATCCATGGCATCCGATGACATGACTACATCCGCAACGTGGAGGTCTATGCTAAAACAAGCATCCACCAAATCTCAGAAACATTTGACTGACGCCGAGTTTCTTTGTTCGGTGATGTTGTACGGCTGGAACAGGAAACCCCTGTCCACAGGATACTACACAAGTCTTTCCTAAGCGCCAAAGGTCTTCCCCCCTACCGGCTGAAGAGGCCGTCCCCGAAAAGTATGGCTCCAGAATATAGCAACCTCCTCCTCCTCCTCCCTAGACGAGGCCTTAAATCACGCCACAGCTGTAGGTCACGGATGTGGCCGACCGACGCAACGGGCCTCAGACGCCTTAGCGAAAATTATTATATCCCTCTATATTAGTGCATAATTGTATATCACCCTTGACTTGTAATTTTATTATATAGCCTTCTTCTCAGTCGAATGGAATTTCTTAATTTCTTCGTTATCCTCCAGCAGGCTGAACAAAATTAGTATACATACATACATACATACATACATACTTACATACATAGTTGTCCGTCACAAGTGATGAAGACCACTCTCTTTGTTCAGCCGTGTGGACAGTCGTATCTCTTGCTGTGTCCACTGAAATGGGTGACTTGCGCGGTGATTTGGATTAAAGTGAGGAAGAAACTGCGCCTTTTGTCAACCTCACTCACAGAGCCTAAGCTACCTTTTGCCAGTGGCAAGACATTCATCGAGACGACTGGAGATAGCATAGGATGCAGATTTTGCCTCAGGGTTACCACCGAAGCCTTTCCGTAAACAGGTAACCCGCAAAGCAGAAAAGGTGGGATGGCATCTAACGGTGTTTGTCGCGCCTTTTCGATAACCACAAGAGGTCGTATGGACAACACTCAGCGTGTGAGTGAGTCTGGCATCTCTCCCCAGCTGTATTTAGCTCATCATAGTAGCATCTAAAATCCCCACACGCCAAATTCGTGAAGGTGATCCGGCAGAACTAACCCGTGAAATACGACACATGTATAAGCGTAGTGCCATTCAGCCGGCGTCCAGACCAGGATAAACGGATGGAAGAAATCACAACAACAAAAAAGAACGAAATAACAAGTCCAGATGGAAAACAACACCACGTTTCCGTCAACACAAGTGTAAGTCGTCGACTATTGTGAATTCCATGCAAATCCGGGGTCTGGCGTCATCAATAATGATCCAAAAACAGTAGAGAAATGTAGACTCGCAGCCAGTTACATACATACATACATACATACATACATGCATACATACATACAAACACACACACACACACTCACTCACTCATACACACACACATACAAACGCACATACATACATACATACGAGTGTCTATTTGTCTATCTACATATATATATATATATATATATATATATATATATATATATATATATACTTATTTATAATTTTGCATATTTATCAAATCATTGCTCCAACCACATGTTCATTTATGTAATTGTGGGGCTTTCTAATAAAGTGTCTGATTGTGCTATCAGTAATGGAAAACTCTATGTTATAATGCGTCACTGTTGCAACATTTCCGCCATCCGTATTATGCATTCTATCTTGAGCACACTGTGCACATTTTAAACCTACAAATATGCATAGACAGACAGAAAATAATAAGAATCAGTTTAATTTTTTCTCTCTATTTTAGGTATGTTTTTGGCAATGGCAGAACTTACAAATACCACATTGTTACTTTTGATGAACTTGGATATGGAATATACGTCAGAATTCTTGCACAGGATCAATAAAAACACTGTGTTAGATCATATGGCTTACTTTCCCATCGTATTTAGTCTCTTTAGGTATGTCTGTTTTTTAAGTTTGCTTGTGTTTTTAAAAAAAATAATGAATAATGCTTTACCAAGTTTAATGCGTGTAACGACAGACCTGTTAGAGCATTTTCTTGTCACGGCAAAACAATAGTACTTAAGCCAGTCATGTCACACACATTTCACATCGCTGTAACTAAATACCTCCCTCGTTTAGGAAAGAAGATTGGCAGGAAGGCTAACGTGTCTTACAAACTCTGAGATCCCACACATTCACAAGCAGATAGATTTACAAAAACTGTATCCCCAACTGCAGATCACTAGTGTATCATGAAACCAGTTTCCATTTGTAAACGTCAACAGTGTATTGTGAGCAAAGTTTCATTTGATACAATGTAAATTTGGACATAGGGGTCATCGACAAAAGTCGTCAGATAATAATCACACCCCTACTCCCCAACTTGTCAATTCCCATTACACAAAAATACAAGGAAATCACCCCGCTACTTCAAAATCTCCAATCTCGCCCTCTACCTTTTTCTTCTTATTATAATATGTTAGTAATAATGACAAGTAAGTATAATGCCATTCAGATAAGTGCACAGACAACACTTCATATTTACTTAAAAAATCATATCTATGAATATCACATAGTTTGTTAAAGCGTTGTTCTTTCATACACAGATTACGATACCAAGATTGCGGATGTGTTCTTGTGGTGTTATTCGAAACGGAGTAAAAACAAATGGAATTATAGTCTTTTTTTTGTGACAATAGTTACCAAACTTACCCACAAACGCATTATAAACAGCATCATTCATCATACAGTGTCATAAAATAATCAATAACTGGTCACACGGCCGTTTGGAAATGAGAGCTAAACAGGTCTTAAAAACTGTTATCGTAAAAACGGCTCAACAGCAGTCTTGTAGGATTCCTGTTCACGGGAAAGACTTCCGGAGAAAATTCTGGAGCCGGTGTCTCTAAGGCAGTCTAGTGGTAGTTCCATCGATAGTCTGGCAACTCCTGCGACATGGCTACTCCTGTGACATAGCTGATTCCAGGTTGTATCGGCTAATGCTGGTCCCCTGGATAAATTAGTTACGTGGAAAGGGGGGACCTACTGCACGGGCAACAGCTTCTATAGGAAGATGCCCAAGCTTATGACCTGGACGGGCCTTCCAGTTTCACCCTGCGGTATCGACACATCACGAACATCCCATGTGTTGGGATGTTCGTACCACGCTGACTGGACTATCTGAAAACCTGCATGATATAAGCTATGCTAGAAAGACACGAGTAGTTATGACGAACTGAAAAGACTAGATGTGGACATTGTAGCACTTAAAAAAACTCGGTTAGCGGACTCGAGGTCAATAAGTGAGAAAGACTACGTATTCTACTGGCAAGGGAAAGTCCCCAACAAAAAGAGATAGCATGGTGCAGACTTTGCATTAAAATGTCTTTATTACACATGGCTGAACCAGGTAAAAATAGTTCAGAACGCCTGCTTACACTTCGTAGGTTCCATCATCCTTGTCAGTGTACATGCACCTACCTTATTTTCCACAACATACGTCAAAGATGATTCTATGATGATTTATCAGAAATCATGAGAGGTATCCATAGGCAAGAACAGCTTGTTCTTCTAGGTGACTTCAATACTAGAGTGGGCGCTGATCACGACTCGTGGCCTTCATGCCGTAGCAAGTTTGGAGTTGGCAAATTAATGAAAATTGGCCAGTGGCTCTTAGAACTTTGTGTGACCAACTTCTATTTTCAGACCAAACCCCAGCATAAAGTATCGCGGATGCACACACCATCAAAACACTGAAATTAGCTGGATCTAATTCTTGTCATGTTGAGATTGTTATCGGTGACATCCAGGTTTAAATTGGCACAAGTCAAAGCCTATATGCGTGTCACCACAGACACGCGGCACCCTCTGCACAGTAGTATCTCAGAGATCAAAGAATCAAGAATCAAGAGAGGGTCGTCATGAATGGCACAGGCTGAGAAAACAATCGGACACGTCACTCCAGCTGAGACGATAGCCAAAAGGGAAGAATGGGTCCACACTGGTGATAGAATGATAGAGTACCAGAGAGTCATCATAACCTTAGGCAAGGAATGCAGAGAACGGAGCAACGAGAGAGCAGAGCACGAGGTAAATCAGCTGATAACTGAGAACACCCAGAAGAGTGATGCTGTCATATACACAGGCGGACATCAGGCTGGTGTTTCTCGGCTAGAGAGGAGAGGTCGTTGCTGAGCATAGTAGGGCATACATGTCAACAAACTCCAGTATGAGAATGGAGACGGAAGCAGTGACTTCAGCACTGAAATGGCTATCTGAGACTTCTATAACAAAGGCAGTCATCGTGACAGACGGGCAAGCCGTACTTCAGAAAGTACAGAAGGGATGGCCTAGGTACGAGTGGATAGCAGCTGTTGAGGCATCAAACCTCTAGGATCTACTGTCCTGCTCATGCCAGGGCCAGGGCAATGAAAGAGCTGACATCATGGCTTCACAAGCTCATTAGTGGGCACATTAGTGATGGATAGAGGTGAGTGACATTTTGAAATCAATCAATGACCGCCTGCTAGATGAGGACACTGCTATAGATGAAGCAGCAATCCACAGACTGCAAAGTTTCGACATTAAACGAGGTTCGAGCGGAGTGGGGCGCATGAGTGGACGACGCAGGAGAGTGTACAACCAGCGAGCTACAGGGACCATCAGCATCCATACCTTACGCCATTTGATGAGAGAGACTGAGCACCTATGGGTATGCCCGGAGAGTGCAGTGACGTCGATTCTTAGAAACAGAAACATAAATTCTTGTCAAAAGATGCGTTCTTACCATAGTGCAGACTGTAACATTGATCATTCTTTAGTTTGCTGTAAAATAAAAATGCAGCCAAAGAACTTCCATCACACCAGATACAGGAAAGCAGGTCGAGCGATGGGTCGAGCATTATTCTGAGCTTTACTTGTGTGACAATTTAGCCATTCCAACAGCCCTTGGCGCTGTCAAAAGCTATCTCAGTATAGACAGCTGGACATCGTACCATCTATAGAAGATCTGAATAAAGCTATTGACATCTTGGCCTTGGGCAAAGCGCCAGGCAGCAATGAGATCCTACCTGATTTGATCAAGCGATGTAAGGATACGCTTTTGCAACCGCTGTATATTATGTTTTGTTAGTGGTAGAAAGAGGCCACTATGCATCCAAATATAAGTGACGCACAGATTGAAACATTATACAAAAACAAAAGTGTTGTAGACAAAGACTTCGCCGAAGTAATCTACCTGAGGCTAAATAAATTTGACTAAGTGTGTGTATCTAGAGTCACAGTGTGGATTAAGGTATTGAAGATCAACGATCGACATGATGATTTTCTCTTCGATAACTTCAGGGAAAGTCACGTGAGCTGAACCAGCCCTTTTTATACTGCCCCCATTGACCTGACAAAAACATTTCATTAGGTTAGTAGGGATGGCCTCTTCAAAATTCTCTCTAAAATAGACTCCCAAACAAACTACTAATAGTATCGTTCCATGAGGGCATGAAAGGAAGTTCAATTTGATGGTAACCTATCACATCTATTTGGCATTGGTAGTGGTGTTAATCAGGGCTGTGTTCTGGAAACATACATTTGGTAACACAAATGAAGTAATCTGCCTTTACACTAGGTTGGATAGTAGGCTGTTTAACTTTGCAAGGCTCAATGCCAAAACTAAGATCAGGCAGATCACCACCAGGGTATTTCGCTGATGATGCTGCATTTGTCACCCACACTCGGCATACATTTCAGAGGTTGATAGATCGCTTCTCGCACGTTTGCAAAGATTTTGGTCTCATTATAAGTCTTAACAAAAGAAATGTGCTGGGACAGGTAGTAAATGCCGCGCCAAGTCTAAGCATCTGTAATTGTGAACTGGCAACTGTACACCGATTCACATATCTGGGATCGCTTACCAACGACAAGCTCTCTCTCTAGACACATAAATAGACAGTCAGGTTGGCAAAGCTGCTGCTACATTTGCTCACCTCACAACGGGTGTTTGGAAAAACCAGAAACTGACAGTTAAAACTTAGGCCATGATGTGCAATGCATGTATCGTCAGCACACTTCTATATGGCAGCGAGACTTGGACAACTTATGCCAAACAAGAGCATATGCTTAACACCTTCCATCTATGACGCCTGCGATCCATTCTTGGAATTACATGGAGTGACAGTGACAAATGCGGAGGTACACTATCGCACCTGTCTCTCTAGCCTGTACACTCTACTTAACCAAACTTAGACAGCAAAGACTATGATGGCTTGGTCATGTAAGTCACATGAAAGATGGCCGCATTCCCAAAGGTATCCTCTATGGACAATTGGCTAATGGCAAAAGAACGGCCGATCACAGTTGAGGTTTAAAGATGGGTGTAAGCGTGACCTGAAGACCCTGGAGATGAATCTGATTTCCTGGGAAGACGAAGCTGCAGACCGATCCAGGTGGAGATGTACCCTGAATGGTTACCTCACGCTTGATGAAGAGAAACTGTTGCAACAACAGAGAAATGAAAATACGTCAGAAGGAGAAAGATCAAAAGCTATGTATGAATAGGTTTTTTTTGTATCACTCCAAGTCATATGATGATGTTCGTCCATTACATTTGATGAAGACCACTCTCATTGTTCCTCCGTGTAGACAGTGGACAGTCATTTCTCTTGATGTGTCAGCTGAAATGGGTCACTTGCACAGAGATTTGCATTAAAGTGAGATTTTGTGTTTTCTTAGCGGAAATCAATGTAGAAGAATGAAGAAATATTTGAAGCGCTGATACCATTAAACTACTTCTTGAAGTTTTTTCATGGAAATTGCTTCAGGGAAGTTTGTTTTTCTGTATACTGTTTTTCATTATGTTTGATGAACTGTTGTCAAGCCGTATACAAACGAACTTTTTTAGAACAGTCGACATATGATAATAAAGGACCCAGCATCCTCAGATCAGAGGTGGTAAATGTGAAGAAAAAAAACTATGTAAAATGGGAAAGCAACAAGACCGGACTCCATAAACATAGACATGTTAGAGGTCCTGGAGGAATTTGGTTAAGATATACTCACTGATCTGTGTCATGACATAAACAATACTGGATATATATCAACGGACCTGAAAACATCTACGCTTACAACACTCCCGAAAAAACCTCATGCAACAGAATTTTCAGACTTTAGAACAATAAGTCTAATGAGTCACACAATTAAAACACTACTCGAGATCAGAAAAGAGCGAATATGAGGTCAAATAGAGGGGGAAGTTTCAGAAGAACAATTTGGTTTTCGAAAGTTGAATGTAACAAGGGAGGCAATTTTCTATTTGCTAACTCTGACATATAAATATATAGAAATACAAAATGGCATTTATATTTGCTTCACAGGCAACCCACAGGCTTTTAACAGTCCAACATGAAAAATTAATCAAATGTCTCAAAGAAATAGGTCTAGATGGTACAGACATAAGACTGTTCCGTAATTTGTACTCGGAACAAACTGCTACAGTAAAATGAGAAAGGCTATGCTCTCCAAGTATAGATGTGAAAAGAGAAATGAGACAAGGATGTATATTATTCCTTTGTGTTTTCAATATTTAAACAGAACAAATATTCAAACAGATTAAAGGGATGCCAGGGAATGTCATTGAAGGAGTGGCAATGAATGATCTTAGCTTTGTGGATGATACAGTTTTGATGTCAAAAAGTGAGCAAGAATTACACGAGCTTGTGATAACAATGTACAAAATAAGTCAAGAGTTTGGATTGAACAGAAACATAAAGTAAACAAAGACTATGATAATTGTGAAAAATGACAAGAAATCAAATCATCATCATCAGGTCATTCAATCTTAGAACTGGTCAACAAGCCCATGTATTTTGTTCTTCCATTTCTGCCTATCCGCTGCAGCTGTCTTCAGCTCAGCATACGTCTCCGAAAGCTTGAGACAAAAGGGTATTTCTAGGTCTTCCCCTCCCTTTCCTTCCTTGCATAATGTCTTCCAAAACATAATTTACTGGGGCCCTCTCTTCCGCAGATTATGTCCCAACCAGCCAAGTCAATTTATTTATATCTTCCATATCAACTTCTTTCTTCTCCCACCTCCATCAAACCTTTTCATTTGATTTATTCTCGGTCAAGCTCACTTTTTCCATCTTTCGGTAACACATCTCAAAAGTCTCCAATAAATTTTCTTTTCTTTTATTTATAGTCCATGTTTCAGAGCCATACATTGCCACAGTCAAAACATATGTGTATTAGATTATTTTCTATAGAGACATACTAATGTTTTTGGATGTAAGGATTCTTTGTTACTCTCTAAACACTTTCTTTGCCATTGCAAGTCTAGATCGTATTTGTCTATAGCATCGTGCATCTTCTGTTATGGTTTGACCAAGATATGGGAATTGGATTATCTGCTAGGCTTCTTTCCCTTTATGGTCACTTGTTGGTTTCTTTGGCTATAGTCATTGTCTTGGTGTTCTCTATGTTCACTATCATGTCATAGGTATCTGCAGTGCTGCTAATTTAATTGATAATTGAGTGTAGATCTTCCTCCGGTCTGCTATAATGGCTTGGTCATCAGCGTATTTAATTGCCTCCAGTTTTTTGCCCTTTACATTTACAACCAGATTGCATTTCTTCATTGCTTCAGCCATCATCACCTCTGAGTACGCATTGAACAGGCCAGGTGGAAGTGGACATCCCTTTCTTACTTGCTTTCTTAATTATATGGTGGCCTTTTGTTTTGTGAATAGGTTCTGTACCAGAGGATTGGTTTTTCAATGTCGGCATGTTTGAGGATCTCAAAAAGCCTCTTCCAGGACACTCTATCAAACGCCTTCTCAAAATCTATGTAGCAGATGTACAGGGGTCTTCCCTGATCTACCATTTTCTCTGCAAGGAACTTCAATGTGCCAATTGCCATTCTGGTGTTGATCCTCTTTTGAAGCCACATTGATTATCTTTCAACAGCCCATTTATGTGGCTTCTAATTCTCCTTCTGATTATTGCCAGGAATATTGTGGACGTATGTGATTTCAGGCTTATTGTTCTGAAATATTTGCATTCAGTCGCATTGGATTTAGTTGGAAGTTGGATTATTATTGTTGTAGTGTAATCTACCGGCCAATTTCCTGTGCTATCGATAATCTGTACCAGCTGAGAAAGTCGACCCTGAATAGGTTCACCTGCCACTTTTAGAAGATTCATTGGTATGTCCTCTATATCTACTGCTTTGGCATTTGGGATCGAGCGAAGGGCCAAGTCAAATTATTCTCGACTTATCTGTGTGTCCTCCTATCCTACTTCTTTCTCACTTGTTGCATTTGAGATTTGAGCTGTATAGTTATCTTTATCTTTATATAGTTCGGCCACGTATTCTCTCCCTCTTTCTTTCTTTTGATCTGGGTGTGTAATGATGTTACCCAGTTTATATTGTATGGCACATGGCTGAACTCCCTTATTTTGCTGTCAGGTCCTACCTCCCTTCTTTTTCATTTGTTCGATTTCTCTAGAGCCTTCCTGCCACCACTCATCTCTTGCTTTCTTGCACTATCTATTGAATTTTTTTAATTTTTAGTCAGTCTCTCTGCCTACTTTGGTTTTTACGTTTTTCCATTTGCGGTGCTCTGCCATTTTGTGAATTATTTCTGAATTGATACAGGGCTTCTTTACCGCAGTTTCCCAACTGTTTTTACTGTGGCCTCTGTCACACTATATGTCAGCCTTTGCCATTGCTCATTCTTGTGTGGTTTGTGATATTCCTATCAGCATTGTGACCTCTTTTGTGGGGAATATTGCTTTTTCATCCTCCCTCAGAACTTATAAATTCCATTTGCATCTTTTTGGTTGCCTTGCTTGCGTCTTTTATCGTAGCTGTCATTTCATCATTACTAGGTTTTTCCCGTTCCTCCCCTTGTCGCCTACAAACGACACAGAAACCTGAGAGACTTGCTGGTCAGTAGTCGCCTACACACCAGCCTTCATAGCCTCCCAGGTACCAGGCCGTGCAAAAATACACGTGGCTGTGTTACCTGCCCTCGTGTCATCCTTTCTCGCTCCATCACCTTTCCTAAAGCAGAATTCTTCATCAAAGACGGATTCACAAGTAATTCTCGTAACCTCATCTATTCCATCATCTGCCGCCAGTGTGGTATGACATACATTGGGGAAACTGGTATGGTACTGCGGGAGCGTTTCCGCCAACACCTCAACGACATCCGCAACCGCACTGGTTCCCCAATTAACAGCGACTTCAATGGTCCTGAGCACCGGGGTAAGGCTGACGTTAGTGTCACTGGTCTAGTTTCGTGCTTCTCTGACGATCGTCATCGATTCGCCCTTGAGAATAGACTTATCTCTAGTATAAGCTATCTCCAACCACATGGCATTAATATCTTCCATACTTTTTCTTAAACCCTCACACTGGCCCCCATCTATTTATCTTCCTTTGCCCCCACCCCCACCGCCTCCCCCATTCTTCCATCAGTCCCCCCCCCCCACCTATATCAATCTCACGCCCTCCCGGCTAATATTGCCTTCTCTTTGTTCTCCCATCTGGACCACTATTTGGCCACCATTGGCTTATCCGGCATATTCCCCCACTTTGTGTTTGACCGCTCCGATTATGTTTCAATCAAGCGCCTGGCACAACCGGTCGCTTTGACAGACTGCGTCTGCTTTCAGAAACAGATGAGTTGACCATTTTTTCTTATATGTTGATTTGTTAGTTCAGTATTGTTGTCCCTTATGAAGGCCTATTGGTCGTAACGTAGGATTTGTTTGTGTTCTCGTATCTGACCATACCCATTTTAAAATTTTGATTGAACTCAACCTTAATAAACTTTTACAAGTTTTTTTTCATGTTTTTTCCCCATCATTACTATACTAGGTTGTGGTTTGAACCGTCTGCACCGAGGTAGGCCATCAATCTTTTTACCTGGTTCCTAAACCTTTAATTTCACTAAGATATAATCATTCTGGCTTCTCCATGTGTCTCCTGGGGATGTCCATGTATATCTCCTCCTGTTTCATTCCACGTGTTGGATATTTGATATTTCTCATGTTAACAGAAATCAACTAGTCTTTGTGCCCTTTTGTTTCTTATCGCCACTCCATATCTCCCGATTATATTCGTCTCTCTACCCTCTTCCTCTGACACGTTCCAGTCTTCCATCAGTATAACATTATCCTTTACCTTTGTTTTGCTCAACTCTTCCAGTCTTTCATACATCTCCCCCACTTCTTCTTCTCCATGTGTTGATGTTGGCATATTCATATACTATACAATTAGGTTAATGACCGTGTCTGATCTAGGAGTATTAATTCTGGCCATGATGAGACGGTGGTGGATCACCTCAATTTCCACCAGAGCCATTGTAGCCTTTTTACCTAGAATAATGGTCATTCCTTCTGGCCATTATCATTGCACGAGTGTACCACATGATATTTTTCGCTCTGAAATTCGCCCTCCTCATTCTATCTTGTTTGACTCATACCGATAATCTTAATATTAAGTCTTCTCATCTCCAACTTTATATTTTCTACTTTCTCTATCTTCATCATTGTCCTGACATTCCACGTTACTATATTTTTACAAGGATTTTTGTGGATCACCACCTGGGAAGCCTTGTTTCTTCCATTGACGGGCTCGACACCTGGATGACGACCTATGAAGCTTTGTTTCTTCCCGTGCCGGTCTCTACACCTGGAGGACGACCTGGGAAGCCTAGTTTCTTTCCCTGCCGGGCACGACACCTGGATGACGACCTGGGAAAGTTGTTTCTTCCTGTGCCGGTCTCGACACCTGGTTGACGACCTGGGAACCCTTGTTTCTTCCCGTGTCGGTCTCGACACCTGGATGACGACCTGGGAAGCCTTGTTTTCTTTCCCTGCCGGGGACGACACCTAGATGACGACCTAGGAAGCCTTGTTTCTTCCCCTGTCGGGCTCGACACCTGGGAAAGTTGTTTCTTCCCGTGCCGGTCTCGACACCTGGTTGACGACCTGGGATGCCTTGTTTCTTCCTGTGCTGGTCTCGACACCTGGATGACGACCTGGGAAGCCTTGTTTCTTCCCGTGCCGGTCTTAACACCTGGATGATGACCTGGGAAGCCTTGTATCTTCCCCTGCTCTGTTCGACACCTGAATGATGACCTAGGAAGCCTTGTTTCTTTCCCTGCCGGGCACGATACCTGGATGACGACCTATGAAGCCTTGTTTCTTCCCGTGCCGGTCTCGACACCTGGCTGATGGCCTAGGAAGCCTTGTTTCTTCCCTTGCCGGTCTCGACACCTGGATAACGGCCTGGAAAGCCTTGTTTCTTCCCCTGCCGGGCTCGACACTTGGATTTTCCAAGGCCAGTGGCTGGCGGTATTTGGCTTAATTTGGTTGAACATTTCCATGAGTTTTCGACTTGGGGACGATAATATGGTGGTTTCCCCTTGCCTTTTACATCCACGCGCCTTTTCTCTTATCTAGGTCACATAAAAACAGAAGATGGCATCTGTGATAAAGAGATCAGAAAGAGAGTAAGTATTGCCAATTAGGTATTCAGCAACATACGACACATACTGACATCCAAACAAATAGATCAGCATTTGAAAATGAGAGTTGTCGGGTGTTATGTGTGCTCATCACCGCTTTATGGCGCGGAAGCATGGGCAATGAATAATAAATTGGAAAAGAGTATTGAAGCCTTTGAAATGTGGGTGTATAGAGTCGCATTTCTTGGAAAGATAGGAAAACAAATGTGGATGCATTGAGAAAGTTCGGTGTGAAGAGAGAATTAATGTCTGAAATTGGGGTTGGACAGTTGCGTTGTTTTGGTCATTTAATGCCTCCATGCCAGAGGGTGTGGTGGGAGGCAGTTGTTCAAGAGGCAGGCAATGTGGGGGGAGGGGGGCATCAGGAGATGGACTGGAAAGGGCCCCTCAGATTGCACCATTGCGGCAAAAGAAAGAGTACACTGGAGATCCATTGCAGCAGACCTTCGATACGGAGATGGCACTTGAACTGAACTGAGGAAGAAACTGCGCCTTTTGTCAACCTCACACTCTGGTCCTGAGCTACCCTTGGCTAGTGGCAAGATATTTATCGAGAAGACTGGAGACAGCACAGGTTGTTGGTTTTTCCTCAGGGTTTACTTCCGACGTCTTTCCCGTAAACATGTACCCAGTAAGGCGGCAGAGGGTGATGACATCAATCGTTATGTTTCGTGGCTTTCCCATAACCGCAGAAGGTCGTAGGGACATCATTCAGCGTGTGAGTGACTTGGGCATCTCTCTCATGGTGTATCCTGTCCAAATTTTCACACAATAAAAACGAAACGCTGCTTGCAGCTAAGGCGAAGGGCGCTAATCTCGTGAAGATCAACAGTGTGAACTAGACCGTGAAATACGATACAGGCTTAAGCGTAGTGCTATTCATATAGCGGATGTCCAGACCAGGATAATCGCACAGAAGAAAACAAAAAAGACGAACGAATTAACCAGTCCAAATGGAAAACAACACCTTTCCACGAAAACAAGTCTAAGTCGTCGACTAGTGTGAATTCAATGCAAATCACATTATCAAATTAAACAGGAGTGCAATGTAGACCTGCAGTCTGTGCCATCTTTGTTGTATATATATCATTCCAAGTCATATCATCTTATAGTCAGTCATGACTGAAAGGGGCTACTATTACACTATCGCAATCAATGAGGACCACTTTGTCAACATTCACTGTTTGCAAGAGTCGAAAATGACTAAATAAGCAAATAGGAGCCCTGAATTATCTGTTAAGTGGCCCCAAACTGCTCCTCGCCTGGTTATATCGTCAAGTACTCAGTCGCCCCCATAGCAGACTCAGTAAACAGGGTCACCCCCGAGAAGGTATTGCTTTGGACACGCTTGTGCAGGAGATGTCCTATGCCAGAGGCTTGCTGTCAGCCGAACAGTGGCTTCCACGGCGATCACTGCACCCTAGATATGAAAGGCTGTATATTCGCATTATCCTCTATTTGATGTAGACGGGACATTATGCCCAGACAATACATCGACCCCCAGTTAATGAATGAAAAAATAGATCGGATGCAATTTTTTTTACATCAATTTGAGTAAAAGAAACTGGTTGAATACAAACTCTTCTAAACCAGTATAAAGAAGTTGAGTTATAATAATGACATCTTTCTCCAACGTAGCCCTGAAGTCATCTGCTACAAGCTAGACAACTGTGAACTTGCAGCAGACAAAAGTACGATGAATGCAGTAGGAACGTGGAGGAGTTATGAATTCGGCGTTTTTTCTATATACAAGAGCGACCTGCTCAGGTAAATTTTAAGTATGGAGACCAAAGAAAATAATATAAATTATGACTAAAAGTAAATTAGAATAGTTAATTAATTATTTGGTTGGGGTGGGGTTGGAAATAAATGTATAACATTTATTTATCTGTTCATCCCACAGTTTTTATAACATGATCTCAATTCTTCTAATCTGTGTACATTTCTAGTCCACTGATTTAGTAAATTTTATGTCCTTAATACTCCCACGTACTCTTCCTTGGCCAAGTCGTGTTTGAAAAATTTCTTCTCTGCATTTCTAGTTCTCGTTTTGGTCTTCTTCACTAGTCTTTCATTATCATGCATCTTAATTAGTTTCACTGTTCTTTTGCACATAGACCTTGATCACATTGTTCAGAATCCTTTTACCTGGATTGTTTTATGCTCTTTTCTAATTTATTTCACTTAAGATGTGGCGTTACCATCAATACTTGATTTCTCTTTTATAATGCTTCATGTTTTTGACAGCATGTTTTATTTGTTATGTTCCACAAGATGTATCTGCTTATTGTCGGGTTCCTCTAACATTGATATACCAATTTGTGGATCTTTTGTATAACATATTTCTGTAATTGCCAGTCATATTTGAATAGCTGAAGGATTGTGATGAACATTTTTTTTGTCTGTACCTGGATGTTTTTGCCATTGTGACATCATTTGTATCACCTGTTCTTTGTCATACATAATAAAGTCAATCTTCTTCTTCTTCTTCTTCGTACGCAGTCAGACAGTAACCATTATTTTTTCGAAAAAAGCGGCGGTCATCCTGAGGCTGTCGACACTGCCATAGAGCTTGTCATGTGGTTCAACTGGTGATGGCCACATCTGCTCTCTCTGATCCTCGTATGTCGGGCAGTTCTGCAGAAGATGTTCAGCGGTCATTTTCCCGGTACCACACGGGCATTCGTCGGTTCCACCTATCTTCAATTTGTTGAATAGGTGGTACCTCAGTCTATTGTGGCCAGTGCGAAGTCTGAAGACAACGACCTGCTCTCTTCGGTTCAACTGGTAATAGGTATCGTTTTTTGTGTAGCCAGTATGTTCAGTTTCCCATTTGGTCATGTATCTGGCTTTAATAAGCCGTTTTGACTCTTCGTACGTCATACTAGTATCTGTTTGTGGTAGTCTTGCACCTTCTTTTGCCAGTCTGTCTGCCTCCTCGTTGCCTTGGAGGTTGCAGTGTGATGGGACCCACTGTACCACTACCCTTTTTGGTGCGGACTGCTGGCATAGTTGACAGAGTAGTGCTCTTAAGTCATTAAGCTCAGTGTTTTTCTGGCTTTTTAGCGCTGTGACTACGGCCAGAGCATCTGTAAGCAGGACTGTATGGCTTTCATTTTCTTTATGTGTCACCATTTCTTCCACTGGCGCCCTCAGTGCCTCTGCCTCCGCTCTGAAATTGCTTGTGTACTTACCAGTACCGAATGACAGTGTTATTTTTCTGCCATTTGGTAGGTTCAGGAATGCTCCTGCCCCTCCGTTCCGTGTAGTGTTTGTTACAGAGCCGTCGGTGTATGCATGGGTCCAGTCCATGCTTGGGTAGTTTTTCGATATAAAGCTTAGGGTAGTATCCCTCCTTTCTTTTTCAGTCTGGCAGTTTATTTTTCCAATACCTGGTATATTTTCTACCACCTCTGGAAATATATCCTGCCTCCAGGTAGGTTTTCGTACAGTAGTGATAGGCTTTAGTGTTGTTAGTGCGTTTATGGGATCTTCGTGCATCTTTGCTTTGGCTATTTCTGCAAAGTTTCTCCGCTTTAGTTTCCCATTTCCCAAATTGTTTAGTCTCTGGTGCATTGGATGGTCAGTCAGTCTTCGGAGTTTCTCTGACTGCAGCTGGGCTCTGCAGTCTCTTCTGTCGGTCATGGATTGCAGTTTTGTAATCTTTTCAAGTTCTACAATTGGCGTTGACTTCATGCCTCCTGTTATAACTCTCATGGCTTGGTTTTGAAGTTTGCTAACTTTATCGAAGTTCGCCTTTGCTGCTGTTGTCCATGCCGCAATGCCATACTCGAGAACTGGTCTCACTCTTCCAGTGTACAGTTTCTTTAGTATGCTTTCGTCTGCTCCCCAGCTTGTGCCAGCAAGTTTCCTCATGATTGCCATTCTTTGTCTGGCTCTCATTCGGTTTCTCTCGATCTGACTTTTCTATGTCATGCGCCGATCAAATGTGACTCCCAGATAGTTTGGGTTGTCGTTTGGCTGCAGGAATTTGCCATTTAAACTTAATTTGGTATTTTGGGGTTTTATTGAAAGCGAGAATATTGTACATGTGGTTAAAGTCAATCTGATTTATTACTAGATTGCCTGGACTTTGCCACACGTATAATCTAAGTAGAGAATGTAGGTAAAAATGTATCAGTTTATTTTGCTGTTGTTTCTTTTGCCTAGTTCAAATTCTCATTCTATATTCCTATAATTGTCTTTTGCTATTTTTGAGCTCTATCTCCAATTACTATTAGAATATCAGTAGATTTGATTAGTTTACGATATAGTACCGGGTATAGTATAGTTGCCCCTTTCAGGCATGACTCGGCTATAGGATGATATGATTTGGATGAACAGAAAAAGCTATTCCTAATTTGTATTCTTGTCTTTTTCCTTGCAGCGTTTTCTTTTCACTTTTCTGTGTTGCAAGAGCATCTCTTCACCAAGCAGGTGGTGACCATTTAGGGTGCATCTCCACTTGGATCGGTCTGCAGCTTTATCTTACCAGGATGTCAGATCCATGTCTAAGCCTTTCATATCACGGTTACACATATCTTTGAACCTTAACTGTGGTCGGCAGACTGTTCTTGACGCTTCCGCCAACTGTCAATAGAGGATATCTTTGGGAATGCAATCATCTTCCATGCGACGAACATGACCAAATCATCGTAGTCTTCACTGCCTAAGGAGAGTGTACATGCTTAGGAGGCAGGTGCGAGAGTGTACCTCCGCATTTGTCACAGTCCCTGCATGTAATTCCAGGAATGGATCACAAGCGCCATAGATGGAAGGTGTTAAGTTAAGCATGAGCTCTTGTTTGGCATAAGTTGTCCAAGTCTCGCTGCCAATATAGAAGTGTGCTGTCAACACATGCATTGTACGCCATGAACTTGATATTAATTGTCAATTGCTGGGTTTTCCAAACATGCGTTGTGAGGCGAGCAAAGGTAGCACCAACTTTGCCAATGCTACATGTCTATTTCTGAGTCTAGAGAGAGAGCTTGCAGTTGAATTTGTGTACAGTTGCCAGTTCATGATTATCGTTGTTAAGACTTGGTTGCTATCACAACCATTTGGTATTCGAATTGGTGTTAAGCTGGGCTCTGTTACTGAAACATGCATTTGTCAACGCAAATGAAGGAATCTGCCTTCACACACTGTCGGATACTAGGCTGTATATGCAAGGCTCAAAGCAAAAACAAAGATTATGGAGATCACTATCAGGGACTTACTTGTTGCTGATGATGCTGCAATTATCACCAAAAGTCAGCAGGAACTTCAGAGGTTGATGGATCGCTTCTCCCAGATTTAGAAAGATTTTAGTCTCACAATAAGTCTCAACAAAACAAATGTGCTGGTACAGGAAGTAAATATCACGCCAAGTCGACATGGTTTGAAAGAATGTTGTCAGTTCTTATAATACCCTTCTATTTCTTTAACATTGTGTTTTTCAGTTTGTGCATATGTTTGCAAAATGGATATGTCGAATGGTCTAGTCCTCAATTTCAAAAGCATCATTCAATCATTGTGTTGCCAATATCCACACATGCATTTGTCTTTTACAAATATTAGAATACATCTAGTGATTTGTGAAAATATTAAAGAAACAATGAACAAATACCCACGCTCTGGAGTTGCCAGAGTTCGTGTTGTTTGCGAATGCCCACGCTCTGGAGTTGCCAAAGTTCGTGTTGTTTGCGAATGCCCACGCTCTGGAGTTGCCAGAGTTCTTGTTGTTTGCGAATGCCCACAATGAGTAGTTTATTTTTTTGCATGCCCTGAAAAGGGCATTAAGTTGCCGGTTATCATAGCTTTCCTCACATCCCAAGCGTGCTGATGAAGGTGAACTGAGATTCTCCAGGAGTTCTGCTATGCTTGGCTTCATCTGCGGGTCGCTCACTACTACGGGGATCATATCGAACCTCACCTTGTTAGCCAGACTATTGTTTTCGACAACAGCCCATTTCCAGGACGACCAACAAGGAGGTTATGTGAGGGTCAGTATATTTCTTCTGACCCTGGCTAATATTGTCTAATCAGACGTTCACCTTGTAGTCCCACCAGATCATCTTATAAACCTGTATTAAGTCACACCAAATTTTTCTCTTTTCTAGATGCTGTAGGCCGGTTTTTCTTTCCTCATAACTGTAATTCTGGAATCCCACTATCAGCTTTGTCGCTCTTTTTTGTATTCTTTCCAGTATGTTTATATCCCTTCTATGATAAGGACTCAACACCTGCACACAGTGCTCCAATCTAGGGCTAACTAATGCTTTATACAGTTTGACTATCACTTCCTTGCTTCTATGTTTAATGTATCATTTTATCATACCTAACATTGCATTTGCCTTTTTCATTGCTACCTGGACTTGCTCACTTCCCTTACCTGTATTATCTATTATAACCCTTTCCTTTTCTACCTTTCTAATATTGTTCTCGCTCATTCTGTAATTATGTTCCATATTGGATCTACCCATGTGGATGACTACATTTATCTACATTAAACTCTAATTGCCGGCTTACAGACCATTCTTGAATTTTATCTAAATCCGACCTCAATATATCCACTTCTGCTTTAGATGAGACACTACTGCATAGTTGTGTGTCATCAGCAAATTTTGCAATCATGGATCGCATATCAATGTACTTGCCACGTTAGACTTACAAGTCCCTGGACAGAAGAAACCCCTCCCCATCATACAATGCCCCGCACATTATAGCGGCTACAACGATAACGCGTCATGGAGCTGTTCTTTGAGAATCTCGAGCAAATATTATACCGCTCTGCCTACAAGAAGTCCGTCCTAGGCAATCTGAATGTCAGGGAGGGGGAGGGGGGGGGGGTGTTATAGGCGGGAAAAGGAACAATTTATACGCTCGTTCTCCGAAGATCAGCGTAACGACCGGGGAGATCTTTTCGGAGAACCATAAATGTTCGTAGCAAATACGTTCTTTAAGAAACCTAGCAGAAAAAGATGGACGTGGCACTCCGCAGATTGGAAAAGAAAAGCAGAAATCGATTATGTTATGTGTGACGACCTTCAATTAGTCAACAAAGTGGAGGTACTGCATCTCTTAGACGTGATCAACGACCAGAGACCCCTCCGGATCATGTTCAACTTAATCTGCCCTCCTCACAAACAACGGTACAGAGCCATAACACAAGTAAATAGCACCAAGCTAGCAGATCAAATATCAAGACAGAAATGGTCCATCTCTGGATCTCCAACACTTCTTTTTGGTCAACTGTTGTCTACAATAAAGGAATGTGTCACTGCTGCAACATTTACTGCTCCCGTATTGGAGAAGAAACTAGACGTTTACTCGAGATGTGGAGAAGTCAATGACACGCTCAACAAGATGGCGTTATGCAAACTGAATAAAAGCATACCTCATCTGCTCAAGGCTGACTATGAGCAGCATCAAACACGAAGACTGGTCAAGGCAACTGAAAATAGGCACAGCATAGTAAGATATCGTAAGAAGAAGCAGAAGAAAATCATTCTTCAAAACACTGAAACTCGCTGATAACACCATCTCAACAGATAGACGGGTCATAAAGGCAGCGTGCTAACAGTACTGTACTAACCTTTTCCCATCGAAGGTGATAATCTAAAAGGTACTGGCGACAACCAAACGTGTTCAATTGATTGAGCCTGATGAGGTCATCATGCGATCCAACAAGCAAAGTCAGGCACAGTCCCTGGAATAGACGGAGACATTCTAGCACTACAAACTTTCTAATTTATTTAACAAGTGCTTCATGGAGGAGCGAATTCCAGATAAATGGAAAACGTCAAAAACTATACTCATCCACAAGAAGAACGACACAAGACTCTTGGAGAACTATCACCCTATCTGCTTGCTGCCGATGATATACAAAATATTTTCCAAAGTCCTTGTCAACAGGATCGGCCAACAACCCCGCGAGAAGTCTGGATTCAGAAGAGAATTCTCCATTACAGAGTACCTACACACAATCCACCAGCTGCTGGAGAGAGCACGTAAACTACACCTGCACATATGTCTAGTGTTTATGGACTATGAAAAGGCCTTCCATAGTATTGAGACCGATGCCGTAATAAATGCCATAAGAAACCAGGGCGTAGCCGATAATTACACGAGGATGATCGAGGAAATAAACGTAGGCTGCAGTATGGACATTATTCTATACCACCGCCCAATAACTGTTCCACTAGCATGAGGAGGGCGACACAATTTCTCCAGAGCTTTTCACAGCAGCGCTTGAAGAAATTTTCCAACAGCTGAGTTGGGCCGATAAAGGCATAAATATAAGATGGGGGAAGGCTCACCCACTTACGCTTTGCTCATTAGCCACACCAACAAGACAGCAACACTCCCTGAATGAACTAGATGAGGTCGGTAGAGGTGTCGGAACTACGGATGAACAAAATGAAAACGCAATGTCTCCAAAACCCTTACTGCCACATATTTGAGATCAAGCTGAGAAATGAGCCTATCGAAGATGTCAGCTCCTACATATACTTAGTGCAAGAAATAAATGCCACCCACACCTTAGACCGAGAAATCTCAAGACGAAGAGCTGTAGCCTAGTCTAGCTTCAATACCATAAAGCCTTTACTCATGTAGCTGAAAGACACCATAGCAAGGGCGCACCTTTTCAATTCTGCGGTCTTACTAGCTCTACGATTGAGAAGAGTGGAATCTACGCAAAGCGGATGTTGAGAAACTACGAGTTACCTCGCATACGGCCTACCCGCCGGACTGAAGTCGAGGATATTGTATTGTATTGTAATTGTCTATATGATTTTTCAAAATTTCTTTTTCTTTCTTGCTTCTCCTGAATGTACTAACATATATTGATCTTTCATCGTGTATTCGGTGACTAAGTCTTGCCTCCGTCACACCAATATTTCAAGTTGCATAGTATTGGCCTCTGAAATTAAATGATCAATCTTTCCTTCCCATTTCAAGGTTTGAACATTCCTAGTTCCAGTTTGTAGGCTCTTCCTTCCCTTTTGTTCATGGTCATTTTAAGAAGTTTCCTTTCCTCCTAATTTGAATTTGAGAAGCATTCGTCATTATAGGCCGCAATATTCACTAGACGAGTTAAATATTCCCTGTTAATATGTGCAGCATATTTTCCCAAAGGGACTAGGAAATAACTATTTTAAAAAAAATGGGAATTGTGTTATACATTTAAAAAGCTGTGTGTCTCATCTCTTGTATCCTTTCTTGATTCTAGAAACCAACATCATCACACAAGGGGCATTCCTATAAGTGCTCCGTTCTAGGTCCAAGCAGCCAGCCAAGCGTATATGTACTCAGAGTCCCAGTTAAGTGTTGATTTCATTTTCTTCCAATCTTTCCAGACAGAACACACTTGCTCCATTCTCCCTTAGTCACTCTCAAATCTATCATCCTCTGCAAATATGCATTTTCGCAATCCTCTGTCTCTTCATCATTCTGTAGACTGTCCCTTATCAACTCAATCCTGTCTCTCGTCATAACGGCGTTGTTCACCCCTGTTCGTCTCACCACTGCATCAGCTCTTTCGTTACCTTTGATACATGCATGTCCCGGGCAGCAGATTAATGAGATACCTTGTATTCCAGATTTATTCAGAAAAGAGGCCCACTATCTTCTTAGCATGCACCTTTCTATCTTACGGAGCATGCCCTGCGACTCTGGCACACTGCGTGTGTCACCGATTGCGTCACTAAGTCAGGGCCGCTGTTACCGCCTCAATCACCATCCTCATACTCGATGTGACGGTAGCCGATGAAACCCCAACCGCACTTGTTTGCATCTCTGCCAGTGGGGCCATCTGTGTACAAAATTGAGTCTTGTGGTCCTGAGTGCTGCTGGATTAGCTCCTGTATTAAAGCTTCTGTCCTAGTGCCGCCCCACTCTCTGCTCAGTTGTATCACCACCCTTGTCAGTGGGCTCTCGCTGCCCACTTCTACCCATTCACTACCTCTTCCCACTTCTTCCAATGCACAGACCCTCATCAGGGAGTCTTCTGTCTCTGCCATTCATGACCGTCCTCGCTTAATGCGGCTGCCTTTGAGTGTATCCAAGTCTTGGTGCAAAGAGTGGTATTCGTTGTTGGTGTATGCCTTTACCTGCCCTGCTTGAAGTCGCACCTTGATGCTTGGCAAATCAAGCATGAATCTCATGGCAGCAATAGGAGTATCTCTAGTGCATACCAGAACTGCTCTGGTGGCCTTGTTCTGGACTCTCTCCATTCTATCTACCTGTGTCTGTGATAGCGTGAGTAACCCAAGACCGTACTCCAGGACAGACTAAACCAGTGCTTGCATCAACATCAAGAGAGTCCATTGTTGGATGTTTGTGGCCTACATGACTTTGATTGCATTGATACCCCTCTCTTTACTTTCAGAATCAATCACATTGTCAACATGTTTATTGAGAGACTTCTGTCGAATGTGATACGGTACCCAGATATTTCATGCCATGTCCTCTCTCAATGATAGTGCCCATGCAGGTGGCCCCTGGTCGTGTATCTGAGACCAATCTATTGTTTAGGGAGAACCAGACAACCTTGGCCTTAGATGGATTTTCTAATCCAAAATTATGCAAAAACAAGTAGAAACAAAATCCCAGCAGACATGAAAAGGTATATTATGAAAGAAATAAACTACATGGAGCACTCAATGCAAGTACCTGAGGAAGATCTGATAGTAAATATCACCAAGACAGAATTGGAGTCAGCCATTAGAAAACTCAAGAAGAGAAAAGCCACAGGAAAGTATGGCATCACTAATGAAATGCTCTCTAACATGGGAGAAGTAGCAAATAACAAACTGCTACACATCTTGAACACAAGCTGGAAACAAGGAACTGTCCCCCCAGTGTGGAAGGAGGCAAGGACTATCCCCATCCTTAAAACATGGGAAAGACAACATGAAGCCAGGCAGTTACAGATCTATTAGTCTACTCAGCTGTGTGGGGAAACTAATGGAACAAATAGTCCACTAGAATAACCTGGCATATGGAATCAAAGAATTTACTTATCCCCCAGCAAGCAGGTTTTCGTAGAAACAGATCGACCGAAGATAAGGTGACATATATATTGCAGGAAATAGAAGATTCATTTCAAGAAAAAAAAGAAAACACTGGCAGTCTGGATAGACCTTGAAAAAAACCTTTGATAAAATATGGAAGAGCGGGTTAAAACTGAAACTACTGCAAATTTGTGTAACCAACAACATGTACAAGTGGATCAGTGATTATCTAGAAAACAGGACAGCAAGAGTGCAACTCCTAGGACACTTCAGCAAAAAGATGAAAATGGAAGGAGTTCCGCAAGGTGGAATACTCTCACCCATGCTGTTCCTCATATACATCAAATGATATAATCACAGAAATTCCTAAAAGAGTACACAGTGCACTATATGCAGATGACCTGGCACTGTGGACATCCGAAGAGTCTACACCTGTAGCTAGAAACCAAATGCAGGAGGCTTTAAATAAAATAGAGACATGGACTAAAAAATGGCATATCACTCACTATAAATGAATCCAAAACCACGTACACAATCGTCTCTCTATCTCCCAAGCACCAAGAAGTGATTCTGAAAGTAAATGGCCAGACTTTCCCCTTTGACATAAGTCCAACTTATCTGGGAATAACAATGGACCCAAGGTTGTCGTAGAAAAACCAGATAAAAAAAGCCACCAACAACGCTAAGAACAGAATGGCGATAATGAGGAAGATATCAGGCTGGACATGGGAACCCTAAAGAAACTATACACAGGTTATGTGAGACCGGTGCTAGAATACGGGATAGCAGCATGATCCACAGCAACAAAGAATAACTTTCACAAAATAAATACAACCCAAAACCAAGGTATACATATCATCACTGGGGCTATGAGAACAACACTAATAAATGCAATGGAGAACATCACATGAATCGAAAGTATGGAGACGTGCAGAGACCAAAAAACACTCCTGCAGAGGGAGAAGTTGAAACGAATGCCTGATCACCCAATAAATGACAGGATTAATCGCATGGGAAGAGGGAGATTAAAGAGAAACCACTTCATATCAAAAACAAAAGAACTTGCAAGAGCAGACCAAATCATAAGCCAGGCAGTGGTAAGAGATCTAAAATAAACATCCCTAATCCCACCATGGAAAAAAAAGCCAAGTCCCCTGAGATGGTAGAAACCATAGAAGGAATAGGAAAAAAGGTAACTCAGACAGATTCAGAAAGGAAATTTATTACAGAAGAATATCTTAGGAGAGTATACCCATCAGAAACATGGATACATGTGTATATACAGATCGCTCATCTAACAAAGCCACATCCAATGGAGGTGGTGGAGTCTATTACAGACTAAGGAATGGAGAAGAAAACACTTGAGTATTAACAACGGGAAAATATTCCAAATAATTTCCGTGCAGAAGCAGAGGCACTGAAGGCCGCAGCTGAGCTTGTAATCCAAGATAAAGATATCCACCAAGAAAATATAGTATTCCTGACTGATGCCGCATCAGTATTAGCAGCGCTAAACAACACAAAGATGAAGATCTCGAGCAATGTATGTTCTCCCTGACACAGCTCTCAGCAGAACACCCAAGGTTGGTCATACAGTGGATCCCTTCCCACTGCAATATTGAAGGCGATGTAGCTGCAGACAAACTAGCAAAGAATGGAGGAGCATCCCCTCAAACAGACCTGAGTATCACATATAATGAGGCCAAGACGATAATTTAAGCCAACTTCAGTGTAAAATAGGCTGATCAACACCCCGGCTCCCTAAAAGAAGACAGCTACTTTAACTTAAGTAGAGAAGAGCAAGTCATCATCTTCAGACTGAGAATTGGGCATAACAGACTCAAGGGTCATCTTTACAACAAAATGAGGATTGGGACATTTGCCCATGTGGGGAGCATATCATGACCGTGGAACACATCCTGCAAAGCTGCACGCTCACGAAGGAAAAGAGAAAAATGCTGGCCTTGTGAGACAGATATGAGACAGAAGCTGTATGGAGATGAAACAGCCTTACAAACAACGGTGTCCTTTGTAAGAGAAACCGGTACCTTGATCTGAGGATGAACGAAGAAGAAGAAGATGGATTGATTTCAGCGTTGTAGTCGGTGCAACATTCAGATAGTTTCCCCAGCTTGCTCCGCACACCTGCGACAATCAGTCCTGTCTTTGCCCTGATTGTATAACAGAATGTCATCCGCATATGTGAGTAACCCATCAGGCCCAGTCTCCTCCATCTGTGCAATCTTTCAAGTGTATTGTGAGAGGTAAATTGAATTAAACATTTCTCATGCGCTATTTATTTTCAGGGTCAACAGTTTCAAGGCAGATATTGAAGACTGGGGTTTGCAAGATGTGGAGCTATATGAAAAAATAATTGCATCTGGACTTACCATTATAAGATCAGCAGATAGTGGTATTATCCGCAGGTGATATACTTTTTTTTAAATATCTAACTCACTATTTATTTGCTATTGTTGAAATCAAATTAAGCTTTCTGTGTTATGTTATATGTGTAACAAAATTAAGCTTTTACAATTTCAGACTTCTAATTTATGTTATACGTAATAAAACAAATCCTTCGGCAACTATACATTAGTTTTATATATGACCGGTGATGGACTACCGCCTACCCATACAGACTGTTACAAATAACATCTCATCTATTGACCGAGTGCAGAATTACACTCTCAGACTAATGGGGGGAGGGAGGGATGGGGGAGAGTGAGATCAACACCCACAGCGGCGTGCGAGATAGAGGCCAACATAGAACCGATAGATCTCAGGAGAAAGGGGTCACTGACTGAAGCGGTAGAGACATACAAGAAAATGACCGCCCAAATAGGGTAAAAATAGACACTTGTAAGCAAAAAGAGAAGATTGAAGCAATTGTTCCCCCTGAATGTAGCAGAAGAGGAAAGCTATACTCACCATCTGCCACAGGAGAGAGAAATGGAAAATAGATTTTGTGGACCAACCCCTTAGGAGAATCTTCGCCTGCCAGTCATAAAAACACACATGACAGAAAAAGTCGCCACCAAGGAGACTACACCTAATATCCTGAAGAAATGTTCCTTAGAAACAGTCTCTAGCTACCCAAAATCGGCAATCCTGGTCTTTACGGATGGATCAGCATTCAAATCTACCTCATTTGCAGGGTATGATATCCATATGAAATACCCGGATGGGTCCATAAATGAGTTTTGTGATTCATGTGGCGAAAGCCGTTTGAGCGGAGGCCGAGGCTACAAAAACAGCAGTTAAGATTTTTCACCAAGAGTTTGACTTGGGCAAATTGTTGCCGATGAATTTGGTAATTTTGTATGACTCCAAGTCGGTTCTGGAGGCGCCGAAGAACACCCCCATACAAAGAAAAGGAGATATTCTTGGTGGGCAGGGCGGTCAAAAACATCATCACTGCCCTTGGGATAAATGTCACCTTGCATTGGATCCCTGGACATAGTGGACTACTAGGGAACGAGATGGCCGACAGATTGGCAAAAACAGGAGCCTCGAAACAACAATTTAAAAGACCTTGCAGTAACCACACAGTAAAATGAATTATTAAGAATAATACTCTGGAAATCTGGATGAACAGTTGGGCGACGGGAACAACAAGTCGCAGTGTATTTAGCAAAATGTCACAGCCAGAAAGTAACAATGACGTAAATAAACTACATAGAAGAGATCAAAGTCTATCTTTCAGCTCCAAACAGGGCATACCAGAGTCAATAGCCAATTGAACCGCATCAATCCCCTGCACTTGTGCAGACATTGCTCTCACCCTGATGAAACAGTTCGACATCTACTCATTGAGTGCAAGTGGCTTGCGGACATGAGGAGAAGATTCTAACAGCACTGCCGACAATTACCAACACACTGTACTCTATTAGAATGGGATTGGGCTGCCAAGAGCAGGCTTGCTCAGCAGTTATAATAACACTTAAAAATATTCCGTTCGCATCAAAATAAAATAAAACTGTCCAAGCTGTATGATTACAATTCCTCAACTTGTGCCCATCATATTACACAGCACACATCTAAATGATTGTCCAATTTCCTCCACTCTTCTGCAGTTGACATATTTGCTATTCTTTCCACAGCAGCTATGATTCGATTCCTTAGTGTTTAGGAGATCACACAGCAAAAGTGGCATCTAAACAATTTCAACAACATAGACCGAAAACATATATCACATGGCTAAAGATCCGGAAACATGAGTGGTCAGCAGCTTAGAGCAAGGTCTCTGCTCGAACACAATCTTTCTCTCCAACGCATTGATGTGGAAGAACCTCAGTCAGAGCCTTCAGGACATCCTTATGAAAATGCGACAGCAACCCATCTAGCTGGAAAACGTAGTTTTAAACGTCCTCATTTAGCAGCCAGTTTTCTAGCATGTCCAAGAGTTCAGTTCACTCTTCTTTCAACAAGAAAGAACGGCGCCTTCAAGTCATGTGCTACATAAATTTGTGCATGAAACGGCAGAGACAATTTTGTCGATTTAACATGTCAGATCGTTGCGCGGACTCCACTTGAAATCTTCTTTACATAACTGCACGTTTTCTTCTGATAATCTTGTTTGAACAACGCTTTTTCCTTTACAAATGCATCCGTTATCTTGAAACTGTCAATACTATCTGCGAATGTTGTTATCAGATCGGGGATCAATAATTTTTTTTTACACTCCAGTTGCAGTGTGATTTTTGTTTAGGACTTGACAAACTGCAAAGTCTTCTCCCGTTGTATCGCCATTATCATTTCTTGCGCCATGTATTGCAGCTGAAACTGTTTTTATTATTTTAATTGGGTAATTGGAACAGTTTACATATAGTTTGGTGTAAACTAAAAATTGTTTAAGATTGCAATTACTGAAACAATACACCTTCTAAATACATCTTCATTTTTGAATGACCTTGTATGTGACTGTCAGATATGTGACAATGTCAGTTATGTGACAGATGTGGAACTCGGGGATTCAGTCAGATATGGGACTCAGGTATCTCGACAAGCTCACAACCATAAACGTGAACCAACTTTCAACTTGCCACTGAAGGCAAACCATAACTTAGAAATAGGGAAGCTAATTTTAGCTGGACAGAAAGCAAGCAGGTGGGAAAGACATTACATCAGAGAGTTCAGACAGAAGTTAGGCACATTGGGCATTTTTAACAAATCCGGCCTGGATTTTCATTTTCTGAAAGTCGGATCATAGGAAAGTTAGATTGGCAGAATTTACTTTCGTTATTATCAGGAAGTTATTGTCTAATCTTAGGTCGTTAGTTTAACATGTGACCATCACATGTTAAATCTGGGAATTGTTCCTAAGACTTCTAGTTACACTGGCACTTTGTTTGGTGGGGATCTAGATGTCACAGGAAGATTTGTATGAGTTGAGCTGCCTATCATTTGACATCAAGATATCCAATGTAAAGTTAGTAGGGGCTTCAGAAATGGGAACTTGGCATACTGTACAAGCCAAACGGTGACAGAAGTGCCACATGACTTGACTGGCGGTTATTTTGAATAGGTGGAGCTTAGGGAGAAGCATAAGAGGCCTATGAAGGCTGAAACACAAGTCATTACAGACAGTTTACCGGGACGTCCCACTGCGAGTTTCATAGTCATGGTGCGATACTGTATGATGAAAAAGACAGAGGACTGACACCAGTATGTCTTTGGTTTCTGTTAATATGTTATCCTCTTTGTCATTGATGACATGTGGAACTGGATGGAATTCCCTTGTCAGTGTTCTTATCGCCTTAAAGGTATCTCTCTCCCAGCCTTGTTGCTGTAGGTTTTCTATGTCCTTACAAGTTTCCACTGTGTATTTTTAAAAAATCTTTTCTTATTTCTCTTCTAACTTGTTTTGCACAGTTTTTAAATGCTGTGTTGGTCCCCTGACTTCCCATTTGTTTTAATTGTTTGCTTTCTTCAGTGAGTTTCAGTGTTTCATCTGATATATAGCTCTGTTTCTTGTGCGACATCATGGGAATCATTTTGTTTGCTGTCGAGATTAAAATTTTCCTTGCGTGCGATGTCAACTCCTCAGATGTCATCTCTTCATGTACAACAAGCAACGGCTCAAATTTGTTTTCTACCTTAATGTTGCCAGAGAATATATGCAAATTATCAGGGAGAAGGAAGGAAAACAAAAATGTAATATTGAAGCATGGATATGAATCTTGGGCAATAAATAAATATGAAGAAAATGTGATTAGAAGTGCATATGTGAGTTTTATTCATTCATATAATTGATTTTATACCGCACAATAGTAGGGGTTGAAAAAATATTCTATAGACTCATTATATTGCTTCTCTCCACAAAAATCTTTAGTACCAATTTTATTTTATTTTTATTTTTTTGGTAAAAATTCTTTATTGCACAAAATAAATTATAACAATTTTCAAATTTGAACACAACAAATTTCAAACAAAATTTGTGCATGATGTGAAGTGAAAATTTCCCATGAGATGGTGGGAGTTACATTTTGTGAAGTGAATGGTGACATCAATTTAAAATGATTAAAATTCTCAAAAAATTAGTAATGTACTTTGTTTGTTTGAAGTATTTGCAAAGGCAAAATGCTTACACATGTGTACATACATATTCATTTATACACGCTACCTATTTATTTATACACACCCATGCATGTTTATTTATACACACACATAAAAAAAACATACATGCATGTACCTGGTATATACCTACTTCCACACACATACAAATAAGTACACACCCAGTACATATACTTGCATACAGTCATGATAAAACAAGTTTAAAATGCAAAGGTCTAAAGTCAGATGGAGAAATAAGGGAGATGGTTATTGTAACAGGAGAACAAGGAGATATTAATTTATATTCTAATTTCAAGAGGTGGATTTCCCTTCTATAAGGGCTTAAAGTTTTGTCAAATATTTGATCAAGGTCAAATGTTAAAAGTTAGCCTACAGGTGGTCCATTTTCTTCCCTAGGGACCTTTCAACTTGACTTCTGGTATTTATTTTGCCAGTCCACTGCCATAAAAACCCACCATGTTTCCTGTCTTAGTGGCAGAGTAGTCTAAAACTGACCAGCCATAAAACTGAAGGGAGATAACAAAAAATTGACCACCCTGAAAGAGTGATGGGACAATGGTCTGTATTAGCAATCTTGTCCAGCTGGGAACAAAGACCTCAGTTGGGTAGGACAAGTAATTGATACCTTTTCATTTGCTCTGGCTACTGTTTAACAGGTTTTAAGTTCAGGGACCAACTTTTATTATGATTCAGGTGTCCCTATTGTGTTCTAATCTTCTTTACAATCATAACCTTGATGAACTAGTAGTGTACATTAAAATCATGGTGCTTTAAGCAGTTTCATGGTGGCCCAACTTTTTGGACTTTGCATTTAAAGGATATGGGTGGCCCAGAAGAATTTGCTGGGTGGAACAATTTAAAAATAAGAAAAGATTAGCACAGAAATTGGTTATTTGGTGTTGGCAAGGTGGAGAAATGAAAAGAGAGGTGGTTAGGAGAAGAAATAGATGGGGGGTAGATAGGCTGAGATGTGGAATTGATAGGGGAGAGTTATAGGATTTGAAAAGATGGGCTTGGAAATAGGTTGCCTGGAGGTTGGTGGTGTGTAGGGGGATTGATACATGGACATATCTTAACATTTCTTGTTGAATGTAACACTTTCAGGGGAATGGCTTAGAATACAATGGTGAAAGAAGGTGTGCAGGGAAGGGCAGCCATAAAATAATTTCATAAATATTTCCCTGGAAACACCAGATGCTACAGCTTGAAAAAAATTATGTTATTGAATGCTCAGAATAAGTAACATTTCTGTTGTGCTCCCTGAAAAGTGCTTTAAGTGGCAGGTTGCAGTAGCATGGCACTTCTGTCAGCACCATGTTGTCCAGCTTGTGTCACCTTTTGGAATGTACCGCCTGTAAACATGTCAAGTTCCCCATTTCTGGAACACCTACCAACTTTACATTGGATATCTTGTCAACCAAATCATAGGCAGCTCAACCTGTACCAATCTTCTTGTAATACCTAGACACTACAGCACATGCAGATCTAATCCCCTCCTCCTCATTGCCCCCCTCCCCCCTAAACTTTCAATCTATCTAGAAGTTTTAGTAACAATTCCCAGATTTAACATGTGATGGTCACATGTTAAACTGAAGACCTAAGCTTAGACAATAACCTCCTGATAATAGCTAAATTAGCTTTCCTATTTCTATGTTACCATTTGTCTTCAGTTGCTAGTTGGTTTTAATTTATGATTGGTTGCATCTCGAGATCCCTGATCTGACTGAATCCCACATGTCACATAAATTAAATTGTTCCATACCTGACACTGTCACATCTCCGAAACTCTGGGAGTATACATGGTATTGATCACTTTATTTATTTAAGGGACTATGACATTTTGTACACATCTCAACTACATTTGCATATTTTACAAAATGTTACACTTACCTATCCACACACAAATGTTAACATCACTTCTGTGATTTCACTCGCCTGTGAACCACAATCAGTGACCTGAATCATTAACCGGATGCTAGTGAACTCCCTAAATTAATATTTTAATAGTCAAGTCCCCTATATTGTTTAAGTAGATTTTTATTTCTCCTTCCATATAATCACACATGCATTAACGCAGTTCCCTAGGGTGGCACTTTACATTATTAACATCAACATTGTAGAAACAAACAATGATAAATGCATCAGAAACATTTCATGTACATGTTGTTATGAGGTGAAATGCTCGTCCTTTTACCTCATAAACCTCCATCAATGCTCTTTATTCCGGACCTGACCTTTACTTATGAAACGTAAATATGTGATTTCTCCAAAGTTCTTATTTACTAGGTAACCAACCTCCCATGATAAACGATGTTTGAACAACCAAGATCCTTCGTCATATTACATCACAACATCTTAATGCTAAAGCTCATTATACTGTTACACATACACCAAAAAGGGCACATCTTTCCTATAATCATACACTCATAGTACGTGGCGTGTTCAAATGAAACCGGACCAAATGGCAACAAGTGAACAAGTACGATGCGCATGATGACATCACTTCTAGTGTAAACAGCACATACCAACCGTCAAGTTCGCAAAATTTTCTTATCCTCCTACTCATAGTTTCCTCAGCAGACAACATGGTGGGTGTGATACAGAATCCGTCCAGAGTTGATCAGGGAGCGGTGATTCGGTTTCTAACAGCTGAAGAATGACGACCAGGTGACATTCATCCCAGAATGTAGGCAATGTATGGTGACAAAAGTGTGTCGACAACGATGTTTAAAGAAGGGTGTGAGTTAACGAAAGATTTTTCCTAGACCAGGTCAGGCGCATATTGTAACTCACGTCCTTCTTTAAACATCATTGTCCAATGTTCAATCATTCTCTCGTAAGAATGTTTGGAGCTGATCATGTTTATCCAGGCACTGTTGTACTGTCCTAATCTATGTGCATGCGCGCGCACACACACACAAGAACCAAACCCATCCCCACCTACACTCCCACCCGTTCATTGCCCAATGAGTTTGCCGTAAGCCCCACTGTAAATGGTGTTTCACAATTTGGTTTGGAACCTGGCTCAGCATGAAGAACTACTCTAACATGACACTGACTACGATTTACGGATTCTTCAACGTTCAATTAAATTCATAATTTCACCTCACTTCGTTGATTAGCACGCTTCTCTAAATACAATCCTATGGAACTGAAGGTTTTCTTTGAGACTTAATTAAATATGAATGTTGAGCTCTCCATCAGTTTTGACTGTCTTTTGCTAATCGTTTTTTCTGTGTGCACTTTCTCAATTGTTTCCCAATCATACATCATATCATTAACTGTATATTTTATGAAAAAGACAACAACTACACTAATGCCCAAAATGAGTAAGTTTATTCTTTTTGGCTCTCTGTAAAGGAAATTAAGTGGCGGTTTGTAGTAGCTTTCCTCACATCCTGAGCGCGCTGATTAAGGGTGATTGTGGATCTCCAAGCGGTTGTGTTATGCTTGGCTTCATCTGTGTGACACTCACTACTATGGGGATCACGTTGATTCACATCTCACCAGCCAGACTGCCTTGAAAACAGCATATTTCCAGAGAAGTTGATGGAAGAGAGATAGTGGCCTTAGTCAGTATATCGTGCCTGACCCTGACGCAATGCCCTGGTTAGAATGTTGAGTCTGACCAGACTAGCATCTCATTTACTTGTAATATTTTAAAGAGCATTTCAGATTTTGTTTAAACACTACAGTTCAAAATAAACAGGACCTAAAATGTGCCGTGACAAAATTAGATTTAAAGAATTCACTGCATGTTTGCCTCATTCCAGGTGGGGTTTGTGAATTTAAGAAATCATTGTCCGCTGAAACCACACAGTTTTGCTTCACGATATAAGTTTGTTGATTAACCATATAAATTTGTTGGTTGGCTTTACCTGAATGAGGCAAGCTTTAGAACTAGGAACAAAAACATCAATAACAACTTCATTCAGTTTCTATTCCTTAACTAAAGAACTGGAAGATAACAATCAAAACTTTTACGAGCTGGAAGAGGTCCTTGACATGGCAGAAAAAGAAAAATCTCTTAATATTAATGGGAGACTTCAATGCTAAAGTGGGAGCAGACAGCCTATTACTAAAAGATTATGGGAAGATAAGGAATCGAAAAGATTAACGAAAATAGAGAAATGTTTGCATTATTAAAAAAATGATAACATAATGCCACATGGAAAATCAGACCACGTAACAGAAAACCACATTGACCACGTCTGTGTCAGTCAAGCGTTCAGAAGTACACTACAATATGTAGGAGTAAAGCGAAGTGCAGTCTCAGACCACCACATGTTACTGAGGATCTTGCAGCTCAAACTATAAAAGTACCCAGTACAGGATGCAAGGAGAAAGAGATATAAAATTCACCTTATACATGACCAGGAAAGGAATACAGAATACACCATAAAACTTTCATAACAGATACCGAGAGCTATATGAGGACGACGAGATCAACATTTATAGTATGAGAGAACATGCTAATGAGATGCGGAATATAACGTGAAAAAAACTGTATGATTCAAGAGAAGCCAAGACCAAGAATGGATCACAACAGAGACAGTGCATAAAAAATAGAAGAAAGGAAAAAAAAAAGCTAACTCAACAAATGCCGAACCAGCAGCACTGAGAAATGTTATTGTTACTGGCATGTTTAAGAAAAAAGGGAATATTGGCACAAGAAAACAAAGGATAGATGAAATATAAGAGATCTCTGCTCATTACAAAGAAAATGACAAATAGATACATACAGACAGACAAACCAAGATAAGGTAGGCAAGATATTGACATCATCGGAGGAACAGCAGAGATAATGGGTTATGTATTTTAAAGAATGTCCAAACAGACCTCCACCACAAGAAACACCAAACATTCTACCAGCAGAGGTGGCCTTGAACTTGGACTGAAACCCACCAAATAAGATAGAAATCTAAATGGTCAACCTAAAAAAAATGGAAAGCGCCAGGCTCAGATAGAAAAGCAGCAGAAGCTATAATGGCAGATATAGGTAAGGTCACAGATACATTGCTAAGATTGTTCAAGAAGATCTGGAGGAGGAGAAAGTGCTCACAGAATGGATAGATCAAACTGTCTAAAAAGGGAGACCTGGCAGATTGCAGCAATTATATGGGGATTATATTGCTGTCTGTGCCAGGCAAGATATTCAACATACTCTTCTTGAACTCATTAAAAGAGGACGTAGACACACACAAAAACTCTGAGAGGAACTGGATGGACTTCACCAGAGAAGATCATGCACAGGTTATATAGCTATTAACATCATAGTACAACAAACTGTTGAATGGAAATGATCTCTATACCGGTATGCAAATTGTATACTGTAAAAACGCATTTGAAAGTGTGAATCGAAGTACTCTATGATAACTGTTGAGACACTACAGGATATCAATGAAGTTCATAACCTTCAAGCAGAAAATGTACGAAGATAGAGTTAGTAGAGTGATACATGCAGGAAGACTGACGGACAGCTTCGTTGTACAAATAGGTATGCATAAGGGTACCCTTACTGTTCTTGTTGGCTACAGATTGAATAAATAAGACACAATTGAGGGAGAAAGAAGAAATATTCAGTAGACTATTAACACAATTGGAGGACCTGAACAACAAAGGTGATCTGGTACTTTTGTCATTCAGTCGTAGCCATATGTGAGACAAACATGATTCCAAATTGGAACATGAAGGCAACCAAGCTCCTTAAGGAGCTACTATCAATAAAGAACCAATCATACTAGAGGGAGAGTCATTGGATGAAGTGGATAACTTTACCTATTTGAGCAGTACAACATCAGACGGTACATATGCAGATGTAAGAATTAGAATGGCATTCCTAATGTTAAACAACATAAGGAGATCCAAGGAAATCAAAATGTCCACTAAAGTTAGAATATTCACAGTCAATGTCAAGTCGGTGCTGCTGTATGGAGAATGATAAAGGCCATACAACAGACTCCATTTCTTCGTTTACAGAAGCCTGCAAAGGATAATCGGGATAAAGTGGCAGGAAATAGTGAATAATAAAGACCTATGGTAAAGGAGTCAACAGCAGCCAGCATAGCCAGACAGGCTCTTACATGGAATCCTTAAGGAACAGCAGCCAGCATAGCCAGACAGGCTCTTACATGGAACCCTTAAGGGAGGAGAGGGGTAGACCCAAAAATACACGGACAACAGAATGTATACAAGAAGCATCTCAGATTAAATTACACCCGGAGAGAGGCAGAAATAGCAGTCCAGGGTTGTGTATGGGGGTGGGATGGTGTCTATGGGTTATGCACCGAGAGGAATGACAGGCTTTTATTGAGTGATTTGCTTGTTTTTAGAATGGACTGAAACAGACTCCCCTCTGCAAGCATTTATGTGGCCACCATCTGGCAGCAGGAAAAGAGGAAGACCAAAAGAAACTCTCTGCAGAAGAATCATCAGAGAAGGTTCCATTTACAAAATACATGAACTGAAAAAGAATGGCGTCACACAGATCAAACTGGAGCGCACTGGTTTCTGCCTTATTGGCAGTGTATGAACATCGCTTGATTCTTGATTTCCATAAAATGTACAGCTAATGTATGAGAAACAAATAAAGATCAAGGTTGTCTTTCCCATAAAATTTAATGTGTAATGGAGAAATATATGAGGATCTTAAAAATTGGCTGCAAAGATAACATCAAAACAGATGGATAGCTCAAAAAAGCTACTTTAGATAACGTACAAGAAGATTGACGCTGAGAGATTGAAAAGACGAGCAGAGGGATGTGAAAGAGAGAATTGGAAGGCGATATAAGTGGATGGATTGGGTGTGAAGGGGTGGTGGTGGTGGTTTGGACAAATGGGAATAGTTTGAAATATAAGTGTTAATTGTCAGGGAGACTGGCAGGGAGTGCAGTGGGGACGAGGAGAAGTATGGGAGGAAGCTCTCAAAGTTAAATACTTGTATAACTCAAAAAGCAACACCAGATACTACAGATATATTTAAATGATCACATTTCGCTGTGCAGCTAATTTCCGAATGATATTGACTCATTCCATCATTTATGAGAGGTAATATACACTCACTCACAATAACACGTGAAATAAACAAATACTAGCTTTCAAATATATACAGCACTCAATGAAAAAAGGAAATTACCAGTTTTTGTGAATGTTTTTGTTTGAAAGTTGTAATTTAAGTTCATACCGATGTATTCTTTACCGTTACAGGAAGACATCAAATTGTCTAAGTGTGAAATGGCCTTTTTCACTGACCTCCAAAATCTGATTTCAAGAAATTAACAACTATCTGGACAGTTTCTCACAATTCATGTGCCGATCACAAAATTGACCTGAGAAGTGTTCACTGTCAATCGGTAATTATTTTTCATTTAGTTCAAAAGCAGACTACTGGAAGGATGCCACGCACGGCACTAAATGGGAGCTGTTGACATGTTGGAAGGAGGAATGTCTCTGTCTGCAACAGCTAGACAATTTGATGTATCAAGACAGACTGTGATTGCATCGCTACCAAACAACTGGAACTGTTTATGGCCTGCGCCGCAGGGGATGTCCGCGATTAACGACCAGACGGCACATCTGCGAAACATATTTCCGTATCTGTCACTACTGGCACCAATTATTTCAGCTACTGTCAGAAATCATCTCCGCTTACATGCAAGACGCCCTGCTAGTTGTTCTTATTCGTACGCTGTCAGACGTCAACTTGAATTTGTTCGAAGAAAGCAGCTGTCATCCTGAGGCTGTCGACACTGCCATAGAGCTTGTCTAGTGTTGCCACTGGTGATGGCCACATGTGCTTTCTCTGGTCCTCGTATGTCGGGCAATTTTGCAGCAGATGTTCAGCGGTCATTTACCCTGTACCACAGGTGCATTCGTCAGTGCCACCTATCTTCAGTTTATTGAATAGATGGTACCTCAGTCTGTTGTGGCCTGTGCAGAGTCTGAAGACTACGACCTGCTCTCTTCTGTTCAACTGGTAATAGGCATCATTTTTTGTGTAGCCAGTATGTTCTGTTTCCCATTTGGCCATGTATCTGGCCCTAATAAACCTTTTGGTCTATTCATAGGTCACACTAGAATCTGGTTGTGGTAGTCTCGCACCATCTTTTCCCAGTCTGCCTCCTCGTTGCCTTGGATGTTACAGTGGGATGGAACCCACTGTACCACTACTCTTTTTGATGCAGACTGTTGGCATAGTTGACAGAGTATTTTTCAGGCTTTTTAGTGCTGTAACCACGGCCAGGGCATCTGTAAACAGGACTATCTGGCTTTCATTGCTTTCGCCTGTCAGCATTGCTTTTACTCCAGCCTTCAGTGCATCTGCCTCCACTCTGAAATTGCTTGAGAATTTTCCAGTTGCCACTGACAGTGTTATTTTTCTACCATTTGTTAGGCTCAGGAATACCCCTCCCCCTCCATTCTGTGTTGTGTTTATTACAGAACCGTCGGTGTATGCATGGGTCCAGTCCATGCTTGGGTAGTTTTCCACTATTTATCTCAGGGTTATGTCTCTTCTTTCTTTTTCAGGCTGGCTGTTCTTGTTTCCAATACCTGGTATATTTTCTACCACCTCCGGAATGATATGCTGCTTCCATGTGGGTTTGCGTACAGTAGGGATGGGCTTTGGTGTTGTTATGGTGTTCATAGAGTCTTCGCTCATCTTTGCTTTGGCTATTTCTGCAAAGTTTCTCCGCTTTAGTTTTCCTTTTCCAAATCTATTTAGTCTCTGATGCATTGGATGGTCTGTCAGTCTTCTTAGTTTCTCTGCTTGTTGCTGGGCTCTGCAGTCTCTTCTGTCGGTCATGGATTGCAGATTTGTAATCTTTTCAAGTTCTACAATTGGAGTTGACTTCATGCCTCCTGTTATAACTCTCATGGCTTGGTTTTGAAGTTTGCTAATTTCTTCAAAGTTTGCCTTTGCTGCTGTTGTCCATGCCGCAATGCCATACTCGAGAACTGGTCTCACTCTTCCAGTGTACAGTTTCTTCAGTATTCTTCCGTCTGCTCCCCAGCTTGTGCCAGCAAGTTTCCTCATGATTGCCATTCTTTTTCTTGCTCTCATTCGGTTTTTCTCAATCTGACTTTTCCATGTCATGCGCCGATCAAATGTGACGCCCAAGTAGTTTGGGTTGTCGTTTGGCCGCAGATATTTGCCGTTAAGACTTATTGCTAGTCGTTCAACTCTGCAGCCACGGCATCATGTCGCACGACTAGCCTGGGCCAGACATCTGCGCTTTGGAAACACTCTGTGGGCAGAGTACTGTTTGCTCATGAGTGCTGGATCAACCTTGCATGTCTGGGACGAACTGAAACATCAACTTCAGCATCATCATCTACTGCAGATTGTAACTCAAGAAGTTATGTAGGAGTGGCAGAACATTCCACAGGATTTACTGAGGCGCTGCATTCGATCCATGCACTATAGATCTCAAGCCGTGATCAATACACACAGCACTGAGTTCTGAGCGTTGTCCTTTTTAAAAATGACAACCGTGCTCACAGGCGCCGTGGAGACAATCACAAAGCATGACACGAAAATGTATTTTTGTTGTTTCAGTTTCGACCTACAGTAGAAAGTTTTTTCTCCCAAAATTTCATTATTTTAGGATGACAAAATAAAATTATATGATGAAAATATTATTTGGTAAGTTACTTTTTTTGTTGAATATACAAAAGCACTATACAATAAAATGAACAAAAGCTATCCTTTAAATATTTATATTTTTTATTCTTGTACAGGTGAACATTGAAAATATATTTGAATAATGGTGATTTTTTTAAGACAATCGAAAGGAGCTAGTTGAGCCTCATCCTCAGAAACTTCAAATAATCTCATTCTTTTTGAAGTACATCTTACAGGGATTGATGTTGACGTCTGTGAATCTTAAGGGTTAATGGTGACTGACAAATATGGCAACGTTAGTATATTGCTTCAATGAAATCAATTACAATCCTAAATTTAAATGAAGTAGAAAAAAGAAAATTAAAGAAAAATGTTCATCTTTGTGTTGGAGACAATAACGTTATTTCACATTTGTGTGCACTTACATGCAAACAAATTACTTTACTTCCATATTGCCCAACAGATGCTTCAAAATCACAACCATGTCCAACCCATGGGAACATGTCATTTTGGCCCATTAAGGTTTTTCATAAATATTTTATGTCCATTAAAATATTTTTAAAAAACAAAAATGACCTGACCATTTTAATTACAACTCTGCATTATCTCATATAATTGTTTTGACAATGCAATTTTCAAAGGATAATTTGTTATAAACTGAATTTTTATGGTCATTAAGAAAGTCTACTTGAATTTTCTCACAAATTGTAGGTAACTTTTGTATTTAGACATTAATAAACTCTGTTTGACAGGGCTAATACATCATGTCCTTTGCAGAAAGTCGCTCACATCACAGCCTGTCTGAAGGAAACGCGATCTCTTGTCAAAGCTCAAACCAGTTCCAGTGTCATGCCCAAGCATTCCTTGACATCTTAGTGTCATTGTCTTCTTGGTCTGCTACTGCCTCTCTTGCACAGCACCATACCTTCTGTTATTGTTCTCTCAAGACAGCTGCTGTCTTTTGATGTGGCCAAAGTATTTCAATTCTCTGTTCATGATGGAATTTATTAACCAGTTCTCCTTTATGCCCAACTCTTGGCGAATGTCTGCATTCTTCTTTTTTTTCGATACATGGTGCTCAGAGGACCTTTCTCTAACATTTTGACTCAAAGGACTTGATTCTCTTCCTTGAGATTTGAGTAACTGTCCATGTTGCCCAGCCGTTTGCTTCCATGGAAAAAACACAGGCTCTCAAAATTGTCACTTTAGTTGGTTTGCCAGTTTCCACAGGTTGTGTAGCCTCTGCATTGCCATTGGCAATGTCTTTTTCTCATCCTCTCTAACATTCCTCATTATGCACTCTGCATAATGTTAAATAGATATGGGGAGAGGATACATCCTTATCTTACTCGCATTTGTACTTCAATCCAATCTGATGTTTCATACTCTGAGAGCAGCTTGTTATTCCTAATATTATGACTCGATCAGATGGATTCGATGTGCTGGGACTTACATAGTCATGACAATATACCATTTTCACGCTGCCATACAACTTTCATCCTCAAATATCACCACTGCCATACAACCTGCATTCTCAAATCACATCAGAAGTTTGGAATCATGTGTCCAGTTCACTATGTACTCTCTAAAATCCTGCTTTCAATGTTGAAACAGTCTTTGCGGCAGTTTTTCCAAGTTTGAAACTGAAGATGATTGTAAGGTTATTTCTACTTATGGTGAAGTGTTTCACTTTCAACCACAGACACCTTACTAGTTATATATAGGGCATGTCAGAATTTGACCCAAACTTGCACCTACAAATTTATTAAATACTAAATTTGCCATGGACTCAACATGCCAGAAGTCAAAAACACTTTCCTTGAAATGACACTTGCCTTCCTTCTACCAACCTGGAAATGGCTTTAACCATTTAGTGACAGAAGATTGTTCTTGCTAGAGCACATTATCTTGCAGTCAGTTCAGAAATTATCTGATCATACCTTGATGATATTATGCTGTCCATTTTAGACACCTGAATAAAAGTAAGCATACATTTCAGAGATAATGTTACCAAATGTTAAAAGAGTATTAAGAGGTAATATTAGCTAACACTGAAACAAGTAAAACATCCTATCTACAAGGAACACTCTGAAAGTAATGCCTCCTATTTTATTATGATGTCCCACAATGTCAGAAATGGATTTTGGCAGTATGGCAGCAAAGTTTGAACCTTCCCGCCAATATCCAAAAACAAAATTTTTCATCCAACGGTTTTCAGTGGAGTAGCAGTCTGACAAAATCGTGTCTGTCATGGAAATGCATTATAAACAGATGTGTATTATTGAATTTCTCCATATGAAAAAGTTCCACCAATTGATATTCATCCACGCTTGCTGAATGTTTGCGGAGACCAAACAGTGCATTGATCGAATGCAGCGCCTCAGTAAATCCTGTGGAATGTTCTGCCACTCCTACAAGACTTCTTGAGTTACAATCTGCAGTAGATGATGATGCTAAAGTTAGCACAGTGATGCGATGGGTTGTGCGTTACAGAAGTGGTGAAAGCGACGTGAAGGACAGGCCACGTTCCAGATAGCCATGTACAGCTGTCACACTATGTAATAAAGAATGGCTCGATCAGCTCATCCGTGCAAATTGGAGGATTACGACCAGGGAACTGTCTACGGAGTTGAATATCGGCTGCAATGCGTTGGAAATTATGGTGGCAACGCTGGAATGTCATAAAGTGACATTCCTTCCCCCCTATCAGTATAAGCTCTCAAATTTCTGAATTCATTGTGTGAAGAAAAGAACAGCCTGACAAGACAAACAGAAAGAACAGCCATAACTGTCAAACACATAAAAAAAGACTATCCGTGCAAAAATTAGACCCATGTATATAAAAATGAATCAGCAACAAATGCAACAGAGAATGGAGCCTAACAAACAATAGACAGAGTGGCAACAGGAATATTTTCAAGTATCTTCAGAGGAAAGAGGCTTTGAAAACCGCAAATGAAAACACAGAAGGTGCCCTGTCAGTGGTGGCAGCACTATTGAATCAAACAAATACAGACCACAAGTAACTAATAGTTATACTCCATAAATAAACAACAGTGGTTGAAGAGAACTGTCATACAGTAGATTCAATCTCATTGCAATATTCTTGGCAATGAAGAGGCTGACAGAGGAAAGTGAAAAGTTCCATCAATCTCATATAGGTATACCTTATAAGGAAGTCAAAGTTTACCAGGTGCAGGATACAAGAACAAGTGGGAAGCAGAGCATCCAGGTCAACAAACCAAATGACACATATTACCATCTCAACCGAGATGAACAGGTGATAATCTTTAGACTCAGCACAAGTTACAACAGATTGAGATACAATCTTTTCAACAAACTAAGGCACTAATAAAATAACTGTTGTGCATCTGCTACAAAGGTGTTTAATATACAATCAACAGAGAAAGCAGATATGGCCATCACCAATACCATTTCTGGACAATCTCTATGGAGATACAAATATAGCCTCATGCTGAACCCTTCTTTCTTTAAATATACTCTGTGCTGTCAGAAATATTACAAAGATAAAGATTTTTTTAAATGATGAATACTCCATTTTTCCAAAACATTAAAATGGCCTAACTAAACAAACAAACAAAAACGCCAAAGTACAGGAGGTGCAAAACTAAATGGAGAAAAATCAAGACCAGAGCTGTGCACTGCACAAGCTTAAGCAGGCTTCAAGGAAAAAAAACCAAAAAAACCTTAATGAGAAACAATACTGCACTATGAATGTAAATCAAAGACTTTGGTACCAAATATTGTAATAGCCAGGACTGGAGTGATGGATCAGCTCTTAATTCGGTTCACTGCCGAAGACGGATATGTCGGAGCAAAAGGTTCAAATATCGCAGTCAAGTTGTAAACTAGCGACACAACGCATTCTGTTCTCTGGACTACATCCTGTTACTTGCAAAACCCTGCTCAGGACTTGGTAGCAGGAGATTGAGATTGAACGCAGAAGAATTTGGTTCAGATGTTCCCATGGCAGAGCAAACTCATAGCATCTGACAGAAAAGTTCAACACCCTACCTTCACATGGTGGGGCCAGATGCTCTTACTAACAGGAGACGGAGCGAAGTGTGAGTATCTGGTGTCCTAAAACCAGACTGCTCTGAACTGATGAAGCCCATAAGTCATAGATGACAATTCCTATAGGAATTCCCCACCATGGGCCACTGCCTTATACTCTAATGAATCTTGTGACCATAGACCTTGTCACCCTGCATGCCAAAACAGGATGGGATGTCTGAGTTGTACTTTTGCCCAACAAAGTATGTTGTGGATAGGCAGAAAAGCCACAGGAAAACCCTAGAAATAGGTGTCAAGTACAACTAATCCTTCTTCAAATGAGGTCAGAAGTCGCCTAAGTAAACAAGGTCTGCGTAAAGCAGTGACATCCCAGGCTGCTGGAGAGAAAGAAGTGTACTACTGGTAACATAAATGTAATGCAACTACAAATTTCAGGCATACAGTACAAGAATGAAGAATTGCTCAAAAGCCTACATGACAACAAAGTCTGCATTGCAGTACCAGTACTCCAGGAAACCATCCCAACCGAAAATTCAGTCAACATCACTGGATAACAATCAATACCTGTGCGAATGCAATAACTGTCAAGGGTTTAGGACACTCATAAGAAATAACATTAAAACAAAGGTACGAAACACCGACTTTGACATGCAGGAGGCCCTCTGCTAGATCAATGGAAACAATTATACTATATATGTTTACTGTCTCCTAACATCTGCAGGAAACATCAAATTTGAAGATAGTACATATAAAAATACAGTCCACTCATCATCTAATTCTCTTTATGCCATGTGACACATGAGGTCTTTCCACACCTTTCTGTGTTGGGCAAGGTTTTATGCAGTGTCCCATGTCAGAGATGTGCAGCAAAGCTAATCCTCTATCACGCATCTCCAAGTACTTCTTGATCTACCTGTCTTTCTTTTACCAATCTTCACCAATTCAAAAATAATAAAACAAAGAATTTACAAAGTTTCTATGACGTCTGGTAAGTTACAAACAATGCACATTAAAGTCACTCTCCAGTGAATTACTGGACATACAGAATTATCAGGCAATGAGAAATCAGATAAGACTACCAAATCTAGTAGCAAGGATAGTTTAAATAGACACACCAACAACATGCTGACAGCAAGTAAATACTTCATTACAACTTCAAAGAAGGATGGCTAAACCATGGACGGAAGGGTGTACTTGGCATGCCATGTATAAAGAAATTACATCCAAACAAACAAAAATTGACAACATCAACAAACTGCAATGTAGGGAGCAGAGCATAATCTTCAAACTAAGAACAGAACACATCAGATTTAACAAATATTTTGTAGTTGTTGATAGTAATGGTTGGGGTAGCATCTACGTCTTGTCCCAGCACACTTGTGAGGTTAAAAGCTTTGCATGCCTAGGAGAAGCGATCTATCAAGCTCTGGAGTTCTGCTGACTGTGAATGACAATTACAGCTTGCCTAAGCATGCGGTTAGGAACACAGGCCTAGCATACAAGTGTTCCTGGTTGTTTCCTTTTCACTAGTATGGGTTTGATATTTGCTGATATTAATGGTAGCTGACACTTTTCCCTGATAAAAATATCTCTTTTGCTGTAGACCCTATTGTGGATGATCATTTAATTTTTTACTAGCTTCTTCATCTCCTTATTCAGTTCTAGTGAGCCGAAGTGACTTTTGAGGGCAGTTATATTGATTGAATTGATGTTAACATAGCCCTATAAAAGTGCTTCAACTAGCAATTTTCTAGGCTGTGCTCTATTTACTATGGCTAAAATGTGTTTAAATCTCAGATTTCTTGTTGTTTGGTACTATTTTGTTCCCATTTTCCCCAGTGTCCTGGGTGTTGGGTTTGACTTTCTCTTCCTGCTCCCTTCATGGTTGCTCAGCAGTCTCGATGTCTTATTTTCATATTATTTAAATCCAAATTGCTACAATTTTCTCTCCAAGTCGGCCACTTGCTTCCCTTAGTACCTTACTTTTGCTGTTTATGTACTGTTATATTTAGGGTATTTTTGAGTTTCTTTGCCTTCTTCTTGGCCTCTCTTCAATGGTCGCAGCTAGCCCCAGGTTTCAGTAAGGTTTATATTACCTGTATGTTCTCCGAGGGATGCATTTCTTTGCAACTGGTGGCACAATCATGTTTGATTGTCGCACTGATGCCAACATTTTTATTTAATTTATTAAACTCAGCTTCAGTTTCCAGGCCATATCGGGCCAAGTCAGCCTTCTTGATATTCCATGATGGTTTTCCCTCTGTGGTGTTTCAATAGTTAGGATTGGGCGGTGTTCCCTTTTAATGTTTTCCAAGACTTTAAATGCTGTGCATTTTGTTATTTTTCCCCTATAACTTTATTGTTTGACAGTCAATATCAACAGGATTGTTGATTACAACAGCTAGCATATTATTCCTGACCAGGGTCAAACTGCTCTGGTGCATTCACATTTATACTCTGTGCAGCATGTGATGCTAATTTGTCTCTGTGGTTGTATCGTTTTATGGAGGAAGACTGTAGATTTAATAGTCATGCTGTATATTGATTAGCTCAATACATTTCTTAGAAAGTTAAACTTAGTACTTATATCTTCTTCTGGGCTTTCCCGTTCATATTACTCTGTGCTTTTGACAGTAGACTATCATATTTATTATGTTATTTCCACAAGATATTTCTATTTAATGTCAGGTTGCTTTAATGCTGATATATCTATGAAAGGGTTCTTTGTACATCTTCTCTTTTTATGTTTTTCAGGCAAATGGCCATTTTACTCTTTACAGGACTGTAATCAGAATTTATATCCGCACCTGGATAAGTTTTTGCGATTGTGAACCCTTTATCAATCTGTTATTTATCATAATAAAGTCAATCTGATTTCTAACTATATCTCCTAGACTTTTCCAGGTTATAATCTTCTTGGAAATTGCTGGAACAATATGTTAATAACAAAGTGGTTCATTTCACAAAAATATATCAGCACAAGCTCATTTCATTTATTTTTCCCAAAGTTGCTCTTCTACATTCTTATATTTGTTTTTTCCTATTTTGGGGTTCATGTCTCCAATTACTTTATAAGAACATCTGTAGACTTTTTTGGCTTGATATTCTGTTCTCATAATACTCCTCTTCTTCTTCTGTATTCATTCTCAATCTCCCGCTACCAAGCCCTGAACGTTCTCAATCTCCCGCTACCAAGCCCTGAACGTTCTCAATCTCCCGCTACCAAGCCCTGAACGTTCTCAATCTCCTGCTACCAAGCCCTGAACGTTCTCAATCTCCTGCTACCAAGCCCTGAACGTTCTCAATCTCCTGCTACCAAGCCCTGAACAGGGCTTTGCAAGTAGCAGGATGTAGTCCGGAGAACGGATTTGCGTTGTGTCGCTAGTTTACAGTTTGACTGCGATATTTGCACCTTTTGGTCTGACACATCTGTCTTCAGCAGGAATACTCCTCTATTTCTTCATCACTGTGTTCTTGAGCTGGTGCATTTGTTTGTAAAATAGCAAAATTAAATGGTTTAGCCCTCAACTTCATCATCATTCAATTGTTGTGTGTCCAATATCCACACACGTATTTTTGTTGAACAAAATCCCTACGCCTTTCATTTCTCTGGCTTCTCCTGAATCTATTAATGTATATTAGTCTTTTCTCTGTAATTTTTGCCTCCACCCCACCCAACAGATGCAAAGCTTTGTATCTGTACTTTAGTTTGAAAATAGTTTTCCAGTGGCTGAACTGCTGGTTTAATTTTCTTGTCTTGGTAGACAAGATTTCTGCATCTCAATTCTTTTCTGCTTTGATTGATCCTACATACCTGGATACATGCTTCTCTGGGGTATAGTTCTTCAATCATGTTGCATGCTTAATAAAGCAGGCTTCAGAATTGTGATGGGGACTTCAATGCCAATAACCAAAATACAGTAGAGCTATAGGACTGGTTTCATAGCTGTTTATGGGCAGTGTCCTCACAAAGTGGCAGAGTGAAAGGTTGAAATGCATCTTGTCCAAGGCTGCACTATTGATACTCACATTGTTTTGATGTGATAATATGCTTTAACGTCTGTAATAGTCAGATATGAACTGAACCTAGCAAAAGACTATATGTGAGTTATCGCAGACAACAAGCACCCATTATACAGGAACACTGGAGAAATCAAGGGAATGAAAAACAACAGAGATGCCATGGATGGTGTATACTTGGACAATCTGGCAAGTGAGCTCAGTTAACCCATTCACTCCCACAAACCTTTATATTAGCTTCCGGATTTTTCAAGAAAACCCAGGAGTCGATATATCAGCTTTTGCGACTGTGTTTACAGTGTTCACAAAATCACACATTTTCGCATTCTTGGTTCTTCTAAATGTTTTATTTTTGTTATTGGTGGAAGTCCAGATTTCTTACTTTTCATTTCCGGAAGAGTTAGCGTATGTTTAATTCAAGAAATCAATGGTTCACGTTTAGTCACGTGACAATAATCCTGCTGGCGACCAAGGAGGTGTGAGTACTGCATTTTCACAAGTTTCCAATGTTCCTAGTACTTCATAATTCCCCCATTAGCTGCTAAACACGCAGTGCAGCAACGTCTCGTATTGTGAATAAGACTTCATGTTGTTTTGGAATTCTCTGCCACTTCTGAAAAGCATGGGCCAATAGCAGAAGGGTCTGAGGAGCGGCTAGATGTCGCACATGTCCGTTGAGAAGGTCCCACAAATGCTCAATTGAAGAGAGGTCTGCGGACATTACTGGCCAAGATAATGTATGAACATATTTCCCCAGATGGTGATCCTGGACGACACAGGCATGAGGATGTGCAAAGTCATCCGGAAAGATAAAATCAGGTCAGTGTCGCTGAGCAAATGGCACAATGATGTTGTTGTGGTAGTAGATCCCTGTACTGTTGTTCTGGTAAATGTGAAGGTTGGTCCTGCCATTTTACAGATGCCTACCAACACCATTACACCCTCACACCCATTACAGTTGTGGGCAGCCATTGCAGGAGGTTGGGTAATGCTCACCTTGCCGCCGCCAGACACATATTTGGCGATCTTGGAAATCCAGATGGTAGCAATGCCCACTGTTGATTGGTTCATCTCAGCTTGCACCAGTTTATTCTTGGCTTGGCTTCGTTCATTCTCAATCTCCCGCTACCAAGCCCTAAAAGGGCTTAAGAAGCTTGACTGCGATATTTGCACCTTTCGGTCCAACACATCCGACTTCAGCAAGCATTTTCTCAGTACCCAGTTAGCATTCCCTATTCGATCCCTTCTCCTTAGCCAGTCTGCCCTGCTGCAGCCTGTTATCCAGGATCACCGAGTGGAGGTGTAGAAGGGTCTTGGCATCTCTGTTTCGCTGGCCCTGACGCTAGCAGTCAGCTATGGGTCGCTAACCACTGCAGCTCATGCGCTGCTCAGCATCTTGATCCTCAGTTTATTCTGATTTGCATTTCATGCAAGCAATATCATACAGTCTGGGTGGAGACCCAGATCCCAATGGTCTGTTGAAGATATTGCTGTAGTTGAGTACCATTTTGAGTCAGAGTTCTGAGAGCATGACTACTGGGCCAGTTTGCAGAGATCTGACTGTGAAACATTGAAGTTCCAAGCAACATCATCCTGCTGACTTTTGGTTCGCAACATGCCTTTGCCTTTCCATCTGTGCTGTTGTGACAAACGCTGCATGATAATAGAAATAAATGGTATCTGCTGTTATTTAAGTCTGTTCGTGGCGAGTAGTGCTCAACAAACACAAGTTGCACACATGTGAGATAATTTTAAAAAATGTGTGTAAAATTTCGTCCCACCTCTGCTTTTCAAATTGGCTTGCTCAGTACGTGCCATCCAGACAGCATCAAATTGCACATGAGAATCAGGCAGTGTATACCTGGCATGTCCATATAACCACCGTAACCAATATAAACCACCCTGTTCTACAATAAGAGATCCCAACTTATGTTTCTGTGCCCCCTATTTTTTGTGGATTAGAACAGTCTTTGGGGATTCACACCGGTCAGAAATTCCTTATGTTTCTAAGCATTTATTAAAAAGCTTTGCCAGCTGAACCGCTAAAATTTCACCTCCAACTTTAAGGACGTCTATGGTTACCCCACCTGTTTCTGGTTATGACTGATAGATGGCATGGAGGATCTCATTAGGCCAATCATTGCAACCTGTTCCATTTCTATTGTGGTAACACTGCAATTGGTATATTGGTGATGCACAAACTGCATTGGGTTTGACATCAAATGTCAGTTGAGCAGGAGTATACACCCAATGAGCTACTAAAACCATAAGTATCAATACCCTTGTCTTTTGCTGAAATAGAAAGACAAAGAGAGGAAGAGTGACAACACTTTGTCTGACTGGAGTGGATAACATAATATAAAACAGAATCAAAAACAAGAACATCATGAATGAACATCCTCACCGTGTATCCTGATGAGTACCTAAACATCTGATGCAGCAATAGCGTGCTCCACACATTATACATGTGTAATTGGAAGGAAATCTAGTTTTAATTAAGGCGCCATCATTATTAAATCGTGATGGTTTATAAGCTATGCTGTTGTTCATGTACATATTTCATCCCTGTGTTTGATATTTCCGTCTTATCAGAAAATTATCATTTTACAAATTTCTGATGGGAATTTACACATATTCAAACAAACTTCTGGTTTACTTAACGCATTCACCGTATTTTGTTTCTGCATGTTTCTATTCTATCCCTAGCTGAGTATAAATATTTACAATAGACTAGTTTACTAATCTGGAATACTTACAGCATTAATGTAACATTTCAGTAAAACTTTAATGCAGATTTACTGTTAAAAAATATACAGACAAACAGCACAGAAATGTCTCTCTGGGAGCCTGGTATGAAAGAAATCACCACTATTTTGTCTTCTGCATGTTTCTTCCATTTTATCCCTAGTCGAATGCAAATATTTACATTTTAAAACGGACTATTCTACTAATCTGGAAGGCTTATCGCATTACTGTTCTTATTTGATCTGTACTTCTACAGGGGAAGATGCCCATGTGCAGGTCCCAGCTCTGTTATGAGCTGGATATAGCAGGGAGAAGAATTTCCTGCTTAACGGGCTAAGCTTTAGCAGCTTAATATTCAGCTACGTTGGGTGGTTAACCGACGTGCGAGTTCATCTTACTAGACTCAAACACTAGAGCAAAGTAGACCCGCAGCCTGTTAGGCACCATCTAAACGGCTCTAAACAAACCAACTAACCATGGCTAGAGTTATGCCATGTCACCTTTTACGACATGCTCTCTGAGGCAGTGGTACTATTCTTGTCATTGTTATACACAAACCCGGCAGACCACTCGGGAGCATTAATGTATCATTTAATATTTGTTCTTCTAGTAAAACTTTACTGGTAAAAAGGATACCCACAAACAGCACAGAAATGTCTCTCTGGGAGTCTGGTATGAGGGGCACATGCTGTGATGTAGGAAGGTCCATCTTTATTCAGCATATGCTAAAGGATCACCACATTAAATGAGGATATATCAAAATTTGACAAATGAGCAAGCATATTATAGGGGGGAAAAAATAGAACATTCAAGTATCATGGCAAGTGACGTTGAGATGAATATCTCTCTCAACAACTGCCAGTTCCAAGTGTTGTTTATCAATTTATACAACAATAATTTGTTGGCAGGTCATTCTGTTGATTTGTCTAATTTCTTTTTCTTCAGCATACTATATCTCCTTTTTCTTCAGCATACTATATCTCCTTTTTCTTCAGCATCCTTTATCTCCTTTTTCCAGCAATCATGCTTCTGGCCACCGAATACACAACCTTTTCTCCTTTCACAAATTCACAAAATGAAAACTACTATTTTTGTATATGCCTCCTTCAGCACTTACTCGTTTTCTGTTTTTGCTGGCCATAGGATCATTAACATCCTTCTGCATAGCATTTTCAAATGTAATGCTTGTAAATAAGACGATGACAATCATGGCATCAGAATGCCTGATTAAAACACTGTTAGAGTCTAATTCATCCAACTACAATAAATGGAAATGAAGATAGTAAAAAAGAAATAGTGGAAATCCTGAAAGAAAAGACAGTGATTGTATGTGATGTATAACACCATATTTCCTATGCACCGCATGGTGTGACGGGATCTTTTGTTTTTATAAGAAAAGACAAAATAAAAGCATAGTCACCAAAATATTACATGACTCAGACAAAAGCGATGTGTTGGCTGCCTTTATGTGGGTAATGGTAACACCATACTGAAATTCAGGAAAATGTAATTCCCAATATCTTGATCTTGATGACCCATTCCTCAGTGTAGATGCGGGTCCCAACTTCGTCTCCAGCGAAACCTGTCTTCAGCCATGGAAGTCCAGTGCGTGGTAAGTGCTCCTCTTGAGACATTTAGGATGCTGCAGAGTACAGCAAGGGGGTCTGACCAACGTATTGAGGTCTTCCCCGCGGTCTCTTCTTGCCTCAGGTGTACCAATCTGCTGTTGCTGTGCTCCATCGTTTCGTTGCAACCTGTCCATCCATGTTTTGCCTTGTCTGCATGGATTACCGCATCCTTCACCATGGACAATCGTCTTATGTCAGAATTGTGAAGACCTCTAGTGACTTTGTTAGTGTCCATGTCTCGGCACCGTAGCACATCGCAGGGAGTACAGTTGGAATCTGGTGTGTCACGAACCCCATGTCTGTCTGTCATTTTCGATAACTTTTCGTGTCGCCAGTCGAATGTCTTGGTAGTCTATGAAGTCTATATTGGTTTCTTACTCATTCTAATGTCTCTGTAGTCAATGATATAAAATAATAGTGCATTTATTTTTCCTTAGATGTAATGTTCTATTATGAGTGCAGAAATATCTTACAGTACACATGGAAGTATTTCACAATTACCCTCCCTAACTATATTTAAACTTTTCATAATGTTGATGAGGTAAAGACACAAATCCATAGAAGTAATGGTCTGTTCATTTTGCTCTTGTACGCATGTATTCACATTGTTCAGGTGTCTAAACATTTATGTCACATTTGATAGCTTGCAACACTGCCAAGATTTGTTTAAAAATTGGTTTCCTTCTGTTTAAAAAAAACAAACATTTTACTTCTTAGTTCGTAAAATTAAGAACATTTTTATGTATTTGAAATTAAACATTCATATTGCAAACCCATAGTTTTACAAAACTATTTACAGAATTTTTTTTTTTTAAAGACATCACAGGTTTGTCCAAATAAACAGCTGGAACTAATAATAGTAATAGCTGCCCATCGCAAGCGAGGATGGTGTCAGTATTCGACTATTGGTGCAAAATGGGTTTTTTATGGCTGTAAAGACCAATCCTGCAACAGCATACCCCACCACATCTAGGGCACACATGTCAGGAGCTGGCTGTAGAATCGTAGCACACTTTTTTTTTTGTGGGCAGCATGCTTTCACCGAGCCTCCGCGACAGATATACTCTTTGCGATCTGAGCACCCTCGGTGATACCAGGGTGCCAGATCGTATGGTTTTGTGCAAGTATCTCCCAGGAGGTGACATCAATATTTAAGATTTTCAAAGACTCCTTTGAGTCTCTAGCATTTCTTCTGCGCCCATGAGTATCTGATTGTTGTGAGCTAACCGAATAATAGTTGCTTGGAGATGTGTTCATCTGGCATGCGAGCAACATGTCTCGTCTTACCTGAACTATTTTCAGAAGTGTATGGATGCTCAACGTGTTAGTATTGCCAGAATTTTACAGCTAGACACTTTGTCCTGTCACCTGATTCTGGGCAGCCTACTCAGGCAGCTTAAGAGATAATGATTGAGTTGTCTAGCCTGTCTGCTATATACTGTCCATGTTTCACAGGCATGCAGCAGAGTGGATAACATTACAGCACAATACAATTTAACCTCGGTGGCAACACTGAGGCCTTGCCAGTTCCAAATATTTCCTTGAAGCCTCCCAAACGCAGAGCTCGCCTTAGTAACCCTGTTATTTACCTCACAGTCGATATTCGTCTCTCTAGTGAGGGTACTGCCTAGGTTCATAAAGCTAGCAACTGCCTGGAGACGGTAATTTTGTACAGTAATGTTTGGTTCAATGTACACTGCCCCAGGGGCAGGCTGAAAGAATACCTCCCTTTTCTAGTTTTGAACGTGAGATCAAAGTTACTGCTTGCCCCCAAAACTCTGTCATGTGTTGAGGGCACAATTGTACAAGAATAGGCCTTATCATGGCATTATCTATCTTGTAGTAGGATTATAGATGCCTCAGGATGCAACAGCTGATCCTGCATCCTGTACCTGATAGGCATACCAGTAGCAACACCATGTACAACATCAATGAGCACTGCTGCAAAGACCATGCTAATGCGTGTCTGTGCCAGCGCAGAATCTTGTTTGACACCAGTGGTGACTGGAACGTTTACAGACAATTCTCCCTCATGCAGTACATGAGCCATCATGAAATTGGCAGACAACTGCTGCTGGAGCAGCCAAACTTTCCCTTGATTTGCAAGAGTTCATCACTACTGACGGTCTCAAAGGTTTTGGTCAGATCGACAAAAAACTATATACAGATCATAATTCTGTTCTTGACATTTCTCTTGATGTGCTGCATATATCATCACAACCATCTGAAAACAACACTGACTCTCAGGGACCCTGCTCAAGGTGACCAGTTAGGCGTTGAGCAGGACTTGGACCAGAATTTTTCCTGCGATTGACAGCAGGTAGATGCCTCAGTGATTATCGCAGGATTGACAACTACCCTTTTGCTTGTACAGGTGTTCAAATTGTAGCATTCTTCATTTCCTATGGAACTTTCTCGACTTTCCAAATTCAACAAAAGAGTGTAGTCAGATCCTGATGAAGACCAGGACCCCCTGCTTGGTAAATCTCAGCCGGGATGGAGTCATATCCGAGAGCCTTGCCATTGGGCATCGAGCTGATAACTTTCTTGACCTCGGTGGGCTCAAGGTCCAAGCCCCAGTTAACTCTAAGCACCCAATGCGCCCCCTCAGAAACCATTTCTACAATCTCCCTTTTTCGGCACTTCCCCCCCTGAGAAACCAGATAACCATGGCCTATTTAACACTCTTTTTATAGAGTTTCAGACAAATCTGCTGAATGTTTGTTTAATCAAATAAACACTAGACATTTGTATCACTATATCTTGTGTACCTCGTGTGAGACCACGTGTCCTTTGTTTTTAAATAGATTTGTTCTGTGAAAATAATTGTCAGCTGTTTTTGATAAACATTACATTTTTAACACAAATGATCGCAAGCAAAGATTTTCAACTAAGCAAGCATCTGCACTTATTCATTCATGAATTGTATTAGAAAATGATGATTTATCAAGTGGTGATAGTTCGTATTAAAGAAAATTATAGCAGACACACATAAAACTTTCCTAACTTCTGCAAAAATGGACTCTACAATGATCCTGAGTTTATAAGTTTCTGTGTTGCTGAAGGATTTAAATATTTTTGCAAGTGCAATATATTTTGTTTTGCTCTATTCCAATCTTTAAATATCTTTTATAAATATTTTAAACTGTTTATATGTTTAACTATGTTCATATAATAGGTCTTTCATTTTGACATATAACACTTTAGTTTATCCTTATAAATAAATATACTACCGGTAATTTAAAATCAGTAACAGCAGCCAAGTATAAAAAGTAGCTTCTTATTTTGAGCTTGTAAAAATGTGGTTTTTGAGCCCATACTCTAAGAGTTAATAGTATCCTGTGGCATGCTAGCTATAGCTTTTGCGCTGATGATGGATTGACAGTTGAGAATGGTGTCAAAATGATCCCCCAGCGCTCAAAAATCTGGATCTTGTCCGTCAATAGTGCTGTGCTATCAGCACTAAGTACAGGAGATGAGTGATTAGACAGAGAGCCGTAGAGTCTTCAGCACACAATAAAACCACCTATAATCATTGGCAACAGCATACCTTTGAATCTCTACCATCTTGTCGTGAAGTCAGGCTTCATGCATGAATCTGAGCCTGCGTGCCAAACCATGCATGTTGTTGAGAATGCATACTTTTTGAATGATGAGGAAGGGTCAATTTGCAGCAGATTGAACATGCAGTGCTTTCCAAGCAGCAGAATCTCGATAGATGAGTCGTTTTTGTCGAACCAGCCATTTCTCATATAAGTCAGATGATCCAAGCACTTATTTGCAGAGTGGTGGATTGCATCCCTGAGAAAGACCCATCTATCTTCCACACAGCACAATGTGCGCTGCTCCCTCACTAGACGACCGTTCCAGACCATGGTGAAGGTCTGTGCTTATGTCCCATTTTCTAACTTGGAGATGTTGAATTTATTCATAGACCTCCATTACCAACCAATGACCCACATAAATTCTGGACTTGGAGACAATAAACCTGTGGTCAGTCCATAATTCAGCACCACAAATGGCCTTACTCACGCACGTCCCGTCTATACCTCTGTCAAGTGATAACATAGTCGATGAGATGTCACTGCTTAGATCGAGGGTGCATCTACAATATTTTTTAAGTGGGCAGACCAAACATGGTATTTGTGGTGGAGAGGTCATGAGAGACACATAGACTCAACAATAATTGGCAATTACTGTTATACTTTTCTATTCCATGTACCCAAAATACTCACCCCACAGGAATGATGGTCAGAACCGTCTCAAGCATTTAGATCTCCAAGAAATACGAAATTGTCGGCCTTGGGGGGGGGGGGGGGGGGGGGGGGGGGGGGGGGGGGGGGGGAAAAGAGGGTGTGGAGATTCTCATAGAAAGATTATTTTGTCACCTCTGGGATTGGGACTAATACAGACTTTAATTCTACCTCACAATGCATTTCTAACATGGTCTTCCCTGTGCAAAATGCAATGGGCAGAAATGATGTACATACTTTTACAGACATCATATTTGACATTGGGGTGATCTCATCCAAACTGGGGTTTTAATTACTAATATATTCACAAATGCTGAAGAAGAAGAAGATTACTAACTATACTATCTTTTTTTTATCACTGTAATCTTTCTGTTAATTATAAGCTGATGCAATGTAAAGATATGTACATGCATGTTCTACCTATCCACCTTGTGTGCTAAGGACAATGTGCTTCATCCTTGACATTTGATCATTGTTTATGTGCTCGTAACTTTTTTAAATTGTAAGTTAATTCATTCTTCTTCTTCTTCTTCGTACGCAGTCAGACAGTAACCATTATTTTTTCGAAAAAAGCGACGGTCATCCTGAGGCTGTCGACACTGCCATAGAGCTTGTCTTGCAGTTCCACTGGTGATGGCCACATCTGCTGTCTCTGATCCTCGTATGTCGGGCAGTTCTGCAGCAGATGTTCAGCGGTCATTTACCCTGTACCGCACGGGCATTCGTCGGTACCACCTATCTTCAATTTGTTGAATCGGTGGTATCTCAGTCTATTGTGGCCAGTGCGAAGTCTGAAGACAATGACCTGCTCTCTTCTGTTCAACTGGTAATAGGCATCGTTTTTGGTGTAACCAGTATGTTCGGTTTCCCATTTGGTCATGTATCTGGCTTTGATAAGCCGTTTTGACTCTTCGTACGTCACACTAGTATCTGTTTGTGGTAGTCTAGCACCTTCTTTTGCCAGTCTGTCTGCCTCCTCGTTGCCTTGGATGTTCCAGTGTGATGGGACCCACTGTACCACTACCCTTTTTGGTGCGGACTGCTGGCACAGTTTGCAGAGTGCTGCTCTTAAGTCATTAAGCACAGTGTTTTTCTGGCTTTTTAGCGCTGTGACGGCGAGAGCATCTGTAAGCAGGACTATATGGCTTTCATTTTCTTTATGCGTCACCATTTCTTCCACTGCCGCCCTCAGTGCCTCTGCTCTGAAATTGCTTGTATACTTTCCAGTAGCGAATGACAGTGTTATTTTTCTGCCATTTGGTAGGTTCAGGAATGCTCCTGCCCCTCCGTTCTGTGTAGTGTTTGTTACAGAACCGTCGGTGTATGCATGAGTCCAGTCCATGCTTGGGTAGTTTTTCGATGTAAAGCTTAGGGTAGTATCTCTCCTTTCTTTTTCAGTCTGGCAGTTTTTGTTTCCAATACCTGGTATATTTTCTACGACCTCTGGAAATATATCCTGCCTCCAGGTAGGTTTTCGTACAGTAGTGATGGGTTTTGGTGTTGTTAGTGCGTTTATGGGATCTTCGTGCATCTTTGCTTTGGCTATTTCTGCAAAGTTTCTTCGCTTTAGTTTCCCATTTCCCAAATTGTTTAGTCTCTGGTGCATTGGATGGTCGGTCAGTCTCCGGAGTTTCTCTGACTGCAGCTGGGCTCTGCAGTCTCTTCTATTGGTCATGGATTGCAGTTTTGTAATCTTTTCAAGTTCTACAATTGGCGTTGACTTCATGCCACCTGTTATAACTCTCATGGCTTGGTTTTGACGTTTGCTAACTTTATCGAAGTTCGCCTTTGCTACTGTTGTCCATGCCGCAATGCCATACTCGAAAACTGGTCTCACTCTTCCAGTGTACAGTTTCTTTAGTATGCTTTCGTCTGCTCCCCAGCTTGAGCCAGCAAGTTTCCTCATGATTGCCATTCTTTCTCTGGCTCTCATTCGGTTTCTCTCGATCTGACTTTTCCATGTCATACGCCGATCAAATGTGACTCCCTGGTAGTTTGGGTTGTCGTTTGGCTGCAGGAATTTGCCATTTAAACTTAACTTGGTATTTTGGGGTTTGATGGAAAGCGAGAATATTGTGCATGTGGTTTTCTCCTCGTTTATTTTGACCAGCCATGAGTTCGCCCACTCTTCCAGCGATGTTAGGGCCTGCTGCATCCGATTTCTTGCTATGGTGAGATTCTTGTTAATTCATTCAAATCAGAATTATTACTTTTTAAATTTGTGCTGTAAGATCTTTTATACCGTATTTAATTGATCAAGAAAATGTAATTCGATATGAGCGCATGCACGCACTAACACATATTTACACATTTACTCATATTCTTTGTCAACATTTATATCGTTTCTTTATATAACCACAACTACTTCTTACAATTTGTTCAATCACCCTTTGATTTTTTTCCACCACAACATGCTTTAATGTTCTTACCTCTTCCTCCAGCATAGCTGCAAAACTCTTTCTGTAACGTAGTTTAAAGTCTCCTCTTGACTTCCGTTTCTTCTTGGAACCTGAAACTGCATATATATTCAACTTCATCAATTCAAGTAATCCAGTTGGAGACACATCAAATCATAAATTTATTGATTTGCAATTAATTAAAAACAAACCATACTTTTACAGAATAATCTAAAAAAAAAAAAACTCATTTAAAAGGCAGTCTGATTGATCGTGTCCTAGATCACAAGAGGAATGAAACTTGGTAAGATAATTGGCTGAGATGATCTTGAAAAAGATCAAATAAATTACATAGCACTGAATTTCTTAAATACATTTTGGCTGAGCCTCAGGATGGATGGCTGAGTTATAAGACATAAATGTACTGACGATGATGATCGAATCCATCATGTTCAATGCAAAATGAAGGTTCTTCCAGTCATCTTAAAAAGCCCTGCCATTATAGCAAGGAATACCAAGTGTACATGGCCAAAAAATAAAAAACTACCTCAGTGTGTGTTATGTTATGACATACTGTCCAGCTTTGCCATGAAATCGTCAAAATTGTGAAGTTATCTCGATAGAAAACATAGAGATTACTCATAGAGAATAATTTGTTTTACAAAAGTAAGGAGCGAGAGCTCTAAAAGATTTTTTAGATGGTAAAAAGGACATTCATGTAGTCGTAGTGCACTCGCTTTTCGCAGCAAAGATGCGGGGTTCAACTCCCGCAACTCCATTTAACCCAGCTGGAAATGGATACCTGGCATTTGACTAGGGAAGTAATCAGCAGTGAGGGGGAAAAAAATAACAACACTACCTCATACAAGCTGTGGCTTAGTATGCTGAAATCTCTAACAACTTCATTCCCTGACAGTAGTCTAACTACCATCGGACAAACTTTTACTTTACTAAAAAAAAGACTTTGGAAGTTGTGAGCCTATTGACGTGAATTTTATATTTCTTAAAATGTAATAAACTTATTTATGTGCTATGTTCAATGTTGAGTGGAATCATATTTGGCTGCTGTGTGTAGAAAGTGCAAGGTCTGTTACAATAAATAAACAAGTACTGGATTGAGGTGAAGAGAAGAGTCAAGAGGTAAATCAAAGAACAGCGGAAATATTAGCAGCATAAGGGTCATGTGCACAGTTCTGTAAAACACTACAAGATACTAGTGGTGGAGACATTACAGTCCTATGTTTCAATGGGAACTACATAAAAACAATGAATACTGTCAATCCTAAATTGACGTAACAGTCTTTCAGTCATAAAGAAGAATACTTACCTGATGATGATGATGCATCCATTACCTCCTCAAATTTGGGTGCTTTTTTACTCATTTTAAGATCTGCATGAGGGTCATCAGAAAAGTTATCTTGTTCCAATGCTTCTAGAGCCTTTCGCTGCCTGCGTCTTCTCGCAGCTTCATCCAGCACTCTCAATTGCTGACCATCTTTGATTCGCACTGGTTCAAATTTTGTTCAGAAATATTATTATAACTATCATGTAATATTTCACCATTTCTTGAGCATTTTTTAACAATACTATTTCAAATAGAATTTAACTTTCCATTCAATGTGAGATGATTGACGGACCAATCATAAATTTAGGAGTAATGTCTGCATTCTGATCACCATTTTTAACATGATATTTTCCTTTCATTTTTCATTAGTTGTTGATTATGTACAATTCTCTTCAATTTTCCAGAAGAGATGGAAATTAAGTAAAATTTGCATTGTTCTTATCCACAAATGGAACTTGAATTGCAACTTTAACATTTTAAAACATATAACTACAACTACTACTTATCAATTTCCATTTTTGTTCAACATGAGACTGGTTTCTCTCTCTACGCTGTTCTTAAGTACCACCCCAAATGATATAGTTCATGTCTATATACATTTTCTTTTTAGAATGTTAACAACTACTGTAACATCCTTTATGGTGAACTCTTAAATACAGTAAGAAGGGCTTACGGGACCACATTTGATCACATCCGTCTTAAAAGTGTGCTAAGTTATGTTTGCCCTGAATTCCAAGGGTTGAGTATTTAGAATCTGTTCAGTTTATGAAATATAATATTTTAGAAAGAAGTGTACAAATCAAGTAAACTTATTTGTAACTATTTAGAATACAACACATTCTTGAGCATGAATGATATGATATGATATTTCATGCATAATTATCTGATGTTTTATAATACTATGTATGAGTGATCCTGTAGGCAGCCTTATGTCTGCTGCCTTGTGGGTCACCAGTTTACTGGAAAGGCTATAGAAGTAAACTCTTGAGGATATAATCTGCATCCCTTGCTACCTCCAGTCGCAAGACTATGTCTTGACATGCAAATCTTTTCCACTTTAATCAATTAAAGCGACAGTTACAGCATCAGACAAAAATGTGCAAAAACAATTTAGAGATTTAACTTCGGCTTCTGGAACATATGTACCCTGTTGGACAATGGCCGGAGATGATAGATATGTATGAAGAACAGCACGCATAGCCAGAGAGATTGCTCACTACCAAGTGGATGTGGCTGCCCTTAATGAGACAAGATTACCTGACGAAGGTCATCTTACTGGGGACAGTTACACATTTTTCTTGAGTGGCCGTACCAGCACTGAAAGAAGTGGAGTTGGATTCATTGTCCAATCTCGCCTGATCCGAGAGCTTCCTGTGCTCCCCAAGGGTGTCTTGATAGGCTAATGTCTCTTCTGCTCTCATTGGGTCAGGGGCGCTGTGCTACATTGATCAGTGCATATGCTCCGACAATGACCAACCTTGAGGTGGCAAAGGAATCATTCTACAAGAATCTCCATACTGCCATTCTGTCCATCCCACAGCCCGAAGTCCTTGGAGATTTCAATGCTACAGTTGATTTTGACCATCATTTCTTTGGGGGTGGGTGGGGGAAGAAGATATTAGTTGGGGCAAATGACACATTTTTGGTCAACTATTACTGATTCTCTGTGCCTTTCATGGCCTCACCATCACAAATGTCATGTTTAAAAAATAATTGTGGATGCACCCTCGGTTTAAGCAATGACATCTCATCAACTATGTTATTCCTCGAGGGTGTGTGACTAAGACTTTCTGTGGTGCTGAGTGATAGACAGACCAAGGGCGTATTGTCTCCAAGCTCAATATTTATGTGGAGCTTTTGAGTTGTCATCGGGGACGGAAGCCTATGAATAGGTTCAACATCTCCAAGCTACAAAATGAAACACTCGCACAAACCTTTACCAGATACCTGAACAGTCATCTAACGAGAAAGCAGCTGCAGCCCTTTTCCCCCCTTAACTGAGCACTGTGGAAGATAGATCGATCATTCTCAAGGATACAATTCACCTCTCTGCAAATGAGTGCTAGGGTTATCTGATACATACTAGAAATGACTGGTTCGCCGATGGCATGATGGTTCGTGTACTGCACGAAGGAGGTTTGTCTGTATCCTACCCAGTCATCAAGTGTCACAGTGTTGCATGTTGGCACCATCACTTTTTAGCATGGTCTTTGCAGCAATGCTCTGATGCTGTACATGGTGCTGCTACTGGCATGCATATCAAGTGCAGGACGGAATGTCAGCTGTTGCATCACGAGGCACCTGAAATACTAAACCAATGTGCGCAAGGCCATGATCTTGGATCTCCCGACCAAAACAGGCTCTCATATGGGAGGGGGGAATCACATCACAGAGAGTTGTTGTTGTGAATGCCCATAATTAGGAGGTTTACTCTTTTGTACGCATTGAAAAGGACGTTTAGTGACAGGTTGCAGTAGCTTTCCTCACATCCTGAGCGTGCGAATGAAGGTGAACCGGGGTCCTCCAGGTAGTTGTGCTATGCTTGGCTTCATCTGCGTGTCACTCATTATTACGAGGATGACCTAGATGCCCCACCTTGTTAGACAAGACTGTCAAGAAGAACAGTCAGTTTCAAGGGAGGACTACGTGGAAGTTGGGGTGAGGATCTGAGATATGTTTTGTCTGACCCTGAATTACACGTCTGATCAGTATGTTCTGACTAACCAGACATTAGTCTTCCTCCCCATCACAGAGAGTAAAGCTATAGCAGAGGCTCTACAAGACACACACCCCCACAGAATGTACGGCGGCAACTCGTCTGGCTTCCCACATGTGTGATCTTAATGTGGCAGGGTATGCCGTTCCAGGAATGGTCTTTACAGCCATAAGAGAACATATTTCACAGCAATTGCTATTGCATCTATAGTTGCTATGGGCAACTATTTATTGTTATTTATATTATTTTCTGTTTAGTTCACCAAATCTGCATTCCAGTTTTTTTTGCCATTGGTTATTTTGTCCTGCCTATTATTTTAATGTGAGAAAAGGGAGGATGCGAAGCCAAACTTCACCAATGTGGTTGTGGCTCTAGACGTGATATAAAATGCATTTTGATGGCAGGTTTTTATTTGAAGAGATTGTTTCGAGAATTAGTAACTGGCGTTACAAAGAAGAACATCATCATCTTCCCTTGTGGCATTAGACGTGGGGAGGTGTTGTTTTTTACTGTGTGCTACCTATCATATCCAATATGGAGAACCTCAAATAGACTTCGGTCTAGGGGTGATCCAATCCAGAAGAAACATGATAAGATAAGGATACCACACCAACGATGCCTGTGAATACGATGCTGTCCAGGCCCAAGAGCAATTCTTGACATGCTCAAACCTACTACAGACATGTACAATGGAAGACATGCTCAAGGGAAACAATATAGCAGGCAGGGTGGTTGAACAGTGGACTTCTATCGCATGATGTGGTGCTATGGACACGGAAAGAAAGTAAGTATCGTGTGCCAGATCTGTCGCTGATGTTGTTGTCATTTCTTCAGTGTCTCACTGAAACCATCTATCCATTTTATTTCTTGGTCTCCCTCTTGCTCTGCTACCCTGATGTCTAGTATTGTTGATCCACGCAGTTGGTAACTTTGGTTGCATTCTTGTTAGAATTTGGTGTTGCGCCCACCTTCTGTATGATTTTTTCACTTCATACTCTATCCAGAGTTGCGACCCTGACATAAAACACCTCATTCCTTGGTGAGAGTCCATGTCTGACAATGGTAGCAGAGAGTCCACATAAAAATACTACTGATCAGCTGTTTCTCCATTGGGATGTGTTTAAGAAATGGTGAGAGCTGATAGGAAACCGCATTTGTTTTTTGTGTTCTCGATTCCATTTCTCTATCCAGCCGTTCACCTCGGCTCCCTTTATTTATGTACTGTTATAATAAAGTATTTCTGCGTATGTGGAAGAGGTTTCTGTGCTAGAATTGGAGGTGCAAATTTATTAAAGTCTACATTTGGCACTGGTAACAGAGAGTTGGCATGAATATACTGTTGATCAGCATTCTTTTTGTTGACATGTTTATGTTAGGGTGTTTCAATAATGAGCTGGTATGCAGTTGGATTTGCTTTTTGGCACCTGATCTCGATTTCTATATATTCCTCCATCCTGTGCGAAAACACTGCCTAAGTACTTGAATTCCTGCACTTGTTTGATCTTGATCCTGTTTACCATAATTTCATGTTTTCAGACAATCTGCTTATCTGCATAGTTTCTATTTTTGATGTTTAATGAAAAAAGGAGTTAATTTAACTGATCAGCCTATATCCTTTCTTCTTCTGCATTTCTTGGCAGATACTCCAAGTTGGCCTCCAGCGTTATTCTGTCCATAAGTAGGGCGGATAGAGAGACCGTGGAGTCAAGAGAAGTTTAGTGTTTACTGATGAAAGAGAAAATGCTAGAAGTGAGGCATAGATCTATTAATAAATAATTGATGGAAATTATTGCCTATACTCTATACTACTATATAGTCTACTACTACTATAGTATAGCTCACTATAGTCTACAGTTTAGTCAATTTACCGTAGTCTTAGTGTTTCAGTTGTTTTTCAATTAGGATATTTGCTGTTCAGTCAACTTAATTTAATGAGTCAAGCCAGTCACCCAGTGTTCTGTCCTAGTAATTTTTCAATACTCAAACTGTCTTATTTGTGTTGTCATTTTGTTTTTGTCCAAAATTTTAACATGGGACATAAACCTATCTTGTCTTTTTTTGTTTACTTGTTTCAGTTTAGCATTTGTCTTTAGCTCCTTGAAGAGGTTTCGTAGGACGTATAGTATTACTATTATTACTTACGGTATACCGGCGTTTTATTTTGTATAGTATAATTAAATTATTTTGGTTACTAGATCTTTATACTTTATGAATTATGATGCATAGCCTAATCATAGAATAGATTGATATTGAAATGATAGTATCTCTCTACTGAGTGATAGCTTGTCGATAGAGTTCATATGATAAAGTATAGAGTCCTAGAGTAAGACTGTAAGACTAAGACTGAGTTAGTGAGTAAGACTAAGTCTAAGTTAAGAGTTTTTGATTCTCAGATTTACTGCAGAACCTAAAAGACCATTTTACATTGTTGATTACCATTATTTGTTCCTAAATTAAAATATAATCAAATGTTTGTCGTGGAAATTTATGCTTCCTTCATTTCTGATAATGCCCTTATAACACTTCCTCTCACTATAGGCCCTATGTGTTAACTAACTTACCAGACTCGCGTTTATCCGCCATCTTTGTTCAAATGCGGCAAGGTCCCGGTTAAGTTTTTTATTTTTTCAAAATCAAAAATTTGAAAAGTTCAAATGCCATCTCCACAGATTATTATTATTATGTAGTGGATGTCCAACGTCCTTTGTCTCGCATTGAAGATACAAGCTATCAGGCTTTTCCCTGGCTATCTTTTCTTCTTCTCATCACGAAAAGCACTTTTTGTCGTAGTTCACAGCGAGGATACACTTAACTTAACTTAACGTCTTTATACTGGTTTAGAAGACTCTGCAGAGTCTGTATACGGCCAGTTCCAATTACATCATCTTGCTCTAGAAGCTGTACGCATCCAATCTATTCTTAAATGCATTGACCTTCCCAGCCTTCTCCACCTCACTTGGCAATGCATTCCAAGCATTCACAACTCTCTGGCTAAAGAAATACTTCCTAATATCTAATCTGGACCTCTCCTTAGTCAACTTGTAGCTGTGCCCTCTTGTCCTTGTTGGTGGTTGTACTTTAAAAACTATCTAACACTATCTGCCCCTTTCTGCCAAACAAAATCGATTTTCGTAGGCCCACGGCTCATTATCTTCGGGTCACGTTTGTCTTTCCGCTTCGATCCCTCTTATTTGCGTTCAGGATCTTTTGATCATGCTATATCTGCAGGCCAGTCGCCATGATGAAGTCTGTAGTATTCACCAGGGCGGAGCGGCTGCCCCACAGCTTTTGTCTCAGCTCCGTCCCTCTGGCCAGGTCTGGCATCGCATTTTCCTATAGATTGGGCATTCCTGTAGAATATGCTCAGGGTTTTGGCATCCTGTTCCACGTGGGCACTCATCGGTGTCTGAGATCATAGATGTTCTAGTAGTCTGCAGTGTCAGTTCTCAAGCGAAATAAAGTACTTTGTTGATTTCTTTTGAGTTAGGGAATTGGGTCTGGTGTACTGCTTATGTTTCTGTCTTCTCCCCATTGTTGTATATACTGATTTCTGATGATGTTCTTGATTTCTCTGTATGGTACTGGATGATTAGATTGGACCTTTTTGCTGCCATATTTTGCCAGAGCACCAGCTCTCTCGTTTCCCGTGATTCCGCAATGGAAGGGTAGCCACTGGAGCGCTATTGTTGAGGATCTCTGGAGTTTTCCTAGTTCTGATCTGATCTCTGATAACAGTGGTTCGCTGTTTGTTTATTGTATTGTCTCTAATAGTGCTCTGCAATCCGTGAATACAGCTATTTTTGTTGGAGGTTTCCTTCCTGTTTGAAGTATTATCAGTGCTCGCAGGAGGGCCATCGATTCTGCTCTGAGGTTTGTGGACAACTTTCCTGTTGGGAGGGCCTCTTCTGTTATATTTCCACTTTTGTATCTTATGAATATGCTTCCTCCCCCGTTTCTGCATGCCCCCTCTGCTGAACCATCTGTGTACACCTGTGTCCATTCCTTGGTATTATATTTCTCCCCAATCATTGTATGTGCTAAAATTTTCAGCTCGTGGATACTGTGTTGGTCTTTTCTTCTGATTCCTGGGATCTCTGTACTTATTTCGATGTTGTTTATGTTGCAGCTTGGGTCTTCATAGTTGATAACCATTTCTATTTCTGTAGGTTGGTTGGGAATTAGTTCTCCATATTTTTGGTGTAGGTGGTTTGATATATGAATGAAGCTGGTTCTCTTTAGCCTATTTTTAACTGGATGTTTCAGTTTGATATATGTGATGATCAGGCATGCGTAGCATCTTTTCACTATGTGTCAGCACTATTTCCTCTCGTCTAGTATTAAGGGGTTCTATATTTGTATATGTTTCCATTTCCTGGATTGGTGTAGTCTTCATTCCTCCTGTTATTATGCTTAAGCCTGAATTTTGGATTTTGTTTAGGCGTTCCGTTTTTATTTTTGTTATGCTGTGGTCCAGACTGTCAGGCCGTATTCAAGTACTGGCCTGACTGTGCCAGTGTATACATTTTTAAGGATGTTGCTATTTGCACACCAGCTTGTTCCGGCCAGCTTCTTCGTGAGGGATAGTTTTCTGGTTGCTTTTTGTTCTATTTCCTGTATGTGTTCCTTCCATGTCAGTCTCTTGTCCATTTTAACTCCGAGGTACACAGGGGTATTTTCTTGTACAAGCTCTTTGCCATTTAGATTAAGTTTTGTTTCTTCCTTGGTGTTGGACAGTGAGAAGCATGTTGTAACTGTCTTTGAGATATTAATCTGCAATCCCCAATCTGTAACCCATTTTCCAACAGTACCCAGTGCTGTCTGCATTCTATTTTCAGCTGTTGGTAGTTTTTCTGCAGTACTCCACATTGCGAATTCGTCAGCTTTGGATAATTTCTTTGGGAGTTTTCCCGCTATGTCGTTTATGAACAGGATAAAGAGGGTAGGAAAGATGACTTCTCTCTGGGGTACGCCTTGTTGGAGACTTATTCTATGGTTCAGTGATCCATCTAATTTGACTCTTGTTGTTCTGTATCGGAGGAAGTCTAGTATCCAGCTGTACATTCTCCCTTCTATTTTGCTGTTTAATAGTTTTAGGAAGAGTCCTTCACTCCACACCTTGTCAAAAGCTTTTGCCATATCAACAAAGACCGCAAGTACTTTTTCCTTACCCTGGAATGCATTTTCTATTTCTTAGGTTAGGTATAGTAGTTGGTCTTCTGTATTGCGGTTTTTCCTAAAGGTTGTGAATTGAGTAGGAGATGGTTTTTTTCTAGATGTTTTATTAGACTTGCTTTTACCATTTTTTCCATGACTTTTCCAACACAGCTGAGCAGGCTTATTGGCCTATAGCTTTCCTTGCTTGTCTTGTCCTTTTTTTGTTTTCTGATGCGGATAATGATAGCCTCCCGCCAGTGGTCTGCGATCTTACTCGTGCTCCATGATTGATTGTAGATTTTCAGGAGTTTTCTTCTTGACCCTTGATCTAGGTTTTTAATCATTTCATTTGTGATGCTAACTTTTCCTTGAGCTTTCTTGTTTTTCAGTTTCTGAAAAGCAGTGTTTAACTTTATCATTTTGAATGATGACTTCATGCAGGGATCCGCATTCTGTGTCTTCAGGTTCTCTTTTATCTCGTTTTTGACTTCTAGTTTCTCATTTTTCTTAATGACCGTCTTCCCATGGCTCCTTCTGTTTTCCTCATTTAAAGCTCTTGTCAGGTTCCAGAGTTTACTTGTATCCCTGTCTATGTTGATGGTTTCAGTCTTTTCATGCCAACTTCTTTGGATCTCCTCCTTCTTTTGCTCTATGAATGTGTTTTTAATTTTGCTGTTTCCATATGTTTTCTGGTGAAGGATTTTTTTCCATGGTATCTCTTGCCTCGCTTAGTTCCGTGTGCATTTTCCCTAGTCTATCGCTAAAATAGTGTTTATAATTTTTCCGTTTTCCACGTGGGATTGATTTCTTTGCTGCCTGGATGATAGCCTCCGTCATGATGGTAAAATTTTTATTTAAATTTTTGGCATGGGATATATCTTGACAGAGTTTATTTACATTTTCTCTAAATAGAGTCCAGTGTGCTCTTTTAAAATTCCAACTTGGGTGCATATATGTTATCTCTGTTTGTCCCATGTTACATATTTCTAAAGTTATTGGGACAAGGTCGCTCCCACCCAGTTGGCTGTTGACTGTTCTTACTATTAGTCGGTGAAGGTCGTCCGTTGCCATCGCAAGGTCTGGAGTACTAATTTTTTTCCATATTCTAGAGTAATATGTGTGCCTATCGTCTGGCCTATTTATTAGGATGAGTTTGTTTTCTATCATCCAATCTTCTACCTCCTCGCCTCTCTGGTCCATTGTTTCGTAGCCGCAGCTTGGGGAGTGACTGTTAAAATCTCCCACTATGAGGTGTCTCGATTCTTCAATTTTGACTTTGTGTATTGCCAGAGCTGTGGCTGATGTACTATAGCAGTTTGTTATCTTTGAGTCTGCACTGGGTAGGAATATCTTTACTGTGATGTATTCTAATTCATCTGGTCCAGGTCTATTTGTTTCCACTGCTGGTATAGAGATTTTGACTAGTGTTATTATTCCTCCTTTGGAATATACACGATGTATATATCGTTTTCCTTGAGAAATTCATGCAGTTCAGGTTTCTTGTTTCTCACGCCCTTTGCATTCCATTGTACCACTTTTAGGTTCCCTGTTTGTTGATCCGTCGCACTACTCTGCCTCCCCCTGACCACTAGGTTAGCAGAGGCACCGGTTGCTTGGGTGGGTCCCCTCGAGGCTGGGGGCCCGGCACAGCTCCTCCCCGGTTGTAACTTGTAGGAGCGACACCATGACGGTAGGGTAGACTGTCGCATGACCATATCCTGTTGATGCGCGTGTGCCTTGATTTTTCCCGGTTTCAGCTGACACACTCCGTCTTCGGCAGGTCGGGCTGAGTTTTCTGTTTTGGGTTGTCTTCCATAGCCTTTCCATCTCAAGCGACCATCAAATCATCCGTTGGGAAATTATAGCAAGGATATAAGTAAACATAAACCCGCAAGTATACGACTACTCTAAGACAGATGTTCAGAAGATAAAAGAGACAGCCAGCCACATAATCTGGAAAGATATTGTCGGAGGTACAGATGTTGAACAAGAGTGGGAGAGTTTCAAAACTGTTTTACAACAACTAAAAGTGGAATATTTTCCATGTAGGGAGGTAAACACCAAGCAATAAAAGTGGATAACTGTATTTGTAGTTAAATGCAGAAGAGCTGAAAATAAAGCATGGAAAAAATAAAAAGAGGCAGGTAAATGGAAAGAAACATATTAAAAATTGTTGGACAAGCAAAAAATAGCTCAGAAAGTTAATAAAGCAGCAAAAATACGTCGAAAAAAAAACTTGCTAATAGGATCAAGACTGATAGTAAAAGCTTCTTTTCTTATGTTAGAAATAAACAGCTGCCGAAGACGGATGTGTCGGACCGAAAGGTGCAAATATCGCAGTAAAGTTGCAAACTAGCGACATAACGCATTACGTTCTCTGGACTACATCCTACTACTTGCAAAGCCCTGTTCCGGGCTTGGTAGCAGGAGATTGAGAAGAAGAAGAAGAAATAAACAAAGAACGAAAGGCAATATATGCCTTCTCATAGATAGCACATGTAAAATAATAAGAGAAAATAGGGAGGCAGCTAATCTACTAAATCAATACTTTGGCAGTCTTCACAAAAGCAGACTATTCCAAAAGCCTATAGATATTTTCAAACGTGAAATGGATATAGTGGGATTAAAATCACTCTATAATTATGGAGTTTTTTTTTAAAGTGGATGTTATTTATTTAGATTTTGCAAAGGCTTTTGAAAGAATAACTCATCGAAGATTATTTAAAAAGTTAAAATCACATGGGATATATCACATAAAATCTTCCCACTAAATGCGCACCGTTCTTCTATAAATATCAAATTTTCAAAGGCAGCAACTCTCTTCCGTCTCCGTTCATTGTCCACGTTTCTACGCGACACCGTAATGATGCATATGAACATCTGATCACTCTCATTTTCATTTTGCGAGTTATTTGTCGGAATGCCGATACGTGACTCGTGTTCGTGAGAATAGATGATCTTTTTGAAAGAGGCGAAAGAAACATGCATATGTGAGCAATGTACAAACATCGGAAAGAGATTAGACAGAAATGACGCTAAAGGAGCATACACGGTGGTCAAAGAACTGGTAACACCAAGACAGAGGAAGAACTTTATGATCCAGGATAAAAGCGGCAAGTGCATTAAAGAGGACAATGAAGTACTGGCACGATGGACAGAGTACTGTTCCGAGTTATACTTCTTCTTCTTCTTCTTCTTCTTCTTCTTCTTCTTCTTAATCGTACGCTGTCAGACGTCAACCTGTATTTTTTCGAAAAAAGCAGCGGTCATCCTGAGGCTGTCAACACTGTCATAGAGCTTGTCTAGTGTTGCCACTGGTGATGGCCACATCTGAGTTATACAACTATGAGGGACGGAACGAACCTAGGAAAACAATCCCTCCAACACCAACAATTTTAGAGGATAACCAACTGATAACGAAGTAATAGGTAGCTGCAGCGGTAAAGACATTGAGAAGAGGGAAGGCGGCCGGGGTGGACAGTATACCAGCAGAGCTCTTACAGGCAGGTGGGGATGAGCGACGGGAAACTGGCCGGACTTATAGACAAAATCGATGGTTATACCGATACCTAAGTCTAGAAACATAAAGCTGTGCCAAAATTACAGAACAATAAGCTTCATCAGCTTCCATAGCAAGGTCATGCTTAGAATAATCCTCGACCGATTGAAACCCCAAGCGGGGTACATCATTGCCGAGGAGCAGGCAGATTTCTTACAGGAAAGAAACAGTACAGAACATATATTTAATTTAAGCCACTAAGCGAGAAATATCTAGAACAGCAGCAAAAACTGTATTACGGCGTCCAGTGCAGCTCGTTCGAGGGGACTGGCTTCGCACATCAGTTGGCGTGAGACAGGGTTGTACAATCTCCCCAGCACTTTTCAAAGTATTCCTTCAGGGAATTGTGAGACACTTGAAAATCACGTTGGTACTGTCAAGAAACAGGGCCGAACGAATACCAACCTTTGTTTTGCAGATGACATCAACGAGTTGGCGGGCACAGAAGCAGTATTCCAGGAATAGGTCAGAAGGCTCGATGAAACAGCTCTTGGCTATGAAATGGAAATAACGCTGGAAAGACCAAATTAATGACCAACAACGCCGAGGGCTTCAACAGTAGATACAAGCTAATGGCCAGTAACTTGAAGTAGTCGACCGTTTTAAATAACTGGGTTCGATTGTCAGTGATGAAGGATAAAAATGTAATGTGTTGGCCAGAAAGCACAGACAATAGCGGCGCTTACACGGCTTAATAAAATCTGGCAAGATAAACGGCTAGCACTATGCACGAAAATCAGATTAATGCTTTCCATATGTCATGTCAATATTCCTCTATGCTTGTAAGACATGGGCAGTGACAGCTGTCTTTCATCGAGGCATACAGGTCTTAGAGATTAGATGTTTCCGAAGACTTCAAAACGCCACGTACAAAGATCGAGTTACACAGGAGGAAATAATAGAAATAATTACAACAGCAATAAGGCCATCTAAAGACCTCTTGGCACCTGTCAAAAGAAAGAAACTCGCTTGGAACGGTCACATATCGCGATCAAATGGTTTTGCTAATACGATCCTGCACAGAGGTCGCCCCAAAATTCTTTGTTAGTATTGTGCCACAAAATTTGCAAATTCTTCAATTTCTGCATCCCTATGTTGAATCGTCTCATTATTTCGCTTGCATATTAATTGTGTTTGCATCATTTGTTATCAAAGAGCCAAGGTATTCAAAGTAATTCACGTGTTCAATTTCTTCATTACCAATAGTGATCTTGTGTTGGGGAGTGTGTGTCAATGGACATTATTTTTATTTTTTTGTTATATACAGGAGAAGATTCTGATCTTCATTGTGCTACTGAGCTGACGTAAGCAATAATGTACTAGACCATCAACGAGGTTTGAGAACGTAACATGTGCTATCTGCTTATCTTAGTTCTGGATTCACCTATTTTCCAAATTGAGAATCGCTCGAAATTAACAGTTTTCATCTATGTTTAACTTTCGTACATTACTTTTTGCATATTATATAATCCATTATTTTTTAATACAAGAAAAGCCTGTCACTGGATTTTAAGGAAGAGAGGTCTTGGGTGCTACGTGGAATCTGTACTGACATGCGGCAGCAAGTCATGGACAATCAGCAGGCACATGCAAGGATCATTGGAGGCAACGGAAATGTGATTTTACAGAAGAATGTTGATAGTGCCACGGAGTGCATATAAATCAAATAACGGGATTCTTGAGGAGACACAGGCACACAGACAGCTTATGGCAAAAATCAGGACAAGGCAGTCACCCCTTTCCGGGCATGTCATGAGACGAGGCAGGTTGGAACACACAGTGACAATGCGCATGATTTTTGGCAAGAGGGACAGTGGGAGACAAAGGAAGAAAATATTTGGCACATTGAAAGGGAACCGTTCAACGGTGGAACTTATAACCGACAATGGAAAAAGAGAAACGGATGTCCACGATTTCCAACGCCATTCGGCTTGATGATGATGACGATGAAAGATGATAACGATGATGATGAGGATGCTATTATATTATATTGTAATATATTATATTACATTGTGTTGTATTACAATACATTACATTCTATTTTTTATATTTACGAGTGGGGCTCCGAAGTAATGCCTACTATTTTATTCCATGGGAACCATAACATATAAAAAGAGTACAATAACACAATTTGGTAAAGCAACGTCTTGTCTTCAAAAAACTATTCTTCAACAAAGTCACCACCCTTGGCTATACATTTTCTCCAACGATGAACAAGAGCATCCTTGCCGCGCTTGTAAAAATTAGCACTAGCGGAGGTGACCCACTATTTCCCATTGCAATGACGGCGTGGTTGCTAGGAAAATGTTACCCACAAACTCCATTTTCATTGGCCCGAACAGATGGAAGTCAGAAATAACCAAATCCGGACTATACGGTGTGTGTGGTAGGACAGTCTAGCCAAGGCTGACAATGTGCTCAACGGTCTTCAAGCAAGTACAGGGCCTGGTGTTATCGTGTTGCAAAAGTAAGGTGTTTTTTTTCTCTGGCCTACCCCTGGAAATGATAGCCTTCAGCTTATTCAGCGTCGCAATGTAACGGTCAGAGTTGATGTTTTGTCCAGGTTCCAGGAAATCAAGAAGGATTATACTTTTCCTATCCCAAAAAGACAGTGCACATCACTTTACTATCTGAATGCCGCATCTTTAACTATTTTATCAATAGGGAATTCACACGTCGCCACTCCAAGGACTGACGTCTTGACTCGGGATCGTAGTGATGGCACCAGGTCTCATCACAGTGATGATGCGATCCAGGAAACAGTCCCCTTCATCCTCTAAATGGTTCTGGAGGTCATGAAAAACATGCATGCGATGTTCTTTCTGTTCCTGTATGAGGATTCGTGGGACCCACCTGTCGCAAACTTTGTGATATTCTTTCTGTTCCTGTATGAGGATTCGTGGGACCCACCTGTCGCAAACTTTGTGACATTCTTTCTGTTCCTGTATGAGGATTCGTGGGACCCACCTGTCGCAAACTTTGTGATATTCTTTCTGTTCCTGTGTGAGAATTCGTGGGACCCACCTGTCGCAAACTTTGTGATATTCTTTCTGTTCCTGTGTGAGAATTCGTGGGACCCACCTGTCGCAAACTTTGTGATATTCTTTCTGTTCCTGTATGAGGATTCGTGGGACCCACCTGTCGCAAACTTTGTGATATTCTTTCTGTTCCTGTATGAGGATTCGTGGGACCCACCTGTCGCAAACTTTGTGATATTCTTTCTGTTCCTGTATGAGGATTCGTGGGACCCACCTGTCGCAAACTTTGTGATATTCTTTCTGTTCCTGTATGAGGATTCGTGGGACCCACCTGTCGCAAACTTTGTGATATTCCAACGTTGCCATCATCGTTTCCAACTCATTGAAGCCGATATCCAGCTCAGTAGACAGTTCCCTGGTCGCAATCATCCGATTTGCGCAGATGAGCTGATTGAGACTTTTTTATTACGTGGTGTGACAGCTGTGCATGACTGTCCAGAACGTGGCTTGTCCTTCGTGTTGCTTTCGACACTGCTGAAACGTACAATCCACCGCCTGACTGTGCTAACATCCACTGTTTGGTCTCCGTAAACGTTCAGAAAGCGTCGACAAAAGTCAATCGATGCAACATTATTTTGCATTGAATAATTCATCAATGTACCTCTGTTTATAAGACACTTCCATAACAAACTGCTCTTCTACTGCCACCTGTCGGACGGAAACACAATTTTACGGATATTGACCAGAAGGTTCATACTTTGCTAACATAGTTCCAAATCCACTTCTGATATTGTGGACATCATAATAAAATAGGAGACACTACTATTGGAGCGCAACTCGCATATGATATTATATCGCATCATATCATATCATATCATACCATATCATATCATATCACATCATATTATATCATATTATTTTATATTATATTATGTTATATTATTGTAGTGTATTAATATATTGTATTGTATTATATTATATTATCATATTCTGTAATATTTATTTTATTATTTTATATTATTCACACTTTAAAAAAATGCCAAGTCCACAAAACTACATAATGATCTGATCTGGACATGTTAAAAGACCTTAAAATTGTGTAACAGACCCTCTGCTTGCCCTGGCCGTGATCTAACTTAGAACATTCTCACACTCATCCACATCATCATGACCATACTCAGTAAATGACATATCAAACAGCAGGTGGCATATTTATTATATCATACTCATATCATACAATGAGTAGAGAAATTACAAACACAATATAATACATATCTTAACTAAACATTCTACTAAAACGGGAATTGTAAGCATTAGCTATTGATGGAATTCCCAACTAACTAAAAACCCAGTTCTATTGCCTTGCAATTACATCACACACACATCGCCTTAACTGCGTCTTCAACACACCTTATCAAATACTCTTCCTCACTGAAATCCCCTCAGGCGGGCGATCGACATAACTCGTTCACAAGGTGTCCTTGCTTACAAACACACTTTCACATTATCTATTAATGCAAAACTCACACACCTATTTGAGCGATCCTGTTCTATCACTAAACATTCGTCCAACAGTCTATCAATCGCTCCTGTACCTAAGTCGGTGAGTTAAACATACTATCCACATTCAGTCTCTCTCTCTCCAGCCTCTCTCTATCTAGCCTCTCTCTCTCAAGCCCCGTCTCCATCCCTCTATCCAGCCTCTCGAGCTAAACTTTGTCTCGAGTTATATATCCTCAAGCAAGGCCAGAGCTTGACCAATCGATCTCAGGTATGGTCATCTTCAATCCCAATTGGAACGAAACACTTTGCACACCTGTCACTCATTCTCTCGCAGCAAGCCCCGTTGCCAATTTCGTCTGTCAATCAATCTAGCCCTACCAAAATCGGAAGGCCAGTGGTCAGTTTCTATCTGTCCACATTCCTTAACCCAACTCTGTTCTCCTTTGCCGAGACGGTGAGTGACCTTGACATGCATTCAGGTAGCTTTAAGCTTTAACATGTTCAGGCATCCTAAACTCCCCTTGCTCCGGCAGGAACTGTTACAATTGCATAAGCCTTTCAGGCCACTTTGTGTGGAAAGCTTGTCCTATTTCTTAGCGCAGGTTCAGACAAGGAGGTGATTGGTGCCCAATCAATGACAGAACCCCTCAACACCATTCTCAGAAACACCGTTGGGAGAAAAAAAAACACGAAGGTCCAAGCCCTGGGTAACTGAACATATATTGTCACTCTGCGATACCAGGAAAGTTGTCAAAAAGGAGAAAAACAACCCTTCTGGGGCTGACAAGTACAGGGAAATTAATAAAACTATACGGAAAGAAATAACAGAAGCAAAGGAGGAGTGATTATCAGAACAATGTACATACATTCAAGACTGCATTACCAAGAACAACACTAAGAGAGCGTACCAGCTGGTTAAGGACCTGACAAGAAAGAACATACTCAAAGTCAGAACAATACAGTTTGAAACAGGGAACTACCTTACTGAAGACAAGATGTTATACGAAGATGGACGGAATACTGCTCCCAGTTATATAACATACAGATCATTGGGGACCCTAGAGTGACATTAATAGAAGTCCCACAAGAAGAAGACGATAACTTCACCATCCTACGTGAAGATGTAGAGGTGGCGGTAAAGTCTCTCAAAAAAGGACAAGGCGTCTGTTTTGGACAACATACCAGGCGAACTACTAACACATGGAGGTAATGTGGTTATAGACAACATACCAGGCGAACTACTAACACATGGAGGTAATGTGGTTATAGACAACATACCAGACGAACTACTAACACATGGAGGTAATGTGGTTATAGACAACATACCAGGCGAACTACTAATACATGCAGGTAATGTGGTTATAGACAACATACCAGGCGAACTACTAACACATGGAGGTAATGTGGTTATAGACAACATACCAGGCGAACTACTAACACATGCAGGTAATGTGGTTATAGACACTCTCACGAAGATTTGTAACACGATCAGGGAATGTCCAAGTTGGACAAAATCACTGATTATAGCCCTCCCTAAGACAAGTAACTCGATTTCGAGAACGGGCATCGAGGTATCAGAGCTAGTTCTGATGACAAAGATGGAAGACGAGCGACGTAAAAGAAAGGAGCATACACAACACCAATCGAACTTTTTCTGTTTACACCCTGTTTAACGAGAATCGGCAAAATCAGCCACGAAAGTCGATGTCCCACGAGGACAGATGCTGCTACCGCCATCTCTACAACAGACTAGCTTACAGATCGTCTGACAAGACGAAAAAGGCCATAACAAAAAAAAAAGAAGAAAGGCAACAATGTCAAAATTATCGTACCATCACTCTTATCAGACACCCAAGAAAAGTAATCTTAAGATAATCTTGAACAGACTGCAACCAAGGGCAGGAAACGCCTTAGTCCAGAGCCTATGGCGCTCTTACAGGCACTTCGAATGCTCCACCAGATCAGACGAACACCCGTCAACTCAGATCTTATTTTTAACAGATTGCAGATCACTACTAGACGCAATACAAAATACCAAGTGAACACATGCTACGGGAATTCAGATCAGAGCTCAACAAAATCCAAAGAACCTCAAAAGTTGCTCTTCTGTGGCTACCCTGCAATTGTGGAATCACATGGAATGAGATAGCTAATGCCCTGTCCAAAGCAGGTGGCAAGATGGAACAACTTATCCAATGTCCTACCCAGAGGCAAGAATTATCATCCACAATTAGTTCAACCCAAAATGCAAGGGAGACATGGAAATGTGCAATAGACCTGGCAATCCACCAACTCCGCAGACACCAACAAACCGCCAACTCCGCAGACACCAACAAACCGCCAACTCCGCAGACACCAACAAACCACCAACTCCGCAGACACCAACAAACCTCCAACTCCGCAGACACCAACAATCCACCAACTCCGCAGACACCAACAAACCACCATTTTTTCGCCCGAGAACACGCCACTGCAGATTATTAGATCACCTACCTTGGTTCAAGATATCATACACAAGTGGAATCAAGATGCCGAGCAGCGCATGCTACTTAAGCATATTAAAGGTTTGGTAACGGGAGATTGAGAACAAACGAAACCATACACTAGTAACTGTCGATGTGAAACTGGTGTCAAGACCCTTGAACACATCCTACAGGACTGCCCAATGCACAGAGATCTACAGTGCCAACCAGGCCAGAGGGAACCAATGTGATTCAGAATCTGTGGGGCTGCCACCGGGTTTTGTAGAGGACTGTGAACGTCGTCCTATCGACGGGACTACAAATCTAGCATGACCAAAAAGCCTGAATGCAGAAAAAGAAGAACTAATTTATAATTTAATTAAATTTCTTCTTAAAAACACCACACGGGACAGGTCCTGAAAATTGAATGAAAGTCATTATGATGCCTACCCTAAAGCAAGGTAAGGATACACATGATCCAGGTTGCTATAGGCTAGTCGTCCTACCCAGTTACATAAGCAAACTAATGGATTAATTGGTCAAAGAAGACGTATATGGTATCTGGAGAGAAACTAACCACAATGTCGCCACAATAAAGTAGAGTCCGACAACATAGATTAACAGAAGACTAAGGGCCTTCGACGGGAATTCCGTGGCGAAGTGGTTAAACCGTCGGCCTCGTGATCAGGTGGTATGGGTTCGACTTCGGACTCCGCCACCTTTTTCACGGGTGCTTGATGCGGAGTCTCCTGCATCTCATAGTCGCCGCCTAGTCGTCGTGTCCTTGACTTGCTCCGACTGGAGACGGGCAGCACGAGACGAGAGAGTGAGGATAAAAAGTAGCGCAGTTAATCCTTACTAAAAATAGCGCTAGAAAAATTAATTATGCCATTATCGTCTACGTTGGACAGCGGCCTTTGCCTTTGCTTTTAAGGGCCTTCGACAACGTCTGGAAAGAAGAGCTCTAGGTTATGGGCTTCAGAATGGGAACAAGATCATCTATATAACTGGAGGTTAGAACAGCAAGTCCATACACATGGGAAATGCAGCAGGAATATATCATTAAAACAAGGAGTCCCTCAAGGAAATGTGTTATACTCTACTCTCTCTCTGATCATAATAAATGATATAATGGAGGATATCTACATTATAAAGCATGCTGGAATGCACGCGGACAACATGGACCCGTAGGCAAAAGAATGACCAATAACAGGTGGAAAACAATAAGGAAAAAAAGCAACTAGATAACTAGACAAGAATATTGTTGCTGACCAATAACAAGAGGAAAGCCACATATGCCATCTTCAGTTTATCTAATTTAAAAAAAACCCAGACAACAACACTTAATATAAATAACTGATTCAGCATAATTAGAAATTAAAGATTTCAATAACACCTTACAAGAAACAATGGCAAAAGTAGAAAAAAGAGACATCTTGATCACCATTGGCGATTTCAATGCGAAAGCTGGAGAGGAAAGAGCCGACTAGGAGAGAAGTGTTCGAGGACCTTATGGTTTGGGACACAGAAATGAGCGAGGAGAAAAACTGGTTGAATTGCCAACACTTTATTTAAACAACATCCGTGAAGACTATACACGTGGACCTCCCCTGATGACAACAGCAGAAATCTTCTTCTTCTTCTTCTTCTTCTTCTTCTTCTTCTTCTTCTTCGTACGCTGTCAGACGTTAACCTGTATTTTTTCGAAAAAAGCAGCAATCATCCTGAGGCTGTCGACACTGCCATAAAGCTCGTCTAGTGTTGCCACTGGTGATGGCCACATGTGCTTTCTCTGGTCCTCGTATGTCGGGCAGTTTTGCAGCAAATGTTCAGCGGTCATTTTCCCGGTACCACAAATGCATTCGTCAGTGCCACCTATCTTCAGTTTATTGAATAGTTGGTACCTCAGTCTATTGTGGCCTGTGCGGAGTCTGAAGACCACGACCTGCTCTCTTCTGTTCAATTGGTAATAGGCATCAGTTTTTGTGTAGCCAGTATGTTCTATTTCCCATTTGGCCATGTATCTGGCTCTAATAAGCCTTTTGGACTCTTCGTAGGTCACACTAGAATCTGGTTGTGGTAGTCTTGCACCTTCTTTTGCCAGTCTGTCTGCCTCCTCGTTGCCTTGGTTGTTACAGTGGGATGGAACCCACTGCACCACTACTCTTTTTGGTGCGGACTGCTGGCATAGTTGACAGAGTACTGCTCTTAAATCATTAAGTTCAGTATTTTTCGGGATATTTAGTGCTGTGACTACGGCCAGGGCATCTGTAAACAGGACTATCTGGCTTTAATTGCTTTTGTGTGTCGACATTGCTTCTACTGCAGCCCTCAGTGCCTCTGTCTCCGCTCTGAAATTGCTTGAGTATTTTCCAGTTGCCACTGACAGTGTTATTTTTCTACTATTTGTTAGGCCCAGGAATACCCCTGGCCCTCCGTTCTGTGTTATGTTTGTTACAGAACCGTCGGTGTTTGCATAGGTCCAGCTGTGGACTCTTCTTGGTATATTCTCTGTGATGTTGTGTATATAAACCAGGAAAAGTGTGGGTGACAGTACTCCACCTTGGGGTACTCCCTGCTCAAGTGTCACCTTTTTGCTCATCTGCCCTTGTACTTGAACTCTGGCTGTTCTGTTTTTGAGGTAGTGGCTGATCCATCTGTACATTTTCCCACAAACTTCACTTCTTTGTAGCTTGACTTTAGGTCCCTCTTACCACACCTTGTCAAATGACTTCTCTAAATCCACCCAGACCGCTACTGTACGTTTTTTCTCCTGGTAAGCATCCTCTATTTCCTGGGCTATGAGAGTGATCTGGTCCTCAGTGGATCTGTGCTGTCTAAAGCCTGCTTGCTGTGGAATTAGTATGCATTTTTCTTTCAGATGCCACATCAGTCTGGTGTTTATCATACCCTCCATAAGTTTTCCTACACAGCTCAGTAGACTGATAGGCCTGTATCCATTTGGATCTGCTCTATCTTTTTCTTTCTTTGGTGCTGGTACAAGTACAGCGTCTTTCCATGTCTGAGGTACAATTCCCCTTTTCCAGCTTAGGTTCAGGACTGATAGTAACTTCCTCTTTGCTGTTTGGCCCAACCCCATCACAATTTCTTTTGTTACTCCATCTTTTCCGGGCGATTTTTGTTAGTTTTGCCATCATGTGCTCCTCTGGTGCCATATTGATGTTGTCGTGACTCTTTTGTTCTTCACTAATGTCTGTATGCCTGTCTGTAGGGACATCAATGTGGTGTGCTTTGGCATAATGTTCTATAAAGGCGTTTGCCGCTTTTATTTCCAGTAAGCATGTTGTCGCCCTGCTTGAAGGTAATTTATTTTTTTGGATGGATTTTGGTCATTCATGGCTCTGACTAGCTTCCATAGTTTGGTTCCTTCCTTATCTAAATTGAGGCTTTCTGTTTGGTTTTTCCATCTGTCTCTTGTTATTTGTTTGGTGTTCTTTTGTATTTCGCCGTGATTACTTTGAGGGCGATATTTGCCTCCCTAGATTGTTCGCTCTCTGCCATGTTCCTAGCATTTGAGACTTCGTATTCCGCTTTCTGCAATTCATCATTCCAATATGGCTTGTAGTTTTTCCTTGTCCCTCTTGGGATGGTTTCGGTGGCTGCTTGCATTATTTATTTGCTTAGGCTTTCCACCATTGGTTTCATGTTGTTATTCCGTGTGTTGATGGTTTCACACAGCCCATCTATCAGGTCAGGTCAGGTCATCCCGTAACCGGTGTGGTCGTTGGGGCACACATGAAGACATCCTCACAACTCCACGCCATCCCTCTCTGTCAGAAGCCGCTGCCTGTAACTCTTCTGGTCGGAGACTGGTCCATTCTTTTATGTTGTCTTCCCATCTATTTTTGGGCCGGCCTCTTCGTCGTCTGCCATGCACCTTTCCGTGGAGGATTGTGTTCGCAAGACCATTTGATCTCGATATGTGACCGTACCAAGGGAGTTTCCTTCTTTTGACAGTTGCCAAGAGATCTTCGAAAGGCCATATTGTCGTCGTAATTCTATTTCGGATTTCCTCGTCTGTAACTCGATCTTTGTACGTGACGTTTAAAAGTCTTCGGAAACATCTCATCTCCAAGGCCTGTATCCTTCGTTGAAGGTCAGCTGTAACTGTCCATGTCTCACACGCATAGAGAAATATTGACAGGACCAATGTACGCATTAATCTGATTTTCGTGCGTAGTGCTAACCGTTTATCTTGCCAGATTTTGTTAAGCCGTGCAAGCGCCGCTATTGTCTGTGCTATTCTGGCCAATACTTCACATTTTGATCCTTCATCACTGACAATCGACCCTAGATATTTAAAACGGTCAACTACTTCGAGTTCTTGACCGTTTGCTTTTATCTTGCTGTTGAAGCCCGTAGCGTTGTTTGTCATTAGTTTTGTCTTTCCAGCGTTTATCTCCATACCATAGTCAAGAGCTGTTTCATCGAGCCTTCTGACCCATTCCTGGAGTTCTGCTTCTGAACCCGCCAACCCGTCGATATCATCTGCAAAACGAAGGTTAGTAAGCGTTCGGCCCCCCTATCTTGACAGTACCAACGTGACCTCCAAGTGCCTCACTCATAATTCCTTCAAGGAATATATTGAAAAGAGTTGGAGAGAGTGTACACTCCTGTCTCACACCAACTGATGTACGAAACCAGTCGGCTGGTTTATAGTTACAACGTGGGAGCGGTTTTGTTTCCCGTGGGCCTACTTCCATATCAACTTCTGTGGTCGCTACCTGCCAATTGGTTGAGCACCTGGCGGTCTATTTTGTGGTGAATATCCACCGTGGAAAAGGCCAAGTCTGGAGTAGAGGTGGTATGCCATGTTCTAGAATAGAAGCTAGGTCTGTCCTCCGGCCTATTTATAAGATAGAGATTTGTGTCTATCTCCCAGTCTTTCACTTCGTCCTCTGTTGTCTGTGTCCGAATATCCCCATATCTCCGAGTGGCTGTTGAAGTCTCCAACTACTAGGCAGCTGGAGTCCTTGATTTCCATACTCGAGAGCGACATGTCTTTGTTTGGTGGGCCATACAGGTTGAAGATACAGATCTTCGTTTCTTGTGTCATTATGTCGACTCCTACAATTTCTGCTTATCCGGTGTGATTGACAGCTACCTCGCTACTTGGTATGCAGTTACGTGTCAGTATCAGAACCCCTCCTTTGTGACCTTCTCTATCAAGACGGAAGGTCTGGTATCCTCTGATTGAGAATTTCTGGTTGTTGTTAAGGAGCGTTTCTTGGATACATGCCACGTCAATCTTACCTTCAAGCAGGTGATTTGTTAGGGAAATCTTTTTGTTAATGACACCCTCTGTATTCCACTGTAGTATTCTGAGGGTCTTTGGTTTTTGGTCAATAGTTTTTGCCATATCACCTCTCGGTGGCACGATTGACTCGCATCCAGTGTTCGTACAGCGATCTCAGTCCCGCCAGGCGGAGTGAGAGCGCTTGCTTGCATATCCAGCTCGCCCACCTCTCCCCGGCACTGTAGCAGGACCAATTTCTTGGAGTCGTACCGCTGGTAAGGGTGCGTTACTGTATTCCGTATCGAGAAGCTTCGTCATTCCGTGTGGTTCGTCGAAGGCTAGCGCGTATAGCCGATCTAGACAGTTCGTCTCGCTTGTGGTCCTTCTCTCGCAATGAGCTTTGGATCGGCAAATTGAAAGCAGGAATCGTGCCTAAAGGCCCTGTCCTCGCCCGACCAACCGGTCGGAGACGGGCAGGCCGACAGGCAAAAATCGTCTCCAGTCCGAGTGAAAATCATCGCCGGGGCCGTTGGAATCCGTTCTGCACAGAGCGCTGCCATCTCTCCCCGAGCGAGCCCGGTCGGTCGGTTGGTGTGTGTACGGGCCCCTGCCAGGCGTTCCTAGGTCGACGTAGTGAGGGACGGAACAACCGTCCGTCCGTCAGTCGGTCACTGCGGCCGTCCTGGTGAGGCTTTTTACACATCCATCCATCACCAGCCGGTGTGTGTGGTTCGTCCGTCTCCGACAGATATCAGTTTGATCCTGCCAGTAGTCAAATGCTTGTCTCAAAGATTAAGCCATGCATATCTAAGTTCACACTGTCTCACGATGAAACCGCGAATGGCTTATTAAATCAGTCGAGGTTCCTTAGATGACACGATCCTACTTGGATAACTGTGTCAATTCTAGAGCTAATACATGCTTACCAAGCTCCGACCCTCACGAAAAGATCGCTTTTATTAGTTCAAAATCAATCATCGTTTCCCTTCGCGGGGTTGCGGCGTTCCCACTGGTGACTCTGGATAACTTTGTGCTGATCGCATGGTCTCATATGCCGGCGACGCATCTTTCAAATGTCTGCCCTATAAAATGTCGATGGTACGTGACATGCCTACCAGGTTTGTAACGGGTAACGGGGAATCAGGGTTCGATTCCGGAGAGGGAGCATGAGAAACGGCTACCACATCCAAGGAAGGCAGCAGGGGCGCAACTTACCCACTCCCGGCACGGGGAGGTAGTGACGAAAAATAACAATATGGAACTCTTTCGAAGCTCCGTAATTGGAATGAGTACACTTTAAACCCTTTAACGAGGATCTATTGGTGGGCAAGTCTAGTGCTGCCTGAATAATGGTGCATGGAATAATGAAATAGGACCTCGGTTCTATTTTGTTGGTTTTCGGAACTGGAGGTAATGATTAACAGCAGAAATCAAATAGATTACATCCTGTACAACAAAGATGGAGGTCAAATATGTTTGCAACAAAATCGGACTGCGACATGGACCACGAATTATTGTTTGCAGTTTTCAAATCAAGACTACGTAGGATTAACTAAGGTTGCCAGCCAATACGCTTCGATGTAATAGCAATACCTACTGAATACAACATCAAAGTATAAAACAAATTTGAGGCGTTGCTTGCGGGTACATGAAGAGATGGCATCTGAGGAGTTGACATTGCACGCAAGGGATATTTTAATCTCGACAGCAAACGAAATGATTTTCAGAATGTCGCACAAGAAACAGAGCTATGTATCAGAGGAAATACATAACCTTATTGAAGAAGGGAAACAATTAAAACAAATGGGAAACAAGGGACCTTCTTCTTCTTCTTCTTCATCGTACGCAGTCAGACAGTAACATTTATTTTTTCGAAGAAAGCAGCGGTCATCCGGAGGCTGTCGAAACTGCCATAGAGCTTGTCTAATGTTGCCACTGATGATAAAACAGGGGTCCAACACAGCATATACAATCTGCGCAAGAAATGTTAGAAGAAAAATAAGAAAAGATAAAAATAAGATATAAAGTAGAAACTTGTAGGGATATAGACAACCTAAATAACCAGGGCATGGAGAGAGATGCTTTTAAGGCGATACAAATCACTGACAAGAGAATTCCGTCTGGATCCACATGTCATCAATGACAAAGAGGATAACACATTAACAGAATCCAAAAACATACTGAATAGACGGAGAGAGTACTGCAGAACGATGTATGGAGATAGCACAAAGCGGCCAGTTACATTCCTACTAAATGATGAGAAAGAACCTGAACCAACATTGGAGGAAGTACGCTCGGCAATCAAAAGCCTGAAAATGGAAAATCCCAAGGATGTGATGATATCCAATCAGAGCTAATACAGACAGGAGGGGAGGCAAGTGCTCGAGTCTATCACAAGCTGTGTAAACATATACGGCACAGCGCAGAGTGTTCAGAAGCATGGAAGATATCGATTTATATCGCCCTCCCCAAAAAAGGCAACCTGAAGCTGTGCACGAACTACCGAACTATCGCGCTGATCAGCCACGCTAGCAAGATACTCTTGCGAATCCTTTTAAGAATGATACAGAAAAGTTTTGAATCTGAAATTCACGTAGTTCAGACAGATTTTAGGAAAGACAGGGGTGCCAGGGACCACATATTCGATATGAGGAATATCTACGAAAAATGTAGAGAGTTTAATGCAGACCTGTACACATGTTTCATTGATTACACCAAGGCATTCGATATGGTAAAACATCAAAATCTGTGGAGAATCATGAAGGAAATGGGGTTTCCTGTGTATATTATTCATCTCATTGAAACATTATACCAAGATCAACAAGCCGCTGTCCGAGTATCTGGGCAAACATCAGATTGGTTTGCAGTACAAAAGCAAGTAAGACAGGGATGAACTTATCTATACAACATATATGCGGAATAAATAATGAGAAATGTTCGAGAAGACGAGAACATCGAAAGTTTCGACCCATTTACGATTGGTGGGTACGAGATTCTAGAGTTTCGATATGGCAAGTGACACAATGATACTATCAAGAAACGCAGAAGGGCTAGAGCAACTAATTTCGGTCGTAAATGGACATAGTAAATATCAAATCCTGATCAAATATCATTTTACAGAGGAAATAGATCAGGTCACACATTTTGAATATCTGGGCTCTAGAATTGACAAAAATTGCCACTGCTCGAAGAAAATCAGAAGAAGACTAACCATGGCAATGCAGAGACTGAACAGCCGGAAGAAATTATGGCAGGGCACCAACAAAATGATAACAGCAAAGATCTCGAGAGCCTGTGTTTTTCCTGCTGCAGCTTATGGCTGCGAGTCATGGACGATTACCAAAACATTTAGACAAAGAATCGAATCCTTCGAGGCAAAATGTTACAGAAAGATCCCTGGACAGAGAAAAAGACAAATGTAGACATTCGGCAAGAGTTGAGCATAGAGGAGAACTGGTTTATCAATTCCATTTATTACTAGAAAATGCAAATACTTTGGTCACATCAAGAGACACAACGGTCTCGAGAGAACAGCGATGGAAGGTATGATGCCAGGCAAAAGAGGAAGGAGTAGACCAAGAAGATGATGGCACCAAGATATCCAGGAATGTCTGAGTATGACTGTGGCGGAGCCTGGCGTTTTGGCAAGGGAACGAGTTTCTTTCAGACAGACTGTGATGGGAGAGACGTTCTATAAAGAACATGCTACATGAATTAGAAATGATCGTGAATTGTAAAATGATATGGACAAACCAAATACAAACGGTAGAAATAAGAACCAGGTGCTGAATGGGTAGAATGAAAACGCTAGCCTACACCAATAGAGATAACAAAACCCTGAAAAAGATTATACATCGGAACAGTTAGACCAGTCCTGGAGTGTGGCATCATGGTTCAGAATACTGCAACAATAACGCATTTGAGTGAGATGCGTACAATTCAGAACCAAGCCATGCGTATTATCACTGAGACCATGGTCTACACCCACAAAGAAACTAGATATCCTAAGACTGTGAAATAATGTTGAAATGAATACAGAGGAAACGTTATTATCATTTGGGTCACGAGAAAGAAGGCACACAGATAGTGAAGGTATGGTACTGATGATATAAAGGAACAAAAAACACAAAGAGCAAAGAGAAGGATTCTGCAGACATTCAAAACTTTCAAAAGAAGATGAAGAAAACTGTTATCATAAATGTCTCCACCTTATAGTCCAAGATGTCAGATCCATATTCAGTCTTCGTGACCCGCTTACATGCGTCTTTGAACTGCAGATGTGGTTGGCTAGTTGTTCTTTTACGCTGCTCATAAAGAATATATTTGGGGATAGGACCATCTACCAAGTCATCGCTGTCTTCGTTTAGGAAAAAACGTGTACATATTTGGAAGACCGGTGCGAGAATGTATCTCCGCATTTGTCATCCTGTCTCTCCATGAAATGCCAAGGATGGATCTCATGTGCCGCATGTGAAAGGTATTGAGCCTATGCTCTTGTTTGGCGTATGTTGTCCTTCGCTGCCATGTAGAAGCCTACTGACGACACAGGCATTGTAGACCATGGTCTTGCCTGTAAGTTTATGGTTTTCCCAGACACGTGTTGTGAGACGAGAAAATATAGTAGCAGCTCTGCCAATGCGATTGCTCAATTTGGGGTCTAGGGAGAGCTTATCATTGATCAGAGACCCCAGGTAAGTTAACAGGTACTTGTGTGTCCTTGAAGGCGTCGTTAAAGCAACGTGATCATTGTGGCAGAAAATAATGATTGAATGCACTTCAACAAATAATAAATGATTATCACTCTGAAACTTATTCTGTCACTTCATAAAAGAAAGCATCGAGTAACGCTTATATTTAACGTGCATTTATATGGTACTTTTTGTGATTAGGAAATACACTAGTTATTTTTGTGCACACAGGGTCATGTGTTGTGATCAGGTTAAAAAACTAACAAGCCTATCAATATAAAAAAAAAAATTTGAATTATACATCTGGAATGCTTAAATAGATCGCAAGCATTCCAGATGTATAATTCAAATTGTTAAAACAACCTAAATGAGTTACACATAATTTTAACATGTGTACGGTATACATAGTCGTGCTGTTTTAAAAATAGATGTTTTGACATTCAAATTCAATGAGTAAAAACAAGCTCTTGATTATCTCATGCGCCAATTAGACACTTTGTCGAGTGCGGAAAACAGCCAAGGTCATTCATGCAAAACTGTCATTCAGATATAGGCGTATCACGTGATTATAGTTTGTGGGGTTGTTATTGACACAAATAGTTGCATTGTTATCAATTTCAAGATGAGTATTAAGTGTACATTTATTATAGTGCAGAAGGTTACCGTTTTACTATACACGTTTTTCTTCTTGGAATCTAAGATAGGTCATTTATATTGCGATATTCATGACCCAGAGAAACGAACACAATTGGCGCTTGGTCTGGATAGATCATCCTTTTACCGTTGGATTGGACAGGACAGAGTACACTCATATCAAGCAAGGTTTAAGGGGACGACGTTTGCTAATGGTTAAGTGACACGGCTCACAACCAGAAGGTGCTGGGTTCACTCCTCATCACCCCGGGGAAGCAAACCCTTAGAAAATGCGGGAGGAAGCACGCATAACACCATTTTGGTGGTCGTATGTCTTGTACATGTTCACGGTGTCGCCTAACTATGTGATGGCGAGATGGACTAACAAAAGATCTAAACCTCCTTGGAAAAAAAGTAAAGTAAAAGTCAGTCCCGTGGCAACAGTTGTCTTCGTGAATGAAGCAGTTGTCTTCGTGAATGAAGATAACTCTTCATGTACTAAGTTGCACTCAATATGAAGTGGGGTGGCATGTCCCCTCTTTGCTGTTTTTACTTTCCGCAACTAATAGGTCAGTGAGCTGGTTTGCTAGACTTGGATTACAATGGGCCAGAGTTCGAATTAACGGACGGCCAGAAACATATCGGAGCCGTAGTTCGCGTCTGATACAACCGCTTTGCTGGTTGACCCAGCACACATAAACGAGGAGACGGGTGGGGGGAGGAGGGCAGGTTGAGAGGAGGAACATTTGAAAGTGGATGGACATTGGCACAGCATTGTAAAAGATTGGGACTCATATAGTTTATTGTTGGTTTCTTCACGTACAACACATCTGCCGGACTGACGCCGATAATAATGTGATAATATGATGTAAAACGCCTCACAGCTTGTTCCACACGTTTGAGATTAATTGCTGCCGATCTACACTGTTGATATGGCTTCTGAACCGAACTGATATCTGACAGACGTTAGCAAAGGTTATAACTGAACTAGGTGAGGACATTGGTGAGGAGGCTTAAATAAAATAAATGAAACGCATTTGAGAAAGGATTCAATATTCAAGAACTATCTTAAATTTATTTCCATCTGATTTTCTAGGTCTAGAATCGCCTTAAATTATCAACATTAAAAAAATGTAGACACTATACACATCCATCATCTACTAGCTCGAGAATAATTTTACGGTAAGGTTTTATTCAAGTATATTTGTTTTATGATTGATTCCCGCGTTTATTTGTTTTATAAGATACTATACACTTTCACTTTCATTAGATATTAGTTAGTTAGTTGTGCATCGCAAGCAAAGATAGCGACAGCGGCAGACATGTTTATTCAGAAGTAACTGCACAGTCCGATTTGAGATAATCAAATTCTACCGCACGTAGGGCACACGTGAACATCATCTGTAGCTTTTCCTGCCCCTCCGTAATTGGACTCTGCTTAGCGGAGCAAGCCCCATATCTGATGGAAGTGCGCCATGCTGAGCGGCTCTGAGCAAGCAGCTCCCAAGCAGCAACATCAATGAGAAACTATTCAAAGAAACATTGATATTGTCTTTGTATCGTTTCTTTTGTCCCCCCACCCCACACCCTTGCGAGGGCTGTCCTGAGCTCACCGTACAACAGTTGTTTAGGAATGCGCTCATCCGACATGCGAAACACATGCCCTGTCTTACTGATCTGGGCTCTCTGTAATAGCGTATGGATGCCAGAGAGTCTCTCTCTGCTGAGGACTACAGAGTTGGGCACTCTATCTTGCCAACCGATCCTACGCAGTCTGCGGTTTACATGGAAATGAGTAAGTTTCCTAACATGCCTTCTATATACTGTCCATGTTTCGCATGCGTACAGATGGGTGGTTAGCACAAAAACATGATACACACTTATCGTGGTGGCAACACTCATTCCCTGCTGGTCCCAAACTTTTTCTCGAAGTCTGTCGAAACACTCGCCTTGGAATTCCTGTTGTGAACCTCAGAGTAAATATTTCCTTCTCTGGTGAGAGTACTACCAAGGTAGGGAAATCTATCAACTGCTTTTAGGCGATGTCCCTGTACAGTTATGTTTGGTTTGTGGTAGGGCTTACCTCCATTTTCTGTGTTTTGACCGCAAGACCAAAATTAGTGCATGCAGTTGAGAACAAGTTCATTGTTGCGTGCATGTCCTGTTCTGAGCACGTATTAATTGTGCAGTCGTCGGCGAAGAATATATCTAAGATAATTGCTTTGTTCACCTTTGTTAGGGCCTTTAGGGGCCTCAGAGTGAACAGCTGCCCATCCGTCAGGTATCTGATCTGCATGGCAGTATCACAGTCACGTGCTCCATCAGAGAACATGTCTGACCCCATTTCTGACTGGGAATACTGCAGAAAGTTCACCATCATTCAGTACGGGGGCCGATATGCCATCGTGAAACTGGCGAACGAATTGTATTAATTTTTCAGTGAAATATAATATAATTAAGATATATATATGCATTTTGGCGACCCTGATGCATATTTAAGCAAAATAAAATTCGATATTCGTCTTTGCTTTTTTGTTGTTTTACTTTTATAAACTTTGGACTTCTGTCAGCTCTCTGGTTCCTAACTAGTCGAAAGAGTTACAACGTTAAGAGTGAAAAGTAGGTATGGTTAGGTGAAACATATTGATCAAGACTCCACCTTACGTCTTCGTGTGTGTTCCTTAAAACAAACTGTTATAGCAGTCTAGTCAACGAGGTGAGGCTCGACACTATAATCCCCGTAGTAATGTACTTACGGAGGAGCCTTGTATTACACTACAGCCAGGAAGATGCCGGTCCAGATTTTCAAATATGCATCGAGATTTAAAAGTGCCACTGTAAGTAAAGTAAAGTAAAGGCCCCCGTTCATCATAGACGATGATGAAATAATTAATTTTGCTAGCGCTATTTTTAGCAAGGATTAACTGCGTTACGTTTTATCCTCACTCTCTCGTCTCGTGCCGCCCGACCCCAGTGGCAAGTCAAGGACAAGGCGACTAGAGGGCGACTACGAGATGCATCAAGCACCCGAGAAAAAGAAGGCGAATTCCGGAGTCGAACCCACACCACCTGATCACGAGGCCGACGACGGCTTAACCACTTCGCCACGAAATCCCCAAAAGTGCCACTGTAACCCGTTACCAAATCATCCTCAAGAGTTAAAACAACTCAGTACTAGCTTTGAACAACACAATACAACAACATCTAAATATGCATGAAAGGACTACCCAAAAAAATTAATCTTAGCTGAAACTGCAGTTTTCAGAAAAGGTGGATACACATTCATGCACAAATGTTTGTGTATAAATTTTTCAAGCTGTCGATTTCATTCTATTTAAAATACTAAGAAATGTCAAAACGTTAAGTTTCAAACAATATTTATGATAGAATGCTAATCATAATGCAGCATAATTACGGAACTGTGTCCAATACGATGATTTTATGTGCAGACATAGACTTGCTACATTGTCATGTGATCACATGTCTATGACTCATAGACAAACACTTTGTTTACCTAATTTCATGTTAGCTTAAAAAAATGAAAAGATTGTAGATTAAATATTTTCTACGCGTAAATAGAATCTGTTGACACACTTTTTTCTTTCAATCCAATAATTTTGTTGGGTGTAAATATTCGAAATGCGTAAAATAGATTTAATAGAACAAAAATTACTAGAACACCTTTTAATGAGCAGGGGAATGGGGAAAACATGACATTTGTTCACAATTGTAATAACAAATAAGTAAAATTGTACATTTACGATGTATCAAAAATTCAAGTAATGAAACATATTAGAGAAAATAAACAGCGGATGCACAGCCAACTTCACCTTATTTTATAGACCAATCACTATAGCGATACATCGTGGCATCAGACAAGGTGATACATATCACCAAATCTGACATAGCCCATCTCTCTCCAGGTGGTAGTTCATTATAGTTATGTCTAAATTTCATACAACAAAGCTGAGACTGTTTTCAGCTATGGCGACCGGGGCCAATCTCGTGAAGTTCAGCTGTGTGAACTAGACCGTGAAATAGGACACATGCTTAAGCGAAGTGCTATTCATAAAGCCGATGTCCATTCCAGGATAATAAGACGGAAGAAAACACACAAAACGAACGAATTAACCAGTGCAAATGGAAAACAACAACACGTTTCCGTGAACACAAGTGTAAGTCGTGAACTAGTGCGAATTCCCGGCAAATCCATGATCTGGCATCTATAATGAACTAAAACAGAAGAGCAATGTAGACCCACAGCCAGTTATGGCGCCATCTTTGCTGCTCTTGTGTGTCTTTTGAAAGACGCATTAATTTCAAGAAAGCTAAATGGGACCTATTCCAAAAAGAAAGAACCAAAGCATAGAAATCCCGACGAGTTCACTGAACTAACTTAAGGGGCTGTAGAACAAAATACGTTCCTGTCCTCAATTAAAGTAACATTGCCAAATATTAACAATATCAACACATACACGACATTGGTACTTTATCAGAAGAGACCGTACAGAGCGGCTTAGACCTTTTAGCTTCTGTCTCGAAGTCTTAAGCAGATAAATGGTGCAAGTTAGTGGAAAGTCAAGACAAACACAGAACAGCTGTCGTGTCTGGAAACTAATCACGAACTTGAAAATGAATCAGAGAGAGACAGACAGACAGTCAGAAAGACAGACAGAGACAGAGAGAAAGCGAAAGAGAAAGAAAGAGAGGCAGAGTAAGAGAGACAGAGAGAAAGACCAGTTGCGGTGGTCATCAAGTAAACGCAACCCAAATAGCCTACTAACTACTTCTAGGTGAGAAAACGCCTACTAACTACTTCTAGGTGAGAAAACGCCTACTAACTACTTCTAGGTGAGAAAACGCCTACTAACTACTTCTAGGTGAGAAAACGCCTACTAACTACTTCTAGGTGAGAAAACGCCTACTAATTACTTCTAGGTGAGAAAAGCCTACTAACTACTTTTAGGTGAGAAAACGCCTACTAACTACTTCTAGGTGAGAAAACGCCTACTAACTACTTCTAGGTGAGAAAACGCCTACTAACTACTTCTAGGTGAGAAAACGCCTACTAACTACTTCTAGGTGAGAAAACGCCTACTAACTACTTCTAGGTGAGAAAACGCCTACTAACTACTTCTAGGTGAGAAAACGCCTACTAACTATTTCTAGGTGAGAAAACGCCTACTAACTACTTCTAGGTGAGAAAACGTCAACTAACTACTTCTAGGTGAGAAAACGCCTACTAACTACTTCTAGGTGAGAAAACGCCTACTAACTACTTCTAGGTTAGAAAACGCCTCCTAAGCACACCGCAGCAAGATCCAGCGGGAGTACAACAACGATAATGATTCAACGGCCATTTCCATATCGGAACTAAATAACACAACCCAAGAGGGTGAAAAACAACAAAGCAGCTGTTTTTGACGAACTAGAACCAAAACGAATACAAATGTTTGGATCAGGAACAAAAACATCTATAGTATAGCTTATAAATACTTGCATCTTAGTCCTGACAATTCGGTGAACGACTGGCGTAGTTGCAATACTCACACCAACCGACCAGAAGAACGATCGGCATGTTCCATTAGTCTGCAATCTATACAAGATCATAGAAAGAATGATCCTGAACCGTATCAACCTAACAGTGAATGGAAAAATAATATAAGATTATTTTTTCCGAAACTGCAATCACATGGTATATGCGACGGAGTTGCCAATTGGATTTTTAAAAACATTATTGCGATTAGGGTTAGAAGGCAAAGAATTGGCATAAATAAGAGGTACTCTGAGTGGTGCGAGGTAATTAGTCGTGCCACAGGGATGGGTGCCGAGATAAATTGTGTTCTTGAAATATTTTAATCCCGAGCAGTCCGTCCGGCTCTATCTGTATGACAAGGACAATAATAGCACCACTGTCCCACACAGAGCATGTCGTAAGAGGAGACCAACTGTGCGACATGGCATAATGCCGGGCATGCAGATGTGGTTTGTTTAGAGAAGCTTAGAGAAGCTAAAAGGCTGCGCGTATACTTTGATAGGTAAAGAGAAAGAGAGAGAGAGAGAGAGAGAGAGAGATCTATATGGGCAGGTTGAACCCATGATTATGATGAATTAGCAATAAAAAATCATATTTTCAAATACAGTACCATTAGAAGAAGCACGTTTTTATATCTTTTCACATTTGTATTTCATGAAAAAAGTAACAAGAAGTATTTCATATTATTTTTAATTGTCATGACTACCGCACTTGTTTCATCATGTATCATGTCCTTTATAGAACGTCGCTCTCATCACAGTATGTCTGAAAGAAACTCGTTACCTTGCCAAAACTCCAGCCTCCGATCATGTAGCATGTCCTTTGTAGAACGTCGCTCCCATCACAGTCTGTCTGAAAGAAACTCGTTCCCTTGCCAAAACACCAGCTTCCGCCACAGTCATACCCGGGCATTCCTGGATATCTTGGTACCATCGTTATCTTGGTCCACCCCTTCCTCTTTTACCTGGCACCGTACCTTCCATCACTGTTTTTAAGACCGTTGTGTCTCTTGATGTGACCAAAGTATTTACATTTTCTAGCCAAATTGGAATTGATAAACCAGTTCTCCTCTATGCTCAACTTTTGCCGAATGTCTACATTAGTCTTTTTCTCTGTCCATGGTATTCTGAGGATCTTTCTGTAACATTTTGACTCGAAAAATTCGATTCTTTGTCTAGAAGTTTTGGTAATCGTCCATGATTCGTAGCCATAAGCTGCCACAGGAAAAAAACGGACTCTCAAGACTTTTACTTTGATCATTTTGTTGGTGCTCTGCCATAATTTTTTCAGGCTGTTCAGTCTCTGCATTGCCATGGCTAATCTTCTTCTGATTTATTTCGAGCAGTCGCCATTTTTGTAAATTCGGGAGCCCAGGTATTCAAAATGTGTGACCTGATCTATTTCCTCACCACACACTGTAAATTTATGCTGACTTTGTGTTTTATCGGTGGTCATGATTTTGTTTTATTTATGTTTATAAACAGGTTTTGATCTTTACTGTGTCCATTTACAGCTGAAATTAGCTGCTCTAGCCCTTCTGCACTTCTCGATAGTATCACTGTCTCATATGCGTATCGTAACTCTTGAATCTCGTACCCGTAAATCGTAGATGGGTCGAATCTTTCAATATTCTAGTCTTCTCGAACATTTATCATTATATATTCCGTATATATGTTGTATAGATAAGGTGAGAGGATACATCCCTGTCTTTCTTGCTTTTGTACTGCAAACCAATCTGATGTTTTCCTAGATACTTGGACAGCGGCTTGTTGATCTTTGTATAATTTTTCATTGAAATGATTAATATGCACAGGAGACCCCTTCCTTCATGATTTTTCACAGATTTTAATGTTTTACCGTATCGAAGGCCTTGGTGTAATCAATGAAACATGTGTACAGGTCTACATTAAACTCTCAACATTTATCGTAGATATTCCTCACATTGAATATGTGGTCTCTGGTCCCTCTGTCTTTCCTAAAACCTGTCTGGACTACGTGAATTTCAGATTCAAACCTTTTCTCTTCCTTCTTAATAGGATTTGCAAGAGTATCTTGCTAGCGTGGCTGATCAGCGCGATAATTCGCTAGTTCGTGAACAGCTTCTCTCTTCATCTATTCAGAATGTTTTGGGTTTCTGCTAATGTGCTATCCTCTTTTTCTTTGATGACATACGGAACTAGACGGAAATCCCTTGTCAGTGTTCTTATCGCATTAACGGCATCTCTCTCTCTCTCTCTCTCTCGCTCTCTCTCTCTCTCTCTCTCTCTCTCTCTCTGCCTTGTTGCTGTAGGTTTTCTATGTCCTTACAAAATTCCACTATGTATCTTCTTTTATCTTTTCTGATTTCTCTTCTAACTGATTTTTCGCAGTTTTTAAATGCTGTGTTGGTCCCCTGACTTCCCATTTGTTTTAATTGTTTTCTTTCTTAAATGAGTTTATGAATTTCTTCTGCTATATAGCTCTGTTTCTTGTGCGACATTCTGGGAATCATTTCGTTCGCTGTCGAGATTAAAATATCCCTTGCTTGTGATGTCAACTCCTCAGATGTCATCTTTTTATGTACCACAATCAACGTCTCAAATTTGTTTTCTACTTTGATGTTGTATTCAGTATGTATTGCTGTTACATCGAAACGTATTGGCTGGCAGCCTTTGTTAATCCTATGTAGTCTTGTTTTGAAAACTGCAAACAGTAATTCGTGGTCTGTATTGCAGTCCACTGTTGGCAGCGTTTTAGTTTACAGCACTTGTTTACCTAATTAAATATGCATATTTTTTTTTTAAACTCATTAACTTTCTTTGCAGTTGTCCGATTGACACATTTTTTCGGTATCTAGTCGCTATTCATATTTTTAACAACCTTAAATTAGAAACCAAAACAAGTTGTAACATGAAATTTCATGGTCCTATTTCAAATACCATTACTAGAGTAGTAGTTTTCAGCGAATCAGGTGACAGCTTACACAGTCACAATATGTTTCACAAATGTTTACCTCATGGCATTTTTTCTCAAACGTTTGGTTGATAGTCTGTGTTGTTAAGCAACTGTTATTAAAAATATAGCTTTATTAAACTACTGTGTCGGTATGGAAACACTGAAGAGGAAAAAGGGTAGGACTGACCGACCAGTAAAAAGGAAATTCTATGTTAATAGATCAACCAGAAGAGAGTGTCACGACTGTCACACCAGATATTTCTCAAATAAACACGATGACGCAGAGTTGACTGAGACAAAGAAAGTATCTTCCTCTTATCAGAAACTGAACAACAGTTTACAGAATGCCACAAGATCTGATAATTCTACTCGACAGGTTGGGTATCGTTTGGTTGATGTCAACCAAATTTTAAATTTCATGCAAACATGTTTCTGTCAATCCTGTTTCAGAATGAAGATGGAGCCGAAAGCAACAATATTTTCGTAGTTTCACAAACTATCAACGGTTTGCACTGTTATTTCATTACAGTGCAGAAATTGTAAAGAAACTCTATCTCTGAAAAGCAGTTTGGAGAACATAAACCTTAGGTTTCAGTACTCTATGTATTGCAATGGCACCCACAAGACGATTTTTATAACGGATGGACTTACCACCTCAGTGAGTGAAAGAAGAAGCAATATTTTCAAAGCTCGCATCCATCAAGCTACTAAAACAATTGCCAAAAACAGTATGCAGCTTTCGGCTACAGAAATCAAGGCATGCATAGAAGACGATGTCACTGTTTCGTGTGATAGTACAATGTAGTGCAGAGAATTTGTCCAAAAAAAATGTCATAGCCATTACACTGACTGTGTCATCACCAACTACAGTCATTGACATTGAGATGAAGTGTAACTACTGTGACAAGTGTGCCAAAGGCAAGAACAGATTGTGTGTAGAATTAGATGCATTTTGCGAATGGTTTGATGGACACAAGAACCGAAATTAATGTGACCAAAATCATGAAGGGGCATCAGGGAAAATGGAATTAAATAGGATTTTATACATATTTAGATCACAAAATCAATATGGATTAAATTACACAGGATATTTTGGGAGATGGAGATTCACAAATTGGTAAGACAGTATCTGAAGCTGAACCACCAATCTATACTGAAAAGTTCATTGTTGAGAAGCGGATGGGAAAACATCTAATAAACAAAGTGACAGAGATGAAACACCAGACATTCAAAAAAGGTAGGAAAACATATAAAGAAATTGGGGGGAAAGTTAACAAAAGCAGGATTCAAGGCCACTATGGGGCAGGCATTAAAAAAAAAACGTTGGAGACCTCGTAAAAATGAAAAAGAGCATTTAAGCTATTTGGTGTCATCGCCAGGGTGATCATTCTGTATGTGAAAAATGGCGTCCTGGAGACACAGATTTTAAAGAAGGCAAAGAAAAATAGGTTTCCAAGTTTTGTTAGTAATGCCATGAAACCTATTTCCACTACACTGACAGATGATGTGAACTTACTCATTGCATAGTACAATTTGGAAATTATGTTCTAAAGCATCTTTTGTTTAGGAAAAGATCAGAAATAGCCTCATATGATGCAGTCCCTTTATATATAATGAAGAAGAACTTCAAAGATCAGAACTTTTCAAGTTACTTGGATTAGGCTGCATCAGAAATTATTTGAATGCCCTCACTTGTTCTGACAAGAGACGAGTCACATCATCCCAGACACAGAATTTGGATATACAAATAGCATAAAGGAAGAGAAAATTCATTGCAAGTGCAAAAGAAGACATAGGAGAAGATAGTTATGAAGCAGGAGGCTTTTAGTGGTAAGTCGATAATTATTTGTATCACATTATTGTGGTTTTTTTCCCTTTATCTCAAAACTGACATTTTTGCTCCACTGCAGCTCTTTATGTCAAGATATTTAAAAAATGTCTTGCTTGCTTGGCTTTAAATTTTGCAGGAATACTCCCCAACATAAATTTACAAAAACAGTTTACAATCATGATATTCTAACTAAAACTTTTGAGGTAAGGTGATGGAAGCTGTACCCACACCCCTTAAAATTTGATGTTGCAATTATCATCTAGCAATAGGTTGGCTAAAATGGCTATTATAATGTGCTGAGAGCTGGCTGTAATTAGTTAAGTCTCATTCTTTATATGCAACGTCCTGTGCAATTTTGAAATTAAAATGTTGTATAGTAACCAAATAATCTTGTCATTTATTAGACCAAATATTTACAGATTTTGGAGCAAAAATTGCTAATTTTCACCCATGAGCAGCAAAATACACTCAAACTATGGTATTTGGTACTGGAAACTTCTTAATGATCATTCAATAGTTTGAGATGATTCAAGGGCTTATTTGATTATTTTTCAATTTAGGGGTTCAACCTGCTCGATAAACTCGCACATCGCAGAGGTGTAATAAGCTGCTCGATTCTAGCCCATCTAAGCAGGAAATTCTCCTCACGGATACATCTAGCTCACGTCAGCGCTTGGACCTACATAGAGGCATCCGCTTCTGTAGATGTCTATCTCACTATCTCACTATCTATCTATCTCACTATCTCACTATCTATCTATCTATCTATCTATCTATCTATCTATCTATCTATCTATCTATCTATCTATCTATCTATCTATCTATCTATCTATCTATCTATCTACCTACCTATCTACCTACCTACCTAACTATCTATCTATCTATCTATCTGTCTATCTATCTATCTATCTATCTATCTATCTATCTATCTATCTATCTATCTATCTATCTATCTATCTATCTATGTTGCAATTTTTTTTTGGAGAGGCGAATATCCACTGGTTATTTGCTAGGTCAATCCCAATGTCTGTTTACCAACCGTTAGGTTGGTAGCCCATGAAATATACAATCGCTTATTTTAGTAGAAGTACAGGTCGACTGAAACTAAGATATATTTAAATTATTTGAACAACAATATCGGTTTCTATGATTGCAAAATTCGCAGATGGCACAAAATAATGCAGCAGGGTTTCATCTCCAGCAGAGACTGACAGTAAAAGCTTCTTCTCTTATATTAGAAATAAACAAAGAACGAAAGACAAAGTAGGCCCTCTCATGGACAGTACAGGGAAAATAATAAGTGAGAATAGGGAGGCAGCTAATCTACTCAATCAGTACTTTGGCACAGTCTACATAAAAGAGGACTGCTCCAAGATCTCAGAGCCTATAGATATTTTTCAAAGAGACATTGAAACAGCGGGATTAAGATCAATATATATTACAGAGGAAATTGTTTCTAAAAAATTAGAGGGGTTGAAAGTGGATAAATATCCAGGTCAAGATGGTATTCATCCAAAATTTATGTATGAAATTAGAGACCAATTAGCAAAACCATTGGCTATATTATGTTCTCAATCACTTACAAAAGAGATTGTTCCACGGGATTGGAAAGATGCAGGAGTGATCCCCTTATTCAAAAAGGGCAAAAAATCAGATCCAGCGAATTATAGACCGGTGAGTTTAACGAGCATAGTCTGTAAATTGTTAGTCAATAATCAAAGAAAACATTGTAATGCATTTCAGTTCAGTTCATCCCGTAACCCATCAGGTCGTTGTGGCACTCATGAAGACACTCCCAAAATCCTACGCCATCCCTCTCTGTCTGTCGCCGCTTGTCGTATCTCACCAGGACGAAGGCCTGACCACTCAGTGATGTTGTCCACCCATCTCTTCCTTGGACGTCCTCGCACTCTCTGTCCCGGTACGGAACCAAGGAGTATCGAGTTGGTAATTCCGTTGGACCTCGCGACGTGCCCGCACCAGGCCATCTTTCGTCTTTTGATAGCTGTGAACATATCTTTAAATGGACCAATAGCGTCTTCAACTCTCTGACGTATTTCTACGCTCGTATTGAAAATTGGTTAACGGGAAGAAGGCAGAGGGTGGGCATAAATAAAGAGTACTCTGAGTGGTGTGAAGTGAAAAGTGGTGTGCCACAGGGCTCGGTTTTGGGACCAATTTTGTTCTTGATATGTATAAATGATTTGGACATTGATATGGGTTCCATGATTGCAAAATTTGCTGATGACACAAAACTATGCAGTAGTGTCTCATTTAAAGCGGAAGTGGATATATTGAGGTCGGATTTAGCTAACATTCGAGAATGGTCTGTAAGCTGGCAAATGGAGTTTCATGTAGATAATTGTACAGTCATGTACATGGGTAGATCCAATATGGAACATAATTACAGAATGGAAGAGAACAATATTAGAAAGATAGATAAGGAAAGGGACCTAGGGATTATAATAGATCATACAGGAACGGTGAGTGAGCAAGTTAAGGTAGCAGTGAAAAAGGCAAATGCAATGTTAGGCATGATACAAAGAAATATTAAACATAGGAGCAAGGAAGTGGTAGTCAAACTGTATAAAGCTTTAGTTAGAACTAGATTGGAGTACTGTGTACAGGTGTGGAGTTCTTATCATAGAGGCAATATAAACATGCTGATTAGAATACAAAAATGAGCGACAAAGATGATAGTGAGATTCCAGAATTACAGTTATGAGGAAAGACTCAGAAAAACCGGCCTAAATTGTCTAGAAGAGAGAAGAATTCGTGGTGACTTAATACAGGTTTATAAGATGATCAGAGGAATGGATAAATTCGACTATATAACAAGTTTTTTAAAATACAGCCACTCACAAGAACAAGAGGGCATAGCTACAAGCTGACTAAAGAGAGGTCCAGATTAGATATTAGGAAATATTTATTTAGTCAGAGAGTGGTGTCTGCTTGGAATGCATTGCCAGGGGAGGTAGTGGAGGCAGGGACAGTTCATGCATTTAAGAATAAAGTGGATGCGCATAACTTTTAGAGCAAAGTGAAGTAAATTTAATTGGTTGTATACGGACTCTTCAGGGTCTTCTAAACCATTTTAAAGACGTTAAGTTAAGTTAAGAGGAGGATTTATTGAGATTGGATATAGATCAGATTAAAAATTTGTCTGACAGAAGATCGTCTTTAATGTGAGTAAATGTACAGAAGATCTTATAAGGAATATATTTACACTTTGAAAGAGAACAATATTAGGAAGATAGAAAAGGACATAGGTGTTATAAAAGATCATACATATAATGTGCGACAGGGATGTATACTCTCACTTTATCTGTACAACATATATGCGGAATGTATAATGAGAAATGTTCGAAAAGACGAGAACATTGAAAGTCTCGACCCATTTTCGATTGAGGGGTACGAGATTCCAGAGTTACGATAGGCAGATGACACAGTGATACTATCAAGAAGTGCTGAAGGACTAGAGCAGCTAATTTCAGCCGTAAATCAACATAGTAAAGATCAAAACCTGTTCATAAACATAAATAAAACAAAGATAATGACCACCGACAAAACACAATGTCGACATAAATTTACAGTGGGTGGTGAGGAAATAGATCAGGTCACACATTTTGAATATATGGGCTCCAGAATTGACAAAAATGGCGACTGCTCGAAAGAAATCAGAAGAAGATTAGCTATGGCAATGCAGATACTAAACAGCCTGAAGAAATTAATAAAAGTAAAAGTCTTGAGAACCTGTGTTTTTCCTGTGGTAGCTTATGGCTACGAATCATGGACGATTACCAAAACTTCTAGACAAAGAATGAATCCTTGGAGTCAAAATGTTACAGAAAGATCCTCAGAATACCATGGACAGAGAAAAAACAACAGCTGTAGACATTCGGCAAGAGTTGAGCATAGAGGAGAACTGGTTTATCAATTCGATTATGACCAGAAAATGTAAATACTTTGGTCACATCAAGAGACACAACGGTCTCGAGAGAACGGTGATGGAAGGTATGGTGCCAGGCAAAAGATGAAGGAGTAGACCAAGAAGACGATGGCACCAAGATATCCAAGAATGCCTGATTATGGCTAGAGTTTTGGCAAGGGAACGAGTTTCTTTCAGACAGACTGTGATGGGAGCGACGTTCTACAAAGGACATGTAAGGTACGTGAGCAATTCCAGGTGGAAATTTAAAAAGGTAAATGCAATGCTGGGTATGATATAATAAAGAGACGTTACAGATAGGAGCAAAAATTGATAGTCCAACACCAAGCACTGGTGTTGCAAGCACCTAAATTGGAGTACTGTTTCAGGTGTGAAGTCCTTATCATAGAGTTGATACAAACGTGCTAGAAAGGATACACATTAGAGGTACTAAATTGATAGTGCGATTTCAGAATTATAGTTATGAGGATTTAAATTATTATATCTAGTTAGCAGAGATGAACTTACTCTTCAAAAGGCTTTAAAAAATAGGGTGCACTAACAAACTGATGCAGCTAGTAGTGTAATTGTATGAGGATTTGAAAGTAACAGTTCAATGTGATAGTAATGCATCACATCCATTCAGTATTCACTGAACTACCCTTATTTAGTGGCAAGATAATGGTCAAGACGACAGAGGTAGAAGAGGATGCAGATTTTTCTTAAGCGTTTCCCCTGAAGTCTTTCAACGATAAGTATCCTAGAAGGCAGTGGGCGCAGACATGGAAACGTTAAGGTCATAGGCTTCTACACAATGGTAAAATACATATAAAAGTCGACATGCCTAAAACCAGTACTAGACGGTAAGGGTATTCACGTCAATTTGAGACTGACATTAAAATGTAGAATACGTCATGAGAAGGCGCACAGCTCTTTATGTTCAGCGAAAGTCATTCCGTCACTAATTCTTGGTAACCAAAGTGTACAACTGCATATATATTGACAATTTGATATTTGGCTTGGCTTCGATCGTTCTCAATCTCTAACCCTAAAAGGGCTTAAGTAGCAGAATGTAGTCCAGAGAACGGAATGCGTTGTGTCGTAGTTTACAGCTTGACTGCGATATTTGCACCATTCGGTCCAACACATCCGACTTCTGCAAGCATTTTTTGAGTACTGGGTTAGCATTTCCTTTTCGATCCCTTCTCCTTAGCAAATCTGCTCTGTTGCAGCCTGTTATCCAGGATCACTGCATGGAGGTGTAGAATGGAGGTGTCTGGTTCGCTGGCCCTGATGCTAGCAGTCAGCTATGGGTCGCTGACCTCTGCAGCTCATGCGCTGCTCAGCGTCTTGATTCCCAATTTGATACTTGAGTGGAGGGGTGAGACGAAAAAAAATTGAAGGGAGAAACTATGGAAGCTTTTAGTGGTGGTGATCGTTTGATATTTGGCATGTTTGATGGAGACAGAGGTGGATGGGTTTGAGAGGGGAGAAGATTAGCATGGTATTGGGCCGAATGAAAAAAAAGGACCTGCAGGTTGAGAAGGAGGGACCATGGGTTGAGAAGAGGGAAAACATGAGCTGATAAGACAGTCAAATGAGTAAGGAAAGAGTGCAATGAGGAAGCGAGGCAGGGAAGGAGTGTACCAAAGAGAACCAAAAAATTCACCTCAAACCCCAGCAAAACTCAAGTATGTGCCTACCATATAAGAAATAGAGAGGCGAACAGAAAGTTACCGATCAAATGGCAAGGACAGGATCTAGAACACAGCACAGTCCCCGAATACTTTGGAGTAAATTTGGACCGCACGCTGTCTTATGCCGTACATTGTCATCAGACAAAATAGAAAATACGTGCGAGAAATCGCATCATACGAAAACTGACTGGCACAACATGGGGAACAAAGCCAGATGTCCTCAGAACATCAGCTCTCGCTCTGTGTTTCATGTAGCTGAGCTCGCCGCATCAGTCTGGAATAACTCTGCACATGTCAAACATATAGATAACAGCAATAAATGAGACAGGCCGTATAGTTACTGGAAGTTTTAAAACTTGCACCAACTGAAAAAATATACCCCATAATCGGCATAGCGCCACCAGAGATACGAAGAACTGTCGCGTCAGAGAGAAGCAGGTAAATGACTCAAGACACTCTATGTTCGGATATCAGGTGCAGCGCTCAAGACTAAAGTCAAGACGAAGTTTCTTACAGTCAACCCAGCCCCTACAGACTAGTCCAGGAAATCGACGCATCGAAAGTTGGAAACAATTGACACAGGTCCCCTTGATCGAGTTACAGAACCTGTGTCTGGACATCTCCTGCCCTTCGCAACTAAATAGACTTTGAACTGGTGTATCATTATGTAGGAAAAAAACCTGAAAAGATGGGGGATACAGGGATGATTAAATATGCGAATGTGGAGTAACACAAGACCAGGACCCTCTGATGATCTGCCCAAACCTCCCGGAGACCTGTAGAATGAATGACCTGCTGAGTGCCAGTGACAGAGCAATCCACGTGGCTGAATATTGGAAGCATAAATGTGACATAGTGCCTAGGACACGGAAAGTAAGTATCAGTGAGTGATGTAACTGCGGAAATACTATTGAAATCTAAGACTGCAAAAGTTAATCATCTTTTTGAGTGCTCGGCGCTCAACGACTTCAGAAAAATGATTATTCTTCCGCGGCCAGATACATGGAACACTCTGTATGGCACTAGACAACAGCTGATAAAAACGTGCAGATCATCATCCAAGGCGTCCTCAGTCTCTATAGACCAGGCGCGTGGCTCCCTGTAAGTTTTGTCCAGCACTGTCTCCTGTATTTCGTCACTGTCTGCTATGGGTGTAAAGGCCAATATAAGAGGATATAAGAGGATTTTCATTCTTTAATCTGCGTATTTTTAAAAAAAGCTACAATTTGAACTAGTGGTTGTATTAATTCCTGAAAATTTCAGCTGAGAAAACAATAACATGTGTATAAATTGTCAAAGGACGAAGTGTACACAATCTGTGCTGTTCTGTATAAGATTGTTAAAGTGCTGGTACCACACAGGTATTGAATGTGCTGACTGTGCTTTTTATTTGTTGCACATTCACTATTGCTGTTAAGCGCCTTTGAGTGCTAGTGTTTCCTCTCTTGTGCCACGTGTGTTGCGTTTGTCGCCGTAGGCCCCCGGTTGTTGTAGGACCATTTGACACATTCATTCACTCATTCATCAATCAGATAATTACGGTGTTACGCTATCTCTTGCTATATAGTCGGCACAAGAATTAGTTCTCATAATATTTATGTCATAATTTCCCAATCTAACTCTCCTGCTGACATTGGTGGCTTTATTCATACTTTTCACTTCATATGTTGAAATTACTCCTGAGCTCTGAATAAGGATCTAGCAAAAACCAGAAAGCAAGAACACCAATAAAATGGTTTCTAACGCAACTGTATAATACTAGGGGCTAATAATATTGGTTTGTAATGCCATATTTCTCAATCCCTCCTTTCCACATCGCAATAAAATATTGAACCCCTCCAACTACCCCTTTTTCACTGCGTATCGTCATACGAAAATAACATCTAATTTACTGTACGTGCGCAATAACAGGTCAGAATTGGGACGCAAGAAATGACTTGAGATATACAATTTCATGGTAATTAGACCGTGAAGGTTGTAGCTTTATCGCTACCGTATTAAACAGACAAGTCCACCTAAGCTTCTGTCAGTTTATAGTGTGAAACGGCAGTATCAAGCAGCAGTATTCGAATGAACTAAGAAACGTGTTCAATTATTAGGAAGAAGGTAATTATATTATTAGTGCTGCTGAAATTAAGTATGGTAAGTTACTTTATGAGAAATTCTGACGCAACCAATGGCAGAAAACGTTTTTGCAGAAGTACAAATCGGTTTTCGGGCTGGTCGCAGAACATTTTAACACATTTTTTATTTGAGTCTGCTCAACAAAAAATACATTCAGCATAAACAAAAGTTGTAGCAAACCTTTGTTGTCTTTAAAAAAAGCTATCGACATGGTCTGGCATCAGGCTCTAAGGACAACTTTGAGAAAATCTAAGATGGGGTGTCGTCTTACATACGAAATTGAGAAACTCTTATCCCAAGTCACCAGTGCAGGTTTCCTCAACGGGAAAACTGGAGAATGGTTCCTAACGTCAACCGGTGTACGACAAGGATGTATTCATTCACCGACCCTATTCAATGTTTTTTCTTGAACGTAACATTTTCGAAGCTCTGGAGGGTCACGTGGGTACTGTCAGCTTAGGTGTTGGTACACTCACCAATCCCCGGTTTGCTGATGACATTACGGGGCTGGGTTGGACGGAGCTAGAACTTGGGAGGCTTACCTCAATCCTTGATAATGCCGCTAAAAAATGTGGAATTAAAATTAGTTCAGAGAAGAGTAAAATCTTGGTCAACTTCCCAGAGGGCGAACCATTGCAAATTGTTAAATAATTTAAATACATAGGAGCACTGATGGATCCGGATGGATCCAGAACTGAGATTCACAAGAACAACGATGACCAAGGCTGCTCTGAGCAAACTTAGGCCACTAAGGAGGAAAAAAAAACATCAACCTGAAATCCATGTTGAGTATAATGTATGCACTTGTCACTTCCGTGTACCTTTACGCGTGCGAAACTTGAACTCTGACAGCGGTTCTAGAGTAAAGAATTTGTGCAATGTAGATCTGATGTCTGCGTTGAATCCTCAGCATTCCGTTCTAGACCACGTCACGAATAAAGCAGTTCAAGACACCATAAAGAGAGAGGTTGGCAAATATATAGACCTACCTAATGACTATGGTTGTTGTTGTTTGCGAATGCCCACAATGAGTAGGCAACTCTTTTGTGCGTCCTGAAAAGGACGTCACGTGGCGTGTCGCAGTAGCTTTGCTCACATCCCGAGCGTGCTGATCAAGGGGAACCAGGGTCCTACAGGCGGTTGTGCTATGCCTGTCTTCATCTGCGTGTAACTCACTACTACGAGGATCACGTCGATCCCTCACCTCGTTAGCCACGCTACCATGAAAACAGCCCGTTTCCAGAGAGGGCTACTAGGAAGCCGAGGTGACGGTCTTGGCCAGTGTGTTTTGCCTGACCCTGAATAACATGTCTGATTAGTATATTTTGCCTGACCCTGACTAACATGTCTGATCAGTATATTTTGCCTGACCCTGACTAACATGTCTGTTCTGTATATTTTGCCTGACCCTGACTAACATGTCTGATCAGTATGTTTTGCCTGACCCTGACTAACATGTCTGATCAGTATATTTTGCCTGATCAGACGTTAGTCTTCCTTACCATTGACTATGGTAAAAGAACGCAAACTCATGTGGTATTGGCATGTTTCAAGATCGTCCTGCAAGGTAATGTGTTTGGGAACTGTTAGAAAGGAAGGCAGAAAAGGGGATGGAAAGACACCACCAGACATTGAACGGGAAGGTCTATAGCTATAACAAACATCAACGAGTGGAGTGGCGGGAACTGGTAAAACAAATTTGCTGTATTGTTGTTCCAAAGACCTTTAATGTTACGGACCTGATGATGATGATGAGGATGCATGTACCAAATCCAGTAGACAATATGCCTAGTTGGGTACCTGTTGAATTTTACAAAGTATGCAGCATATTCTGTTATCAGTTACAAAATCTGATATGAAAAAAATTAGCAGCAGAATTAACTAAAAAGTTCATTATTTTAGACACACAACTTCAAAACCTTATAAACAACACCTACGATTAATAATTCGGAGCCAATGCCTTGTTTTTTGTTGTTGTTGTTGTTGTTGTTGAAAGCCTTTATTTAACTGGACGTCCGCTTGTGCGGATTTATATTTATCCTTTTTTAACCAGCGTCGCTTAGTACAGAGAGTGTAAATTTTGTACAAATTCCCTGCTAGTGCGACCTGGTAACGTATCACATTTTGGAGGATCGTGAGTAAAAACTTGCACCAAAAAAGTAGTTTATCTATATTTACTTGTCTCTTTTGCAGCTAGTGCATCCACTTTGTGTTTGTTGATGCACGAGCCTAATTTACAAGACAACGATACATAGAGGTGTATGTGTATAACATACTTGCCAAAGATATCCAATAGATGAAATATTTTAATTTGTCATTATTACTTTGTGACAGTTATATTGTAACTGTAAATGTGTATATTTAATGATAACACCTATTCTGTTTCTGTATGAAAGGTAGCACTGACGATAATAGACAGTCCTAACAATGACCTATTGGTGTATTGCTGCCGTGCTGTCAACCTTCATTGTGACTTCCACTTTTAACATAGCTCAAGCAAGATCTTCGATTCCTCTTGCCAAAGTTGGTGAGTTACAGGTGTTATTTGGTCTGAAATTGAGATACATAATAATTTACATTAACAATCACATCATTCGCTCCAAATTTACATATGAGTTTACAGAAGAGACAACAGATGGCGCCGTAACCGGCTGTAGGTCTACATTGCTCTTTTGCTTTAGTTCAATATGGATGCTGCCTGATTAGGGATTTGACTGGAATTCACACTAGTCGACGACTTACACTTGTGTTCACGAAAACGTGTTGTTGTTTTCCATTTGGACTGGTTAATTCGTTCCTTTTTTCATGATTTCTTTCATCCGATTATCCTGGTCTGGACATCGGCTATTTAAATAGCACTACGCTTAAACCTGTGTCGAATTTCATGGTCACGCGCTGAGCTTCATGAGATTGGCGCCTTTCGCCTTAGCTGCAAAGGTCAGTTTTGGTGTGTGAAACTACTATTATGAACACAACCAGGGAGAGATGCCAGACTCACTCACACGTTGAGTGATGGTCCCTACGAACTCTTGCGGTTATGGGAAAGGCACGAAACTCAATGTTAAATTGTATCCCCCCCCCCCCTCTTTCCGCTCTGCCTTGCGGGTTACCTATTTACAGGAAAGGCTACGGGAGTGAAACCTTGAAGGAAAATCTGCATCTCTTGCTATCTCCAGTCGTCTCGATAAATATCTTGCCACTGGCCAAGGGTAGCTCAGGACCATAGAGTGAGGTTGACAAAAGGAGCATTTTCTTCCGCACTTTAATCTAAATCACCGCGCAATTCACCCATTTTAGCGGACAGCAAGAGAAAAGACAGTCCACACGGCTGAATAAAGACAATGGTCTTGATCACTTGTGATGGACGAATATCATCACATATGAGTGCTATATGTATAATTGTTTTCTTCGCTGCTGCTTCGCATGGCTTATATAGTAGCCGATTTTCTTTCATTCTGCTGACATACAAACCAATTGACACTAAGAAGTGGTATGCATTTATGGTTTTCACATTGGCGTTTGTCCTCCTCTTTTGAAGAGTGGTATTGTAATTGCTATATCAAAATCGTACGGAATAGCATTATGGGGCGTAACAATGAACAAATAACGTTCAAGAATTACAGCTTACCTGCATTGCCATTGTATTTGACAATATCTGGGGCACTAACTAGGGCGTGAGGTATGGCCTTGATCAGTATGTATATTATGTTCGTCCATTCCATGTGAGGAAGACCACTCTCTTTCTTCAGCCGAACAGACAGTCTTTTCTCTTGCTATGTCCACTGAAATGGGAGACTTGCGCTGTGATTTGGATTAAAGTGAGGAAGAAACTGCGCCTTTTGTCAACCTCACTCGCTGGTCCTGAACTATTTTTGGCAAGTGGCACGATTTTATTGAGACGGTTGTAGATAGCACAGAATGTGGATTTTTCCTCAGGGTTTACTTCCCGAATCATTCCAATAAAACAGCTATCCTGCAAGGCAGCGGAGGGAGATGACATCTATGGTTGTGTATCGTGCCTTTTCCATAACCGCAAGAGGTCATATGAGCATCTCTCTCAAGCCATGGTGTAGTCCCTTATAGTCGTGTATAAATTTCAGACACACCAAAATCGACGCTAGGACTCAGGGCGCCAATCTCGTGAAGTTCAGCCGTGTGAACTAGCAAGTGTGAACTAGACCGTGTAAACTAGTCCGTGAAATACTACAAATGTTTAAGTGTAGTGCTAATTCATATAGCTGATGTCCATATGGCCGAATGGGGGGAGGGGGGGGGGGGTTTACGAGATACAAGAGTTACAATACGCAGATGACACAGTGATACTATCAAGAAGTGCTGAAGGGCTAGAGCAGCTACTTTCAGCCGTTAATGGACATAGTTAAGATCAAAACCTGTTCATAAACATAAATAAAACAAAGATAATGACCACCGATAAAACACAATGTCAGCATAAATTTACAGTGGGTGGTGAGGAAATAGATCAGGTCGCACATTTTGAATATCTGGGCTCCAGAATTGACCAAAATGGCGACTGCTCGAAAGAAATCAGAAGAAGACTAGCTATGGCAATGCAGAGACTGAACAGCCTGAAGAAATTATGGCACAGCACCAACAAAATGATAAAAGTAAAAATCTTGAGAGCTTGTGTTTTTCCTGTGGCAGATTATGATTATGAATCATGGAGGATTACCAAAACATCTAGACAAAGAATCGAATCCTTCGAGTAAAAATGCTACAGAAAAATCCTCAAAATACCATGGACAGAGAAAAAAAACAAATGTAGACAATCGACAAGAGTTGATCATAGAAGAGAACTGGTTTATCAATTCCATTTTGTCTAGAAAATGCAAATACTTTGGTCACATCAAGAGACACAACGGTCTCGAGAGAACGGTGATGGAAGGTATGGTGCCAGGCAAAAGATGATGGGGTAGACCAAGAAGACGATGGCACCAAGATATCCAGGAATGCCTCGGTATAACTGTGGCGGAGGCTGGAGTTTTAGCAAGAGAATGAGCTTCTTTCAGACAGACTGTGATGGGAGCGACGTTCTACAAAGGACATGCTACATGATGGTGATGATGTCCAGGCCAAAATAATCGAAATGAATAAAACACAAAAATAAGGACCAATTAACCACGCCAAATTGAAAACAACAACACGTTTCAGTGAACACAAGTGTAAGTCGTCGACCACAGGCAAATCCGTGGCCTGGTGGCATTCACAATGAACTAAACCACCAGTGCAATGTAGATTCGCAGCCAGTAGTGCGCCATTTTTGTCGCTCTGCATCATATATATATATATGTGGACCACTGGATGGGAAAAGCAGAAATAAAATAGTCTACAGGCTTCAAAATCTTATATTTTCATAATCCTGGTATTCATTCAGTGTCTGATGCCAGGTAGCCAACTGTTGACAACATTTGCTCTTCTGCCTTGGTGTACTATGTTGGGCCAAGGCATCCATTATGCCACCTCTCCACAGTCTCGGTCGCCCATGACGTCGGCTAAAGTTGAATGGTCACGGCCACATCACTCTACGTGTCCATCTGTTTATCCGGCAAGCGCACCAAATGTCCGGCCTTTCTGTATTTTTGAAACAGTGCGACATCTAGCATGACTGCATGCTAATGCCATAAAGATGGCGTTCCTGTGTAACATCTGTAAAGACACTACCAGATGCAGACTGCGACTCAGACCATCAGCTACTAGTCGCTGACATCAAGATAAGACTGAAAATCTTTTGAAACGCGCTAGAAGAATACGCTATAACGTCAGCCTAATATCACTAGAATACATAATAGAGGTAATGAATAAGTTTGCGATGCTCATGGTAGCGCAAAACACCCTATGAACTCGCAACACATGCAGCAAATATTCTCATCTCATCTCATCTGCATTATATCTATAAAACGGGACAAACATCAGAGTAACATCACAGAAAAGACTCGCAGAAGAAATACATACAAGTTCAAACAATCTGGGATAGAAAGCAGTAGCGACACATGTAGAAACATCGCAAGAGAAATTAAAAGATAGATCTGAAAGGACAAGAAACAACACATATTGGACTCGTGTAGCAAAATAGAAGCGTTTCAAAAACAAGGGAAAGAAGGAGACACTTTGAAATAAATCAAAATACTTACCTTCGATTTCAAACCAGCATTGGATGTCATACACGATAAAGATGGTAATGCACTGACAGAAAGCAATGGCATACTGGACGTAGGCCACCACACAAAAACATTTAAGAAAAAGATTGAATCTTTTGAACTAAAATGCTACAGAATGATGCTACAGAATGATGGTCAAAATACCATGGATAGCGAAAAGCAAAAATTATGATATGCTAAATGAACTGCATATCGAGGAAAATTGGTCAGTAACCAATATCTTTTCCAGAAAGCTGAAATATGTTGGCCCCATCAAACGCGATAATGGCCTAGAGAGAACGATATTGAGAGTATAGTGCCTGAAATGCGGGGCATAGGTAGACCAAGGGGAAGATGGACACACAACATCACGGAAGTCCTGAAGATGGTAGCGATATCTATAGATCGAGAGTCTTATAAATCGGCTGTTGTGAGAGCGACGTACTGTAAAGGACATGATACATGATGTACATGATGTGAAATATAAATATACATATATTTGTACATGTACTTGTAATTTTAAACTATCCGCTTTTAGATCCTATCACTTCAGATTTTCTGATTGGGTTTAATCTCATACTCTCTTCCGTGGTTTCCACAAAGCAGTGGAGTAGTTGCCGTACCTGATGACGTGGATATTGGCTACAAGGCATCCTATGATACTTGCATCTCTTGGCTAAATGAAGAAAGGAATACAAATAAATAAATATATGTTAATCTTGCACCAAACAAAAACCAAAAATAAAAAGAAGACTTCAGCTCTTCGATTTGCAAGCTGGAACGTGCGTACAATCTGCACATGCATATCCGATGATCTTCGAGAGGTTGGAGAAGCCAGGAAAACAGATATCATTGATAGGGAGCTCCCTCTATTGAATGTAGACATAGCTGCTCTACAGGAGACCTGAATTGTCTCTAGTGGCTCACTAAGGGAAAAACTATACTTCCTTCTGAAAGCGTCGTGAACCTGACGAATCTCGACAGCATGGTGTTGGCTTTTCTCTTAAAACACACAGAGGGCCTCAGTCGATTCTCATTTGAAGGGCTTTGTGAGGTTACTGTCCATTTGCCTCATCCCAGCAACAGGTTCTGTGCGTCTATGCCCCAACCCAGATATCTCTGGAGAGAAGGACAAATTCTATGGACAGCTGGAGGAAATGATCAAGAACAGCCCCAGGGAAGAAACACTCATCCTTCTTGGTGACTTTAATGCTAGAGTAGGTGGGGACTACATAGTATGGATCACCTGCCTTGGACATCATGGAATTGGCAGAATAAATGACAATGGTCATAGGTTGCTGGAGCTGTGCACTCAACAAAGCCTGTGTATCACAAATACTTATTTCAAGGGCAGGCTGCAACATAAAGTATCCTGGAAACACCCAAGGGCACATCGATGGCATCTGACGTTCAGCTCTAAACATGGTCCTCTCCACTAGAAGCTCTCAGTGCAGACTGCGACTCTGACCATGCTCCTGTTTGCAGCAGTGTACGCTTGCAGCTTCGCACAATGTACCGCTCCAAAGAAATAATAATCACTGCGCAGATGTTGATTCGTTTCTAGTCGGAAAAGTTTGTGTCTGACCTAAATCTTGCTCTTCAGTGAGGTTCTGAATGTAACGCCACAGCTAAGTGGAACGTTATGAACGGTGCCATCTATAAAACAGCATTAGCTACGTTTAGCATGAGGGAACATGCCAATCATGACTGGTTCAATGCACATCTCACAAGAATATAACTAGTAATTGAGGCCTAGCAAGAAGATTTCATCAAGTATAAAAAATTAAAAAATAAGAGGACGCTTGCTGCCTTCAGGAGGGTCCGAACAACCAGTCAACTTACCGCTAGACAATGCACGAATGAGTACTGGCAGAAACTGTGTGAAGAAATTAAATTAAATGCAGAAACGGGAAATATCCAGGGTATTATAGAGGCCTAAAGATGGCACCGGGCCCTACTGCGAAAGGTGCTTCCTCCCCTCCCCCAATAATTATAGAGGGATCTTGCTCCTGAGTGTTGGAGACAAAGTTTACGTCCGCATGCTACTAAACAGGTCGAGATTGCTTTCGGACAGTGTATACCCAGAATCCCAGTGTGGCTTTAGAGTTAGATAAATCAACAACGGATGTGATTTTCACGCTTCATCAAATCCAGGAGAAATGCAGAGAACAAAACCAGCCGCTCTTTATGATGTTTCTAGACCTCCCATAAGCCTTAGACTTGGTTAGTAGGAATGGTCTATCTAACTTCTCTAGAAGATCTGTTGCCCCCAAAAACTGTGTAGCATGATCATTTCTTTTCACACTGATATAAAGAGATCGGTTCTATGCGATGAATCAACTTTAAACTCCTTTCCCATCAAGAGTGAAGTGAATCAGAAATGTGTGCTAGCGCCGACCCTCTTTGCGATCGTCTTCTCCTTGCTCCTATCCTACGGTGTCTTTGGGCGGTGTCTATCTGCATACCAGGTCAGATGGGCGGCTGTTTAACTTGTCCCGACTGCGTGCGAGGACCAACGTGAGGACGGTTCTCATTAGGGGGATGCTATTTGCGGATGATGCAGTTCTAGTGAGGAGACCCTTCCGAGACTGGGAGACAGATTCACCGAGGGGTGCAAGCAATTTGGGCTCACCATAAACCTGGAAAAGACAAAGGTCTGAGCATAGGGCAATACCAATATGCCCTATATAAAGATTGATGGCGTCACTCTGGAGGTCGTCAACAGTTTCACTTATCTGGGATTTGCCATCAGCAACACTCTCTCGCTCGAGAAGGAGATAGACAGAAGGCTTGTTAGGGCAAGTACCGTCATGGCCCGCTGACGAAGAGAGTCTGGGAAAACACTGAGCTGTCCCACTACACCAAGGTCCGGATCTATCAGACCTGCGTTCTTGGCACTCTCATATGTAGAAGCGAGACTTGGAGCACGTTGTTGTTCGTCCATCACTAGTGATGAGGACCTTGAACTTTTTCACCCATCCAGTCCTTCCAGTCGAGTATACTGTACATCCGGGTTGTGGATGTGTGCGGAGATAGCTGACGAGTCCGATTTGGGATCTACATATTTGCAGACAGTGAAAGCATTAAAAGTCATCATGATTGTCAGCAAATCCATGTTATCTTATCCGCTTAATTGCTCAGCCAAGAGTCCCTCACCTGGCGCAGCTTTTTGACTGTAGTTAAGGTTGTCAGCGGACTTACACTCTCCGCTTTGCCGCTCGCCCATCGTCCAGGACTCAACTGTTGTTTGTACTGGATAAATGAAAAGAGAATGACTTGAACGATACATTTGATGTGACCTCGCTTTGTCGCCCGAGTCTAACTTTAACCAGGGGAAAAACAATTCAGGACGACCGGACAGGAAATCGGGTGCAGTGGATGACCACGGCTGCTCAAGTGCCTCACCGTGATCTGTGCGGTCCACACCGCTCATCACAGTTGTTGTTGTGGTAGCCTGATGACGAATTTCCTGTTTAGCTGGCTAGGCTTGAGCAGGGCAGGGCAAATCTAAAAAGCTTTCCCTGTTCTTGTCTTCCTCATTTTTCTTTTACCACCTCTCCTGCCTCTTTTCTTTTCCTACATTTGTTTGGATCTCTCACTGACAAGAACTCCGAGGTAGACAAAACGTCTTGTCACCTCCAGTGGTAACGCGTGACTCATACACACCTCTGGTCCATGTGTCAGCAAGGTGCCTTGAGAGTACGTGTGCATTTTTTGCTTCACGACCCAGCGATTGTGCGCTCACACGTTGTCGGGAATAGGGGACGATAGGCTCTTTTAGGGTTCGACCACAACTAGAATACAGCACATTATCAATAGGTTAATCTTATTTCACATATACAAATTGTAGTGCGGTCCTCGTGTGGTGTTCCGTCGATTAAGCACTTCTTGAACTCGTTCCAGTTTTGGAAGAAGATGAAATATCACAGAATATCCGAAGCTGACGTGTCGGCGGACAGTCACGGCGCTCCACCGGAAATATAGTTCATGATTGAAAGTTGGAGCACGTATACTAAACAGGAACGGGGGCTCAGCACCTTTCACATGAGGTGTTTACGGTGTATATTAGGGATTGGATGGCAAAACAGAGTGTCACATAATACAGTTTTGCAGAGAGCAAACACTCACAGCATGTACTCGATGTTGAGCCAGCGACGTCTACGGTGGTTGGGACATCTTTATCGCATGGAAGACTGCCAAAGGATATCCTTTACGGGCACCTAGCCATTGGTTTTAGAAGAATCGGCCGTCGTCATAACAAACAGTGTTGAAATACAGGACACAGAGCTGGACAAAACTTACATGGCGCCACTCGCATGGTCTATACAGACTGAGACGCCTATGATAGTGAGTATGTTTAAATTGTGCTAGTGGGGGTTCATTTAGATTCACCATCATAAGATCATCACACTTTCAGTCTCTAAACATGTCTGAATTTATTTTTGATGAGATGCAGATTTGATCTGAAACTTAACTTCATTATAATGGTTTATAAGATTATACAGAGTCTGTATACAACCAGTTTATTACACTTTAAAAATGACTGTCATTTTCTTTTTCTTGAATGCATTAACACACCATGTGGCAAGCAATGGATTCCTCTGACTGAAAAAATGTTTCCTAATATCCAATCTGGACCTGTCTATAAATAATTTGAAGCTATGCGCTCTAGTTAACTTAACTTAACGTCTTTATACTGGTTTAGAAGACCCTGCAGAGTCTGTATACAACCAGTTACATTTACATCACCTTGCTCTAAAGACTATGCGCATCCAGTTTATTCTTAAAAGCATTAACTGTCCCTGCCTCCACTACCTCCCCTGGCAATGCATTCCAAGCAGACACCACTCTCTGACTAAAAAAATATTTCCTAATATCTAGCCTGGACCTCTCTTTAGTCAGCTTTTAGCTATGCCCTTTGTTCTTGTAGTCGGTTGAAGCTATGCCCTTTGTTCTTGTAGTCGGTTGAACTTTGAAAAACTGGTTATAGTCTACTTTACCCTTTCCGTTGATTAATGTATAAACCTGTATTGTCACCTCGGATTCTTCTCTTGTCTAGACACTAGGCCTGTATTGTCACCTCGGATTCTTCTCTTTTCTAGACACTGCAGACCAGTTTTTCTAAGTCTCTCCTCCAAACTACAATTTTTTAATCTCAAGATAATTTGTATAGCTCTTCTTTGTATCATTTCTGTCATGTCTATATCCACTCTGAATATATATAGTATTTACAGTAGTCCAATTTAGGTCTCACTAATGATTTATTTAGTTTAACTATCACTTCCTTGTTTCTATATGTATTATTTCTTTTAATAATACATTAGCCTTTTTAACAGCCACCTGGACTTGCTCTCGCACACGTATGATCTATTATAACACCTAGGTCCCTTTCCTTTTCTATCTGTATATTATTGTTTACTTCCATAATTTAATTATGTTTCATATTTGATCTTTCCATGTGAATGACAACATTAAACTCCATCTGCCAGCTCACAGACCATTTATGAAAAGTAGCTAACTCTGACCTCAATAGATCCACCTCTGCCGGAGAAGAGTCTCTGCTGCATAATTTTGTGTCCTCTGCATAATTTTGTGTCCTCCGCAAATTTTGCAATCATGGATGCGATATCATTATCCAAATCATTTATGTAATATCAAGAACAAAATTGTCCTAATACCGATCCCTCACTCCACTTATAACATCACACCAGTCAGGTCAATCCTTATTTATGCTTACTCTCTGCCTTCTGCCTGTTAACCAATTTTCTATTCAATTGGCAACTCCCTCTACCTATACCATGTGATTTCAATTTTCGAAACAAACTTTGATAAGGTATATCAAAGGCCTTTGCAAAATCCAGATAAATAACATCTACTAGCTAGCTCTCCAACATCCAACATTTTGGTAACTTCTTCCATAAATTCTAATTGATTTGTTAAGCACGATCTCCCCATAGTAAAACCATGCTGACTATCTTGATGAGATTACACTTGTCCGAATGCATAGTTATGTTGTCTTTGATAATAGACTAAGATTTTGCAGAGTATGCTTGTCAAACTCACGAGTCTGTAATTGCCTGGATTTTATTTCTTGACCTTTTTTAACAATAGAATCACACTTGGAATAATCCCCTTCTCAATAGTTTGAGAATAAAATGTGGACAATGGTTTTGCCATCAAATATCTGATATCAAACATCAATTTTGGATGAATACCATCATAACCTGAACGTGTATCCACTTTCAAACTTTCCCATTTAAAAAAAAAAAACATTTCCTCAATAATGTAGATTTAGTGTAATCCCTCTGTGTATGTTCCTTTAGAAGATATCTAAGGGCTCTGGGATCTTGGAGCAGTCTTCTTAAGTGAAGACTAAGCTGAAGTTATGATTAAGTAGATTTGTAGCTTCAAAATGTTTTCTGATTATATTTTTCGCACTATCTTGGAGTGGGTCAACGGTGTCTTTTGTTCTTTGTTTATGTGGAGCCGCTGCATCGAGTAGGAAAAAAGACTCTTACTATAAGTTTTGATATTTTCAGCAAGTTTTTTTTTTTCAAAGTCAATCTTTGCAGATCTATTTACTTTATAAGATGGTTTTTGGGTATTTCCTAATATGTTAAATATGTTTCGTTAGACTTTCCATCTACATATTTTTCTAAGCTCTTCTACACTGAACCACGGATCGTTATCCATTTTTTCCTACTTTTAGAGTTCAATCTCCCACTGGGAACAAATTCCTTTTTCAGGTGATCAAGTATAGATTTGAATTGATCCCAATCATTCTACAAATCTACACTTGAAAATATCTGTCCATACTATGCTGCTTGCTACATCTATCTTCTGCTGTACATCTATTCTAGAGAAGTCGAAAGTTAGTGAACATATTCTATCATCTATGAAGTACTGTCTTGACGCTGTTGAAGCTGAACCCCACCACAGCTAACCTTCGGGAGATCTTTTTATGCAAGTCATGGGAGCTCGTCATTTTTTGGCCCAAGCAGACGAAGGAATTAACATTTTTCCCGGAATCAGTTTCAAGACGCATTTCCCGGCAGAGACAGAAACTGTTCAGCATGCATTGCGTCTTAATCTTATTTATTTTTATATCAACTGCCTCACTTGCATTGTTGAGCCCATTGCTCAGCTTCCTTGATGCTGTGGCTGATAATGACTATGTCATCTGCAAACTGGAGGTGGTTGAGCATTTCTCCGTCAATGTTAATACCAATATTATCCCAATTGAATGTTCGGAAGACTTCCTTAAGTGTTTCCGTTAACAGTTTAGGAGAGATTACATTACCCTTTGGGGAAGGTTAATTGGCCGGCAAAAAAAGGTGATATTTGTTGAGCAGCCCTTGTTTCTATCTGCTATAAGCCGCGCCAATTGTTCTTCAATACCTTGATTTTGTAAGACATTTGTGACTGCGTTAACTTCATACTATCGATGGTTTGTTCATAGTCCACGAACACTAGGCATAGGGTCATGTGCACTTCCTTTGGCCTGGTGGAGAGTGGGGAGGTGGTCAATGGGAAAGTAGTCCGTCCTGAATCCCGCCTGCGCTCGTGGCTGATTCTCATCAGTTGCTTATATACTAGGTCTCTGTGGCGAAGTGGTCAAGCCGTTTGCTTCGTGCTCAGACGGTCAGGGTTCGATTTCGAGCTGCGACGGTCGGTCCATGATGTCATTTTTTTCCGGAGATCCCTCGGTTCATCGCTGGAGCTACGGAGTTCGTGCTTTGTGCGATGCTCTCGACAGATGGGGTAAAAGATACAGCTCTGACGCTAACAGTCAGCTATGGGTCGCTGACCCCTGCAGCTCATGCGCTGCTGAGCCTCCCATTATCATCATCATCAGTCCCGTATCCTGAAAGGTCATTGGGGTACCAATACTGAAGATTGTTGTACCAGTTCCTGCCATTCCACTCTGTTTTGTGCCAGGATATTTGTTGTAGCTAAGGACCTACCCGTTCACTCTCTGATGTTGTCTTCCCATCTTTTTGTCTGCCCTAGTCAGTTACTCTTCCAATCACAGTACCTTGCAGGTCCGTCTTTGGCAACAAAGACAATTTTGAAACATACCCATACAATGCGAGTTTGCATTCTTTTACCATAGTCAAAACGTCGTTATATTGGTCGACCACTTTCTAGTGACGTAGTCTAGATACGAAATGCCGAGAATTCAAAGCAAACATCTCATCTCCATTGCACAAATTCTTTGATTTAGAACCGCTGCCAGGGTACATATTTCGCATGCGTAAAAGTACACAGAAGTGACAAGTGTTTATATTACACTCAACATGAATTTGGTATTAATGGTTTTGTCTCTCCAAAGAAGTCTCATATTGGTCAGAGTAGCCCTATGTCATCGCTATTTCGCATAGTGCTCGCAATCGGATTTGTTAGGCCCTCTGGGACGTTGATCAGGATTATACTCTTCTCTGCACCGATTTCCATTCCAAAATTATGAGCAGCGTTATGAAGAGTTGAGTTAGACTCGCAAGTTCTAGCTCTGTTCTAGATAGCCCGGTAATGTTATCAGCAATCCGGAGATTGGCCAGTATACCTATGATGACAGTACCCACGTGACCTTCCAGAGCTGTAGACATGATCAGATCAAGAATATCAAAAAATGATGCCTATTACCAGTTGAACAGAACAGAGCAGGTCGTGGTCTTCAGACTCCGCACAGGCCACAACAGACTGATGTACCACCTATTCAATAAACTTAAGATAGGTGGCACTGACGAATGCACTTGTGGTACAGGGAAAATGACCGCTGAACATCTACTGCAAAACTGCCCGACATACAAGGACCAGAGAAAGCACATGTGGCCATCACCAGTAGCAACACTAGACAAGCTCTATGGTAGTGTCGACATCCTCAGGATGACCGCTGCTTTCTTCGAACAAATACAGGTTGACGTCTGACAGCGTACGAAGAAGAAGAAGAAGATCAAGAATATTGTATGTATTTGGTGTATATAAATATATTAATAAAAAACTACTGCTCATATATATATATATATATATATATATATATATATATATATATATATATATATATATATATATGAGCAGTAGTTTTTTTTTTTCAGACGGCAATGGCTTCTAGGTCGACCCAGTCCGGGAAGTAAAGGCGGCGAGTTAAGCCGAGCCTTTATAATGTGGGATCGCTAACACCTCACACCCCCACGGCAGTAATGCTATGGGTTACTTTACTTTTTTTACTTATATATATATATATATATATATATATATATATATATATATATATATATATATATATATAATTGTGATTCAACTGTTTCTGTTTCACAGATATTATCAACGAACCCAATGACAAAGCGGACATATTCATAGAGAACTTCAGCAAGTGGATTGAAAAGTTTAAAAATGGAATGGATAAATATAGCTCTCTACATCAAGATAACTATTACAATAAGAACCTATCACAAAAAGTCAAAGAATTTATAGAAGATCACATAAAGAAAACATTTGAAAAACATATTAAGTACAAAACAGACGAATTATCAAACTCGGTGATGTTTTTAGCCTCTGCAAATAAAGAACGATCTAATCCTTATTTGACCAAAATATCGGACCATCATGCTGACAAAAAAAACAGTATTAAACAATCAAATGGCACAGACTGTCACGAAAGTAAAGAATCAAGTCCAAAGGATGAAGCTCGTTACATTTCACAGAATGGAGAAAACTGGAGCAAGAGAAAAATGAATGAACTCATGCATGATATTTCTGATTCGTCGAAGGACTTCAAGACGAAAATTAAAGAGACAGTAATCGGAAGAAAAAAAATGGTCAAGAACCAAATGAGCAAAAGGTTTGACAATCTGACGGACGTTACACAGAATTCAGCATCCACTAGCGAAAACAACAATGACTCTAATGACGTTTTCAGCACAGAGCACGACGATTCAAGTAGCAGCTCTGCTGAAACCGTATCAAAAGATATGAACGAAATCAACGAAATTATCAATGATAACATATATGGAAACGCTGAAAAACAAAAAGCGACGGAAACATATGTTCACCAAGCATTTAAAAATAGAATATCCGGCTATTTCAGACCAAATATTAAAAATCTGCACTTATCAAAGCAGGCATTTCTTAATGCTGTAGTAAACAGAATTAAAGTTGCCAATGAACTTTATGTACCATCCGGTACGGATGGTCGCTCTGAAGACAGATCGTTTGACTTCCAGTCACTGATGAAATTTAAGTCGAAATTACGCGACATGATTCTCAAAAAGAAGCTATATATAAAACAGAAAGCACCGATTAAAACGATGTTTAAAGACACGTTGAACGACTCCATCGTGACCTATAACAACAGCACTTTAAGCTCTTCAACACACTCGATGGCTATGGAAGAAGTAAATACTGGTGGCGACAACAGGAGTACCCGGGCTTACGGACACACAACAGAACATATTGTCATTAGTTCCAACATCATTGCCAACATATCGGTCAGAAATGGGCTTAAACTGGCTGCTGGGTATACAGCTACCAAAATCGAAGATAATGACGAAGAAAATTCAACAGCAGTTGTTTTAGTTGTACTTGCTTGTCTGGCCTTCTCCGCAGCTGTTGTCGTAGTTGTTCTCGTGTTGTGGAAAAAGCATCACCGTCACAGCCTGTATGTTCGAATTCCCAGTGGATATGATAGTTGCCCGGGTCAGCAAACCGGATATAATATTTGATAGTTCCAATAGGTCTGTTCTTTGAAAATGTAACAGATAAATGATATTTTCTATTATTTTCAAAGTATTTTTTAGAACTTCAGAACCAACATTTACATTAGAAAAAGATGGAAATATTTATTTTAAAAAACATGGTAGAGAATAATAATGAAATATAAAAATGTGACTGCATTAAAAGAAATAAATAAATTTGAAGTTTTAATTTTTTTAAACAGTTTTTCTAGTAATGAAACTGATGCTACAGCTCGTAGAAAAAAAAGCGAGTATTCATGGCAGCAATAACAAGTTCAGTCCAATTCAGAAAAAAAGTGAGACAGGGATGTGTATTATCGCTATGTCTAGCTAATGCTTATCCGGGGGTGATTATGGGGAAGAAGTTACCATAACATGCAACATGAAAATGAAGAAAGAATAGATTTGCGGATGAAGAAACATAGAAGAAATATAGACATTATTACAACATTTACTCACTTTGATCAATTGTACATGAAAGTTATTTGTTATGAAGATAAATGCTAATAAAATAAAAAAACAAATGTAATGAACAAGCCCAAAAAAATGAATATCAAAATCGAGGGACAGACCACAGAACAAATGCAGAGATTTCCATAGGTGAGCAAAATTATTAAAGAGAATGGTAGAGTTGTGTGGTTGAAATCATAGAATCGCAGGAACAAAAAAGGCATTCCGTGAGAAACAATATCATCTAACATCAATTAATTTCGATGTTTAGCTAAGATAATCTCCTCACAAATATGGCCCATGTACAGCTCCAGGAAAATGGATTCTACGAAACGCATGAAAAGAGCTGGTGCTAATCGCAGAATGCAAAGACTGACATGGACATAACACTTTTCAAACAAGTAAGAACTTAAAGATACATTGGCACAAATACTATTAATGAAAAGTATACAAACCGTAAATTGTCATGGCTTGGTCATAATATGAGACATGTTCTCGTGAGTCTGTCATCTAAGATAATAAATCAAAAAATTCAGGCGAAAAGAAGAAATCCCGAAACAAGTCATAATATAGGCATACACGAACTTTGGAAGGGAAGGGGGGGGGGGGGGGGCAGACAAATGCTATGATAAAGAGATAGGTTGAGAGCAGGGGACAGTGGCGTGATATGATCAGACGACTTTATAATAGCAGTCTACAAGACACGCTCTCGTAAAGCAATATTACTACCGAGTATAAGTGGGAAGGGAAAAACATAAAGTGTGGCTATTGCTTTCCACCCTCTTCTCAGGTCAGGTCAGGCCAGGTCATCCCGTAACCGGTGAGGTCGTTGGGGCACACATGAAGACATCCTCACAACGCCACGCCACCCTTCTTTGTCAGCAGCCGCTGCCTGTGATTGGTCCATTCTTTTATGTTGTCCTTCCATCTCTTTTTGGGACGGCCTCTTCATCGTCTGCCATGCATCTTTCCGTGGAGGATTGTATTTGCAAGACCAGTTCATCTCGATATGTGGCCGTACCAAGTGAGTTTCCTTCTTTTGACAGTTGTCAAGAGGTCTTCAAAAGGCCCTTTTGCTGTTGTAATTCTATTTCGTATTTCCTCATTTGTAAATCGGTCTTTGTACGTGATGTTTAAAAGTCTTCAGAAACAGCTCATCTCCAAGGTCTGTTTCCTTCGTTGAAGGTCAGCTGTAACTGTCCATGTCTCACAAGCATAGAGGAGCATTGACAGGACCAGTGTACGCATTAATCTAATTTTCGTGCATAGTTTATCTTACCAGATTTTGTTAAGCCGTTCAAGCGCCGTGCTATTCTGGCCAACATCTCACATTTTGATCCTTCATCACTGACAATCGACCCTAGATATTTAAAACCACTTCGAGGTCCTGACCGTTAGCTTTTATCCTGCTGTTGAAGCCCTCAGCGTTGTTGGTAATTAATTGTGTCTTTTCAGCGTTTATCTTCAAATCATAGTCAAGAGCTGTTTTAACGGGTCTTCTGACCCATTCCTGGAGTTCTGCTTCTGAACCTGCCAACCCCGTCGATATCATCTGCGAAACGAAGGTTGGTAATCTTGACAGTACCAACGGGACCTCCAAGTGCCTCACTGAGAGTATAACACCCCTGTCTCACACCAACTGATGTGCGAAACCAGTCCCATTCACAAGAACTGTGCTGGACGCCTTGTCATACAGGTGTTCAAGAACCGTTATAATATTTCCGTTATAATACACCTTTTCTTTGTAGTTTAATTTTTTTTTTTTTTTTTTTTTTTTTGGCGTTCGCTTATTTCTCTAATCCCCAAGGCGGTGTGCGTTGCACGGTTGTTTTTATTTTGCGCCTGTCGGCCCAGTGCATCCGACTTCAGCATGCATTTTATGTAAGGGCCTGCTTCCTCCTGTAAGGGCCTGCTTTCTAAGGGTTTGCTTCGCCGGGGTAACGGCCGGTGCTGTGATGGGGATCGAACCCAGCACCTTCCGGTTGTGAGCCGTGCCACTTAACCACTAGGCCACGCCGTCCTCGAAAGCGAAGATGGCGACAGACTGTTTCTGCGAAGTTGTGGGGAGCTTTGCAGTGGAATCGTCTTGCCCTTTTTGTTTGTTCTGGCAGCATGCTTTCGCTGTCTCCGCGATAGATATACTCTCTGCTATTTGAGCATCTTTGGTGATACTGCCAGGTGGACAGTTTTATGCTCAAAAGTTGACATCAGTTTTGAAGCCTTTCAAAGAAACTATCAATGTCTCTGTAGCGTTTTTTCTGTCTCCCCTGTGAGCGTCTGTCTGTTGTGAACTCATCGTATAACAGCCGCATCATCTGGCATGCGAACAACATGTTCCGTCCATTTTAGCTGACCGATTATCAGATGTGTGTGGGTGTTAGTACAGCTAAGAATTTGAGTGTTAGGCACTCTGTCGTACCACCTGATCCTGAGTAGCCTAGACAGACAGTTCAAGTGAAAACGATTTAGCTGTCGGGCATCTCAGCTATACATTGTCCACGTTGCACATGCATGCAGCAGAGTGAATAACACTACACTACTATACACTTCTACCTTGGTTGTGACACTGATGTCTTGTCGGTTCCAAAAGCTTGATTGAGCCTCCCAACCGAAGAGTTCGTATTAGCAATTCTGTTATTAATCTCACAGTCGATATGCACCTTTCTAGTGAGGGTACTTGCCTAGGTAGGCGAAGCTAGCGTTGCCTGGAGACGTTCATACTGTATAGTAAATTTACCAGTGATGTACATATACCCAACGCTATGGATATATAACGTCTCCTAACCCCGCTCCCCCTCCCTCAAAAAGGTCCTAAAGAGTCACGGAAAGATTTTTTGTTTTTAATAGTTGAAATGTTTAAATAATATTGACGTTTGTCATTTTACATTTGCCGTATATTGATTAAAGAGGACATGTAATCATTATTCAAACAATGGTTCTCATATTGAAGCTTCAGCATTACCTTTACAGCCCTTTGCATTTTCAAATTAGGAAACCTCACCATTAGAATCATTCTTTTGTCGTCATCTTGAATTTAATGGTAATGGTTGGCAATAGGCATGTTTGTTCTTCTAAGTATTTCTCCTCTTTTTTATTTTTAGATGTCGTAAGTCCCATGTACATAAATAAGTAAAAGTGTATTTCATTATGTTTAAAGTAACACAACATTTCTAAACTAACTGCCTTTTTTATTTCAATTTTATGAAATATTGTCATATATTGCTTAAATTGTAAAAATTCCGGACGTTTGCCATTGAAAGTTCAGAAGAGAATCATACGAAGAACTTTGTTGAGTGACCAAACACTTAAAAGCTGATCTGACTGTCGCGCCATTTTGTAAAATCATTTTGTGCTTTCCACTTTGGAAGTGGTTATTTCTGTATATACTTGTTTACAGAAACGTTTCGGGAGTAAACCCTAGGGAAAAATCTGCATCCTGTGTTATCTCTAGTAATCTCGATAATTTCTTGCCTTTGGCCAAAGGCAGTTGATGATTTGGTAACCAGCCAAATTGTGCAAAACGTTCTTACCTTAATCCAAATCACCCCGCAAGTCACTATTTCGCACATTTCAGCGGACAGAGCAAAAAGAAAATACTGTCCACACGGCTGAATAGAGCGAGTGGCCATCATCACATGTCTATTAATGTGACCAACATATGAACATGTCTAATCCGATTTTGTTCATCAATTCTTTTTGCACCAATTTCTCCAAGTTTATTTTTCTTTTCTTTTCTCTCCACGAGATGCTCACCATTCTTTTATATTTCCACATTTCAAGGGCATCATTTCTCTTTTCCAAAAGTTTGTTAATTTTTTATTTTTGTTTTATAAGCGGCTTGTTTAAAAAGCATTGTATGACCACATTAGTTGGTGAAAAAATATTTGAACTTCCCTATTTGATTTCCATCCCTCATCGACAATTTGCCATTATCATATTTCCAAGATAGTAGAAGCTCTTGACCTATTCCAGTGCATTTATTTGAATGTAAATCTTAAGATTACTTTGCTTATTATCAGAGTTTTTGTATTCTCAGTGTTAATGTCAAATCTAAACAGTTCACCTTTGTTTTTAACTTTAATTACCTATTCCCGTAGTTCTTGTTTCGATCAGAACCAACAAGAACTGTGTCTGGTAGTATTTATCGATAGTCCTCCAATATAACGAGCTCTGGCATTTCGCATATCTGTCAAAAAATAATTTATGTGTAATGTTAAACAGACAAATGAACAATATACATCCTTGTCGCACTTCTTTTAAATGCATCTATACATGACAGATAAAAAATAAGCATCCAATCGCTGTTCAATATTTCAGCAAATTCGATGTTTAAATTGTATTGACAGTCGCCTTTTTCTTAACAGAATCACAAATTATATAAAAATCGAAAACACTTATTTTTAATCTACTATAAATTAAAATGTCAAATAAATATATCTTCTTGAAACGATTATTTCTTAAAGATTGTCCAGTCATTATCGGAATGCAAATAAAAGAAATTGTTTAAAGTGCTGGTGTTTATAATTGTGTTTATTGTAATTATGATTAATTGTGATGAACAGCACCAAGATGGCCCACAGCCGACTGTGGTCAAGTCTTTTTCTCGTGTTTGTTCATTACGGATGCGACAATGCCTAGGATTTGACTGGAATTCACACTAGTTGACGACTTAAACGTGTCCACGGAAACGTGTTGTGGTTTTCCATTTGTGTTAGTCAGTTCGTTCATTTTGTGATTTTCCCTTCAATTATCCTGTCTTGGTCTTCAGCTATTTGCAATAGTATTTTCACTTCCCATTGTCGTTTTTCAATGGTCCAGTGCATATGGTTGAATTTCACCAGATTTACGTCCTCTGCCCTGTTTGCTGATAGTACCGGTTTTTTGGTATGGCAAGAAAATGTACACACAGACAAATAATAAGGGACTAACACATTGCCTTGAAGAGATTTCGCCCTGGTCAGTTAACAAGATGTCCGCGACACATCGCCTTGGAGAGATCTCGCCCTGGCCAGTTAACAAGATGTCCATGACACATCGCCTTGGAGAGATCTCGCCCTGGCCAGTTAACAAGATGTCCATGACACATCGCCTTGGAGAGATCTCGCCCTGGCCAGTTAACAAGATGTCCATGACACATCGCCTTGGAGAGATCTCGCCCTGGCCAGTTAACAAGATGTCCATGACACATCGCCTTGGAGAGATCTCGCTCTGGCCAGCCAACAAGATGTCCGCGACACATCGCCTTAGAGAGATCTCGCTCTGGCCAGCCAACAAGATGTCCGCGACACATCGCCTTGGATAGTTTCAAGCGACTGGGTCTAAAGGGTGGTGGGACCAGAATGTTTACATTGCCTTATATCTTGCCAAGGTAGTTCGGGTCCAGAGAGTGAGATTATTAATGACTAGCATAGTTGTTCCTCACTATAATCTAAATTCTAGGCAAATTACATCAGCAATACAAAACCGTCTGCGGATGTTGCCATCAGCGGTGGGCAACTAATTTGTGATTATTGTAGATGATAAAACTTTGCAAAAGTTATTTAATATTTGAAAAAAAAGTGTCCTCTAATTCGTGTAGTGTATGTGCTGCCCAAATGTTACCGGGCCCAGAATAGAGCGCAATGCATAGTGGTAGACATGTCGTCAGGACTACGGGGTAAGAGTAGTTAGGGCGCGAGGATTGCTACCCCATATTTCATAAACTTGAAACCACACAAGCTTTAATAGATGTAAACTATTCAAAGTTTGATTGCTACACGCTTTTGTTGGTCAAATGCTCCACAGGGAGTTTATAAGGTTTAGATTGATACGTGTGTGTTGTATGTGTGTGTCTGTGTGTGTGTAGTATGTATGGTGTGTGCGAATGCGCTAACTTGACCTGAATAAATCGATATGTTTATAAATGTGATTATTTGAACATGTTGCTAATTTATGTTATTTGGAGCACACAATTTGATTAAAACCCTCGTTTTGATTCTGCAATGGCCCCTGAGCGTCGCTGTCGAGTCTTTACGAGACATTCATACTTTTGTAACTGAAATTTTGCTATACTTGAAAATGCAAGATTGATGAGGAATATTTTATTGTGTGAAAACGTTGCAAATGTGGTAAAAATGTGGTGCTGTCAATGGCCAAATATGCCTCACAATCGTCGTGTTGACTACCTGAAATTGTATAGACTCTTTCTGGATAACGATAGCCTAATTGAAACTATCACTTTCGTAGCAAGCAAGCAGCGTATTTTGTTCTACTATGACTCAACACAGGAGCTTAAGTCTCCTGTTCTTTTGAAATCGTTCACAGGTTTCGAGAATCGACAATCTTTTAACATTGTGACACTGAATGTCAGTGAGCTGGCACGTTTGGTACATAAGAATCGCGGCTGTTAGACCTGAAGATCAACAAGGGTTTCAGTACTTGGATTGACTGATGTGCGACTTAAGAGGCAAAACTACAAGAAGATACACGGCAATTATGTTCTGACGTGGAGAGTTGTTAGTGCAGAAGAGCGAACCTGAAGTGGTGTGGACTTCCTTATCCATCCAGTGAAAACAAATCCTACATCAGCGGCAGATTTATACGTAAGACGGAAAAACCAAAACATATACTAGTGTATATGTGTACATGCTTGTTGTTGTTCGTCCGTCACATGTGAATAAGTCCACTCGCTTTGTTCAACCGTGTGGACAATCTTTCCATTTTGCTCTGTCCGCTGAACTAAATGACTAAATTACCTTGTTCTGGGCTACCTTTGACCAGTGGCAATACATTTTACTCCCTAAGCCTTTCTCGTAAACAGGTATGCCATAGGTTGGGAAAATAGCATAACCAGGACCAAATCTCAATGTGAATAGCGAATGGCACAGACGTAATTGTTCCAGCTATTTACAAAGTGTTTGTCACAAGGTGAGAATCAAAGCCACCCACATGGGTCACTAAAATTAATCCACTTTCGATGTAACCACAGAAAGTAGCGGAGGTAGTACAGCCAAAGTGTAGTGACGTACGCGAACCACGGGTTTATACCCGCAACAAGTTCACCAATGGCACGGACAAATGAAGAACTAGTCGTTCGTTGCTGGTAAATCAATGCGCACCTTGACTATGTGATGTCACATGATGTAAGAATGCCAAGTATCACAGACAAGATAATCAATGTTACGGTAGATAGGCCTCAAATCCTCACAATCGCTATGCTAGTACCAAGTGCCGAAGAAAAATGATGACACGCATTTTTCCGGCTTGCTTCTAGATGACGAAAGATACATCACGCTTCCAGACACCCTACACGACAGTAGCATTTGAGCAGATTCTATATTTAATTTCATCCGTTTATAGCTTTCCTGCCTTTTCCATAACCCGAAGATGTCGAAGGGACATCACTCAGAATCTTCCCGGGTGACGTGTTCAGGTCCAATATTGTCCCCTTGTCTACATCCCACAGCCACATTAACACCGACACTATGTGCAAGTAGAACGAAAAGCGTTAATCTCGTGGTTCAGCCATGTGCACTAGACATGGGTAACAGTAGTACTATTTCATGTAGCCAGGGAAGAAAACACACACAAATGAACGAACTGCCACATACTTCGTGGTGTAATCTGGAAAGTCTGATGATGCTCAATGCCCTCTGTATTTTAATACAGTAAACTGGAACACGTTCTTTCAGTACGAACTGCTGTTCTAGAATCCTAGAGTAGACTTTCCCGGGGACACTGAGAAGAGAAATACCTCTTGTGATTTTCACATTGTCGATTGTCACCCTTTTAAAATCTTTGTATTATTATTGCAACCTCCCAGTCTCTTGGTATCTTCTTGTGGCGCCAAGCTGCCTTGAGAATTTACATATTCTTTGTATTTCCTTGTTTGTTCTTCTATTTTCCTAGCACCTAGGTATTGCTTCCATGCCTTTTTCTTTTCTCGTATTATTCTTTTCACTTCTTCTGTCCACCATGGTGTACTCTCTTCCACCCTTCTTTGGTTTGACCGCATGCCTCTACTGCAGCCTCTTTGAGGATATCTTTGAATTTTACCCAGAGCATTTCCATATCTTCTTCAGATTATTCTATCCTTTCTATTGCTGTTATGAGCCCTTTGTATCTCCTCTTAACATCTGGTTCTCGTAGTTTGTAAGCCTTAATTTTTTTTTCTCCTCGTGTATTATGTTTCATGCTTGCTGATGTGTGTTGCCTGGCTAAATAGTGTTTTTCAATTTCTGTCTTTATTTTAACTAGGTAGTGGTCGCTTCCTATCTCTGGTCCTCTGAACACTCTAGCATCCTTTACATACTTGAAATCAGTTTTCCTCACTATTTCATAGTTAATTATGGATCTTTCATTTCTTTCCGGCTCGCATCTTGTGTAGGCATGGATACGCTTGTGTAGAAACCTTGCATTTGTAATAACAAGGTTTTATTCTCTGCAGAATCTCAGCAGTCGTTTTCCATTGTCATTTAAGACATCTTCTCCATACCTACCGATCACTCCATCCCATCTAGAATAGTCTCCAACTCTTGCGTTGAAGTCTCCAAGGCGAAGTATTTCATTCTGGCAATCGTCAATTTACGTCAGTCCTCTCATCTTCGTTTGGTGACGATGTCCACATGACTATGCTCCTCTTGTAGACAGAAACATCAGTTGTTCTGAAATGAACTTCCATCCTTTAATGTTTGCTTTGTAATTACTATCCACTAAACAGCCAACCCCTGCCCTGGCTCGTTCACTCATGGGAATTCTGCTCAAGTATTATATGTTGCCGTCATGGTCCAAACGCCCTGTCCTTTTTTCTTTGTTTCTGTAAGTGCCAGGACTGTCAATTTTGCTCTCTTCATCTCCTCTATTAGCATGTTCTTTTCCGTTTATACCTCGTACATTCCATGTTCCGTAAATCGTTGTCTTTATTTCTCGCCTGTTAGTCGCCGTTGAGATGTCCGGTTTTCTTTATGTAATAGTTTGTAAAGACAAACAGGTGATTAGCCTGTTGTGTCTTTGCATGGTGGAGGGGCTGCCTCCTTTACAGCCTCCGTTTCTGCCGACACGTTTGTGTCCACGGCTGCTTATTTATTGCTAATATTATTAGCTAACCTCCAAATTAGGAGCAATCCGCAACCCTGCTGACGCGCTTGGTATGAGGTTCCTCCCCCAGGGGGTGCAAAATCAAATTGGGGTTGGGGGGGGGGGGAGATCAACATCTACAGTGGCGTGCGAGATAGGGCAATACAACCGTTAGATATCAGGACAAAGCGAGCACTGACAGAAGTGAAGAGAAAAGGGTAAAAACAATACTTGGAAACAAAAGAGAACTGAAGCAATTCTCCACTTCATCGAGGAAAGCCATATAGTTATCTGCCAAAGGAGAGAGAAGAGGAGATAGGTTTTATGGACCACCGCCTTGTAAAAATCTGAGGCACACCCCGTATAACACAAAGGATAAATTTTTGGTGGAGGGAGATCAATAACATTATCACTGTTCGCGGGATTAATGTCACCTTTGGAATAAATCTTTGGCCATTGCTGGCTACCAGGAAACGATATGGCTGACAGATTTACAAAGACAGGAGCCGCCAAACAACTGAGATAGACCCCGCAATAACCACACAGTAAAACTAATTATTAGGAAAACGGGAAATCTTCATGATCCTGTAGACGGACTAGAAAAACTGGTTCCATGTGAAATGTCACAGACAAAAATTAATGTCATAAATAAACTACATAGTATAAATATAATATTTGCTTATATAGTGTTTTTATTTTTATTATGTGGTGATGTATATACAATATTTATAAAAATATTTATAAAATAATCATGGCAGGTGATATGTAATATTTTTCATCAAATAGTGATCAATAATAATAAATTGTTCTACATTGATAAATCGATGACCTAGAAAAAGAATAGAAAAATCTTTCATTTCAAGTGCAAGCATCGTTGATATGATGATACAAATGATTTTATGCATGAAATGGTTTTATGGCCACGTAATGTTTCAAATGTTTCAAAACGATAAAAAAATATTATGAACATGCCCTTGAAAAAAGTTCACATGGTGTATTTGCCTTTAGATATATAGTCATGGTAGAATATAATATAGGGCAAATGATTTTACAAATGACATCTCAGAAAAATATGATAATACAAATAAAATAAAATGGATAAATTAAGGTGGCATATCGCGTTTTAAGAATTTTAAAAAAGGAGAGAAATAAACGTTAAAGAAAAGGTGCACATACATGTTTTAAAAAAAATTGGCATACAAAATAAATAATGACAGTATTACAGAAATAAAGAACAATTCATTTTTTCTAATAAATTTAAAATAAATGTAAAAAAGAAACAGAAATAGAAAGTTCACATAATTACAATGCAAAATAAATAGTTATAAAAGAAAAATGAAAAATGTTAGAAAATATGATGAATGATGATTTTTTAAGAGTTAAAATGATGTAATTATATATATATTTAATAGTGATCAGTAATAAATAGATAAAACAAGTGGCATCTTAAAATAAAAATATTACATAATTAACTTCAAGAAAGGTTATTGATACCAACATTCAATGACATTCAAGGTTTCAAATATTGTACATTTCGCTAGGAAAACATTTTGGAAGGTGCATATTTATATTTTTTATAAATGTGAAAAAAATATATATGGTAGAAAGAAAATTCGGCATCAATTGATTTTTGAAACGGTAATAATTTGAGTGTCAGAAATAATATGAAAAGGACATTATTAAATGCTAACATTTTATGAATATGTTGAAACATATACATTTACAGTAGTAAAAAAAAATAGTATACTTTTTTTTTTCAAATGGTGAATATGGTAAACAAACACATTATTGGTAATATTGTAGAAAATGTTGTATGTCAAATAAAAACATATCACAAAAAATGTTCTTAGTGCATTTTTGATTTAAATGTTTTCGATGTAATTAAATGCCAGTATATATGAATGGGTGATGTCATAAGTAAAAAAAAAGCAAATTTAGATAATACTTATTTAATGTTGTGCGAAGATAAATGTGTGATTAAGAATAACTATAAAATAAATTATCCAAGGTGCAATTTGAATTTAAAATGTTTAAAACGATGTCATTAATCGCTAGTAATATATAACAAAATTGAGAAAATATTATAACTGAAACGTATGGAAAGGAACCTGTTTTTCCTATATTGATATGTTCAAAATTAAGTACAATCAATTAAAAAACAATATTACATATCATAAAGCATACAAATATAATTACATTGTGCGAATATAAATATGTGATTAAGAATAACTAGAAAATAATTATCCGGTGCAATATTAATTACTAAATTTTAAACGATGTAATTAAATGGCAGTAATAGATATCCACAGATAATGGTAATGTTTTAAAACGATGCAATTAAATGCTAGTAGTATATATTAAAGGGTGATATCACTGTGGCAGAATTAAAAGGCAAAAAAGTATTTAAGTAATACTTATTTAATGTGAGAAGATAAATGTGTGATTAAGAATGACTATTAAATAATTATCCAAGGTGCAATAAGAATTACAAATATTTAAACGATGTAATTAAATGGCAGTAATATATATCCACAGGTAATCGTAATGTGTTAAAACGATGCCATTACATGCTAGTAGAAAATATTAAAAGATGATATCACTGGCAGAAAGAAAAATAAAAGCCAAAAAACAATTTCAGTAATACTTATTTATTGTGCGAATAGAAATGTGTGATTAAGAATAACTATAAAATAATTATCTCAGGGGCAATGTGAATTACAACATTTTAAACGATGTGATTAAATGGCAGTAACAGATATCCACAGATAATGGTAAGGTTTTAAACGATGCCATTACATGCTAGTAGTTCATATTAAAAGGTATCACTGTGGCAGAAGAAAAATTAATGCAAAAAAATATTGAAGTAATACATATTTAATGTGAGAAGATAAATGTGTGATTAAAAATAACTATTAAATAATTATAAAAGGAGCAACATAAATTACTAAATTTTAAACGGTGTAATTAAATGGCAGTAATGGATATCCACAGGTAATGTTACAACGATATTTGTAATTGCTAGTAGTATATATTAAAGGGTATCACTGTGGCAGAAGGAAAATTAAAAGGCTAAGCAACGCAATACTGCAAGCAGCCACCGAGATCATCCTAAGAGGGGCAAAGAAAAACTAAAAGCCATTTTGGAATCATGAACTGCAGAAAGCTGAGAATGAAGTCTCAAATGCTAGGAACATGGCAGAGATAGAGCGATCTATGGAAGTAAATATCGCCCTCAAGGCCATCACTGCGAAATACAAAATAACACTGAACCAAATAACAAGAGACAGTTGGAAAAAAACAACAGAAAGCCTCAATCTAGATAAAGAATGGAACTTCTTCTTCTTCTTCTTATTCTTCTTCTTCTTCTTCGTACGCAGTCAGACAGTAACCATTATTTTTTCGAAAAAAGCGGCGGTCATCCTGAGGCTGTCGCCACTGCCATAGAGCTTGTCTTGCAGTTCCACTGGTGATGGCCACATCTGCTCTCTCTGATCCTCGTATGTCGGGCAGTTTTGCAGCAGATGTTCAGCGGTCATTTTACCAGTACCGCAGGGGCATTCGTCGGTACCACCTATCTTCAGTTTGTTGAATAGGTGGTACCTCAGTCTATTGTGGCTAGTGCGAAGTCTGAAGACAACGACCTGCTCTCTTCGGTTCAACTGGTAATAGGCATCGTTTTTGGTGTAACCAGTATGTTCGGTTTCCCATTTGGTCATGTATCTGGCTTTGATAAGCCGTTTTGACTCTTCGTACGTCATACTGGTATCTGTTTGTGGTAGTCTTGCACCTTCTTTTGCCAGTCTGTCTGCCTCCTCGTTGCCTTGGATGTTTCAGTGTGATGGGACCCACTGTACCACTACCCTTTTTGGTGCGGACTGCTGGCACAGTTTGCAGAGTGCTGCTCTTAAGTCATTAAGCTCAGTGTTTTTCTGGCTTTTTAGCGCTGTGACTACGGCGAGAGCATCTGTAAGCAGGACTATATGGCTTTCATTTTCATTGTGTGTCACCATTTCTTCCACTGCCGCCCTCAGTGCCTCTGCCTCCACTCTGAAATTGCTTGTGTACTTACCAGTACTCCGGAGGGAGTCATTAACAAAAAACTTTCCCTAACACATCACCTGCATGAAGGTAAGATTGACGTGCATGTATCCAGGAAACGCACCTCAACAATAATCATAAATTCTCAATCAGAGGATACCAGACCTTCCGTCTCGATAGAGTATTTGGTGGTCCGTACAGATTGAAAATGCGGAGCTTCGTCTCTTGAGCCATTATGTCAACTCCTACAATTTCTGCTTGTCCGGTGTGATTGACAGATACCGCGCTACTCGGTATGCAGTTTCTGGTCAGTATCAGGACTCCTCCTTTGTGGCCTTCTCTATCGAGACGGAAGGTCTGGTATCCTCTGATTGAGAATTTATGATTATTGTTGAGGTGCGTTTCCTGAATACATGCCACGTCAATCTTACCTTCATGCAGGTGATGTGTTAGGGAAAGTTTTTTTGTTAATGACTCCCTCCGCATTCCACTGTAGTATTTTGAGGGTCTTAAGTTTTTGGTCAATAAAAGTTGCCCCATAGCCATGTGCCTTGACTCCACGACACATGGGTGGGTGACCACCAGTAGTCAAGGGTGGGCCACTTCGAGGCGTGAGGCCCGGCACTATCGCTGCCTGGCGGGACTCCGCAGGATGAACGCCATGCGTTTTTCTTATCGGTTGTACTGTCATCATGCTGCGATTTACGTTGCACTGTTTTGTTAGGCTTGCGCCCCGTGCATCCGATTTCAACAGGCGTTTCTGTAGGGATGCCCTCCTTAGCCTTTGGCTGTCCCCAGCCTATCTGCAAGGCAGCAGTTGTTTATGATCAGAGTTGTCTCTCTTATGGAAGTTGTCTTACCAGACTATCGAGTCTTCACTACTCGTGTCTATAGGGTGCGATGATGATATGTGAGATGATATATGAGATGGACTGATTTACCCGGAAGAGAGGCAGTCCAGTGTGTCTGTACCCCAGGATCGTCACGTCCTGCCAGAAACGTAGCATTTGCATGTGAGTGGGGTATCTCTTTCTCCCTTTATTTTCTTGGCTTCTATGCAGAGATGGTACGCCTAGCATTCCCCGCCACCTGGGATGTTGACACAGTGAGGCAGGTGTGCAATGTCCGCTGGTCTGCATCTCTTCTGCGTCCAGCATGATAGCTATATGGCTGATAGCGTACAGAGGTAGATATCGAAGCAGAAGTGCATTTAACCAAAGGACAAGCCTGGTAATGTCACAGAGATGTTGTTCGCCTAGTGTGCGGACAGATCTCATGGTCATTGGTTGAGTCTCGACAGTTCACAGTGAGGTGGCTGCTCTACTGTTTTCGAAGGGAACAAACTATGGAATTTAGTCAGAGCCATGAATGACGAAACACTATCAAATAAACAAATTACCATCAAGCAGGGTGACAACATGCTTACTGGAAAAAAAGCAGCAAACGCCTTTATAAAACATTGTGCCAGAGCAAACCACATTGATGTCCCCACAGACAGGCATACAGATATTAGTAAAGAACAAAAGAGCCACGACAACATCAAGATTGCACCAGAGGAGCACATGGTGGCAAAACTAACAATAAATGAAATGAATGAGACAAAGAGAACTTTACAAAAAAAAGAAATCGCCCGGAAAAGATGGGATAACAAATGAAATGCTGATAGGGTTGGGCCAAACAGCAAAGAGGAAGTTACTGTCAGTCTTGAACCAAAGCTGGAAAAGGGGAATTATACCGCAGGCATGGAAAGATGCTGTACTTATATCCGTACCAAAGAAAGAAAAAGATAGAACAGATCCAAATGGATACAGGCCTATCAGTCTACTGAGCTGTGTAGGTAAACTGATGGAGCGTATGATAAACACCAGACTGATGTGGCACCTAGAAGAAAAACAAATATTAATTCCACAGCAAGCAGGATTTAGACAACACAGATCCACTGAGGACCAGATCACTCTCATAGCACAGGAAATATAGAATGCTTACCAAGAGAAAAAGCATACAGTAACGGTTTTGGTGGATCTAGAGAAGGCATTTGACATGGCGTGGAATGAGGGACTTAAAGTCAAGCTACGAAGAAGTGAAGTATGTGGGAAAATGTACAGATGGATCAGCCACTACCTCGAAAACAGAACAGCCAGAGTTCAAGTACAAGGGCAGATGAGTAAAAAGGTGACACTAGAGCAGGGAGTACCCCAAGGGGGAGTACTGTCACTCACACTTTTCCTGGGGTATATAAACAACAACATAGAAAATATACCAAGAAGAGTCCACAGCTCCATGTTTGCAGACGATCTGTCTATGTGGACCTCTGAAAAAAAATCTCACCGTAGCAAACAATCGGATGCAGCAGGCCCTAACATAGTTGGAGGAGTGGGCGAAATCATGGCTGGTCAACATAAATGAAGAAAAAGCAACATGTGCGATATTATCGCTTTCAAATAAACCACAGAACACCAAAATAAGTCTTAACGGCAAATATATGGGGCCAAACGACAACCCAAACTACTTGGCCGTCACATTTGATTGTCACATGACATGGAAAAGTCAGATCGAGAGAAACTGAATGAGAGCCAAATAAAAAATGGCAATCATGAGGAAACTTGCTGAAACAAGCTGGGGAACAGACGAAAGAATACTAAAGAAACTGTACACTGGAAGAGTGAGACCAGTTCTCGAATATGGCATTGCGGCATGGGCAACTTTGATAAAATTAGCAAACTTCAAAACCAACCCATGAGAGTTATAACAGCAGGCATGAAGTCAACGCCAATTGTAGAACCGGAAAAGATTAGAAATCTGCAATCCATGACCGACAGAAGAGACTGCAGAGCCCAGCAGCAAGCAGAGAAACTCAGAAGACTGACAGACCACCCAATGCATCAGAGACTTAATAGATTTGGAAATAGGAAACTAAAGCGGAGAAACTTTGCAGAAATAGCCAAAGCAAAGATGAGCACATTAACACCAAAGCCCATCCCTACTGTACGCAAACCTACCTGGAAGCAGCATATCATTCCGGAGGTGGTAGAAAATATACCAGGTATTTGAAACAAGAACAGCCAGACTGAAAAAGAAAGAAGAGACATAACAGTGAGGTACATAAAGAAAAACTATCCAAGCATGGACTCGACCTATGCATACACCGACGGGTCTGTAACAAATACAACACAGAACGGAGGGGCAGAGGTATTCCTGAGCCTACCAAATGGTAAAAAAATAACAATGTCAGTGGCAACTGGAAAATACTCATGCAATTTCAGAGCGGAGGCAGAGGCACTGAGGGATGCAGCAGAAGCAATGCTGATAAGCAACATAAATGAAAGGCAGATAGTCCTGTTTACAGATGCCCTGACCGTAGTCACAGCACTAAAAAGTAGAAAAATACTGAACTAAATGATTTAAGAGCAGTACTCTGTCAACTATGCCAGCAGTCCGCACCAAAAAGAGTAGTGGTTCAGTGGGTTCCATCCAACTGTAACATCCAAGGCAACGAGGAGGCAGACAGACTGGCAAAAGAAGGTGCAAGACTACCACAACCAGATTCTAGTGTGACCTACGAAGAGTCCAAAAGGCTTATTAGAGCCAGATACATGGCCAAATGGGAAACAGAACATACTGGCAACACAAAAAACGGTGCCTATTACCAGTTGGACAGAAGAGAGCAGGTCGTGGTCTTCAGACTCCGCACAGGCCACAACAGACTAAGGTCCCACCTTTTCAATAAACTGAAGATAGGTGGCACTGACGAATGCACTTGCTGCAAAACTGCCCGACATACGAGGACCAGAGAAAGCACATGTGGCCATCACCAGTGGCAAACACTAGACATGCTCTATGGCAGTGTCGACATCCTTAGGTTGACCGCTGCTTTTTTCGAAAAAATACAGGTTGACGAAGAAGAAGAAGAAGAAGAAGAAGAAGAAGAAGAAGAAGAAGAAGAAGAAGAAGAAGAAGAAGAAGAATAAACAGCAGTAGTATTCTTCACAATCTGATTCTCAATATGCGTTACAATACTCGACGATATTCCGGCGATTTGCGGCCCCTCCCCCCCCCCTCACCACACCACTCACCCCCCCCCCTCACCCCCCCCCCCCCCTCTCCACAATTGCGGCATTCCCCGGTAGAATAAATTTCTTTCTTTATTTCATTTCTCAATTTTGTGCATCGGTTGAAGTTAAAGTGAGCTAAACTGCGAGAACTATTACCGGTAAAATTGTCACTGGTAAGCTACATAAGCTGTACAGTGGTGAATGCTTGGAATGTATTGCCATATGAAGTAGTTTTAGGCTGGAACAATTAATGCATTTAAGAATAGATTGGATGCACATAGCTTTTAGAGCTAGGAAATGTAAATGAAACTGGTTGTTTACAGACTCTGCATAGTTTTCTAAGCCAGTATAAAGACGTGGTCTTCTAAACCAGTATAAAGATATAGTCTTCTAAAGCAGTATAAAGACATCGTCTTCTAAACCAGTATAACGACATCGTCTTCTAAACCAGTATAAAAACATAGTCTTATAAACCAATATAAAGACACAGTCTTCTAAACCAGTGTAAAGCTTCAGTCTTCTAAACCAGTAGAAAGACATAATCATCTAAACCAGTATAAAGAGGTAGTCTTCTCAACCCGTATAAAGACGTTAACTTAGTTACATATTGTACATTAAATGGAGAGTATTTCTCTTTAGCCCAAAAATGAAAGGTGTTCACCGCACGCTGCTGCCCATTGGTGATCATTCTTATTCAGCAAATGATGTTAACTGTAGATACAAATTGTTCCTGTAACTCAACGGTTGTGTCATGTTCTGATGCCCATCGCAGGCCGTGATGGCGACTATGTCAAGACAGGTTTTTGTTAATCGTCTAAGGGAAAGTTGTTAGCCATTTGTGTTGTATGGTCTCCCTTGACAAGTTTATGTCACGTACCCCTTCTCGGAATAATGTTTTTAAATACATAAAATACAATAGCAAAGAACCAGTTATATAGAAATAGTTAAAAAACAAACACAAAAGTACATGTGATATTTGTGTCTTTCTTAACAATTTCAATAGAAACAATACATTTAAAATAGAAGAAAGTTAATTTCATTATTGTTTGAACGAACGTGCTGCGTATATATGCAGAACAATCTGCAACCTGAACTAACAAGACCGTCGCCGCTGGGACTGGGAAGCCTTCTCGTTCATTAAAACGGTCCAAAATCACTGGAGAACAAATTGAGAGTGATCCACGGCCTCTCTTGAGAGACGCTTGGTCGGAATCACTCTCCGTAACCAAGGCATGCTAAATTACTACAATTTGGACATAACGACGATTGTCCCTGATACGATATTATGTGCAGACAAGGCAAACTATAGATGGGCAGGTCACATGTTGAGACAAAACGATGGTCGATGGAGCACAGCGACAGTTGTCTGGTACCCCCGAAGTAAAAAAAAAGAGACCCCGGGAAAACATCCATTGCGTTGGTCAAGCTCTATTGCTGTCCGCAACATCCGAGATGTCTTTAGTAGAATGCTTACCAACCACTGGACTTCCGTGACCCAAGGCAAGGTCCGCTGGAAACGGATAGGAAGCCCTCAGCAAGGCTGAGGAACGGGTCACAAAGATCAAGAAATGCTGACAGCGTGAAGGCTTGTTTTTTTCCTTTCTCGAAGAGGATTCAACTGTTGTGTTGTACAAACCACACGTTTGCCATGTTAGACATCTAATCGGTTTCGATTTATCTTTATTTTTTGCTACAAATATCGAAAATCCATATTTGCAGAGATATATTGTTGGAAATGGAATGAAAACTTGCATAGCTCGCTTTACAAGATAAGGCTAGTTTACTAACTGCATTGTATACAGTCTGTTCACACCAGGACTGTGTCCACGTGCGATCTAGCCCTGTGGGTCTAACAACTTGCGAAATGTAAAAGTACTGATGAGCGTAAACACAACTCAACGAAGTCCAAAATCAGGCCTCAGCTTCAATGATTTTAACGAAGGCAGCAGTCGACCCAATGCTCTGTACGCTTCCGTACAGCTTCTCGTGGAAGGACACTGGCGGTTGCCAATTGTTACTTCTTTTGTCGGTATACAGCGGACATGACTGCAAAATATATTATGCCTTCATGGGGGCTGTGCCGCAGGCACAAATGTCTGTAGTGCTAATCTGGAACTTGTTGTACAGATGGCATCTGAGTCTGTTGTGACCTGTGCGTAGCCGGAAAAGGATCACCTGGTCTCGCCTGGAGAGTTGATGGTAGGCATCGTTTTCTATGTGGCCAGGGTGATCTTATATTCCATTTTGCACTGTACGTTGTCCTGATGAATGCTTTAGTTTCATTGTATGTGATTTCTGTATCACTCTGCTGCAGCATTCCTCGCTCTCTGGCGAGCCTGTCCGCCTCCCCGTTGCCTGGAATGTCGCAGTGGGCTGGTGTCCATTGAACTGCTTTTTTTTTAAGCACTGGGCTCTTTAGGGCTATTACACTGCTAGGTCGTCTGTGAAAATGACCACTTGCTTTGCTGTATAATAGTTTGACCACATCAAACGCCATACTGACCTAGAAAGAACGATACAGGAGGGTTTGGTGCTTGGAAAGCTGGGCTGAAGCAGACCGATGAAAAGATGGAAACAAGACATCACGGAGGTCCTGACGATGACAACGATAGAGGCGATACTTCTGGCTAGAGATCGAGTTACAGATCGGCTGTTGTGAAAGTGATTTTCTGCAAATGACATACATCATAAACATCATTGCATAATTTCAGAAGTGCCGGTTATGCTAGCAATCAGCTAGAGGTTAGTGATATTTAAAATAATATATGTGGGTAACTGAGACGCTAGTCCGGTCATGCACAACACATTGTCCAGGACGTTGCGTCAGGGTTAATCACAATGTTTTTCGTCCACCACGAACCTTGACTTTTTGCACCCAGCCAGTCCATCCAGTCGAGTATTCTGTAAATCCGGGTTGTGGGTGGGTGTGAAGATGGGAACTGCATATTCGCAGTCAGTGAAAGCAGAGAAAGTTTGCTTCGCGAGACGGTGATCATGATTGTCAGGAAATCCATGTACCTCAGCCGCTTTATTGCTCAGCAAGGTGTCCCGCAACTGACGCAGCTTTTTGACTGTAGTTTAGCTTGTCAGCGGACCTACGCTCTCTTCTCGCCCGTCGTCACAGGACTCGACTGTGTTAGTCCTGGATACATGAAAAGAGAATGACTTGCGCGATGAATTTCCTTTAAGTGAGAAAGGGTTGCGCAGTTTGTCGACCACACTCTCTCGCTCGAGTCCAACTTTAACCAGTGGCAAGACAAGTCAGGACGACTGGATATGAGCTCGGATGCTGTGGTTGACCACGGATGCTCAAGTGCCTGGCCGTGTTCTGTGCGGTCCACAGCGATCAGCACATTTGCATTCCGTTCTCTGGACAACATTCTGCTACTTAAGCCATATCAGGGCTTGGTGGTTCAAGATTGAGAAAGAACGACCCAAAGCCAGCAAGCCATTTAATAAAAAAACAGAATGCGATACTGGAGAAAACACAAAAAAGCTATATTTCTTTTTTTTGCCTCGTTTACCGTGGTTCCTAAGAGGCAGTATATTGTTCTGTGTTTTGCACTTTACAGCCTGGTTAAACCATATTCAGCACGAAATTTAATAGGTGTACGACTCTGTCAGATCAGGAATCTGAACACAGACATATTTTGTTTGTGAGCCATCGAAACTTCGCAACCACGTATGAACACTTCTATAAAAGCTGAACACATGCAATTCCAAATTCATATCTTTTCTATCGTTATCGCTGCTTGTTTCAAATCTATCAATAACATGACCTCCCATAGTGTATCCGGGGTCCCTTACTGAGAATGGTAGAATATAACTGCCACAGAATACTGTCACAGTAGGCCAAGGGCAAACAATCTTAAGGTGAGCGATGTATGTATTTCTCCTGAGTGGCCAAAACATTCATTGCATGTTGAACGCGAGAACTAAGAGTTGTCCATGGATGTGGCAATCTCAAAATGTACAAATTATCGCTACCCTACTGCAAATAACTAGAAAAAGTCTTTCCTAAAAGCTGGTTATGGTAAGTCAAATACAATGCTGGACCTGTGATTCAACAAAAAGAGATGAGTGATCGTGATTTAACTTAAGTTAACGTCTTTATACTGGTTAAGAAGAATCTGCAGTCTGTACGCAACCAGTTTCATTTACATTATCTTGCTCAATATGCGCATCCAATGTATTCTTAAATGCATCAACTGCCTCTGCTTCCATCACTTCCTGTGGAAATGCATTCCAAGCATTCACCCTCTCTGACTAAAGAAATATGTCCAAATATCCAATCTTGACCTTTCTTTATTTAATTTGAAGCTTTTTGTTCTGATTTGAAAGATTTAACTCCATGCTTGTATTGAAAGGCGTGACTAAAGAGAGTTGTGCATGAGGATTGCAACCTCATCATGCAAGTAAACTGTTACATAAATTCCTACTGCAAGATCATGCAAAGCTTTTTGCTGAAGTCATCTTGATGGAGATTGACTGTACTTGCATTGAAGTGCTTCGGCTGGCGCGAAAAATGTCAAGAAAAGAGATCTTCCTCGTTCGTCTTTAGGGTTAGGGTATTGGGTTAGGGTTATTGGTTATCGGTTAGTGGTTAGTAGTTAGTGGTTAGTGTTAGTGGTTAGCGTTAGGGTTGAGGGTTGGAGTTCGGGTTAGGAATAGGGTTAAGGGTTAGGGTTAGGGTTAAGGGTTAGGGTTAAGGGTTGGGGTTGGGGTTGGGGTTGGGGTTAGGGTT